>VZRX01001673.1:461600-496987 GCA_013398075.1 Notiomystis cincta
TGTATTTTACTGGCAGAATTTATATAGCTTGATTATTTTTTGCTCTGCCCACTAACTAGCACAGCTGATACTGGACTATACAAATTGATTATAGTTATATATTTAGGCAAATAGAGGCAATATCTGTAAACAGAAGTAATATGTTTTATTAAAGCAACTGGTTTAATTGATTTCAAATTAATATGCTGAGAAAGTGTAGCTAGGTGTATGTACAGTCTTCCTGACTTCAGGGGTTTTGTGTCCAAAAGTACCTGCTTTTCTTCACTTTTTTCTTTAATTAAAAACCCATCCACAGACTTTGCCTTATCTTTGTACCAAAGTGTCTTCATCTCACGTCTGGGCTTTGTCACATTTAGGATATCAATGTATAATTTTGTAGCAGGAGCTGCATCACAAAGTGACTTTTCAGGCTGAGTCAACTACAAGCCATATTTGGGTCAGGCAGGATTTTTTTTGTGTGTCACAAGAAAAAAAGCTTCTTCCTATAAAGTCTGAATTTCAGCTAATGGAGGCAAGATGATGTGGCTTTTAATTAGCTTTTAACAAGTGGACCAATACTGTAACACAGAGATGTGAAGCAGATGAAGGCCTCACTGTGGCAGTCACAGCCTCAAAATTACAGACCCACTGCACATTCCATGTACAAAAGGAAAAAAAAGCCCATTTTCTGCTCTTGGAGCAGCTGAGCACACTTCTTGCACCAGACAATACTTGTAAGAGATTATTAGTGTTAGAGTGTAGTTGTTATTTAGTTATGAGATAGATCTGGCTTTTTGCTTTGTGTTTCCTAACTTACACTTGTCTGAGCTTGCTCTGGATGGGTCTTTCTTGGCTTATTCATTTGAACCTTACTTGCAGGCTGAGAATTTGGGGGGACACAGTGAGTTCCTGCACATAAGATAATTTTTTTCCATTATTCTGCTGTGCAAAATCTCTTTTATTGCTACAATAGAATTGCTTGTTCCTCNTTTTTTTAATGAGTATTTTATCCTTTTCTGATGCCAAAGGAATTGTTGCTAGGGTTCTGCACATTCCCACTGAGTATTTAGCAAGGATCACTACAGAGAGTGTTTGGAAAAAGCCTGACAGCCACTGCCAAAATGAGTGTTTTGTAAAACATGTTCTTCATAACCAGGAAAACATACACATTTCTCTGTGTACCAGCACTGGGGGCTTTTTGACACCTTCTCAAGCAGATGTTTGTCACTTTAAATCAAACTCTTCTAGGTTTTGATGGATACCAAATTTCTAGTACCTACAGGAATTGTTACTGCTTTATGGGATTTTTTGCTGGAGGAAATATAATTAGTTTCCTGAATTATTTGGTTTGAATACTTCATTTTAATGAAGAAGGATGCTGTAGTCAAATAATTAAATTCTTTACATACTAATTTTTTGGAAGAGACAGAAATATTGTCAACAACATACAGAGGAGTTATAATAATTCTTCATTCTCATGATATATTGATTGTTTCTCATCTTCTTAAAGACTGAATCACATAATTCATGTCATTCTTCTTGTAAGAAGAAACAGGGGCCATTTTTTTGTGGAATTCAACCCCAAAAGTTTGAACCCAAAAGCCAGGCCCTTCTCTGTGTGCAGCAGCAGGAAAAGCAATGGATCTCTATTTGATCTTGCATGGGAAAATACACAAAGAATATTGACATTTGTCTGTGCAGAGTGAGCACTGTCTGCTCTGGATTTATGGAAGAGGGGTAAGGTAGTTGGTTAATAACCCCACTAAAAGATTTATGTTATGCAGCAGTGACAGAGCTGTGTGTGGCTGTTAGCATTAGCCAGTTTTGCAAGGCAGAGGAGCTTCTTTAGGAAATTGAGGAACTTTTCTCTCTGGAATGAACAGTGTTAAACTCACTTCACCCACAAATGCCTATTTGAACAACCAGAAAAATGCAAATTTAAAAGCAATTGAAGTTTGAAGCTCAAAATGTCAGTGAAATTTTGAACCTCTGCTGCAATAAAATTGTCCCGTAACCAAAAAGAAAGATGACAATGTCAGTCATATAATTTAATCACACTATGATAAAAGTCAATTTCTGCCTCTTTCAAATTCTGTCTAAAGCTTTTGATGTTGCCTAAAAGGTATTAAGTCACAGAATAATGCAGACAGCTCCCTCTCCATCTCAAGACCACTGATATGTTTGGTATTGGGGTGCAGGGATGCCTTCAGAGCCACAGAAGTTTCACTTAATTTTCACATTCTTCTATTAAAAAAATTTTATATTATNCACGTCTGGGCTTTGTCACATTTAGGATATCAATGTATAATTTTGTAGCAGGAGCTGCATCACAAAGTGACTTTTCAGGCTGAGTCAACTACAAGCCATATTTGGGTCAGGCAGGATTTTTTTTGTGTGTCACAAGAAAAAAAGCTTCTTCCTATAAAGTCTGAATTTCAGCTAATGGAGGCAAGATGATGTGGCTTTTAATTAGCTTTTAACAAGTGGACCAATACTGTAACACAGAGATGTGAAGCAGATGAAGGCCTCACTGTGGCAGTCACAGCCTCAAAATTACAGACCCACTGCACATTCCATGTACAAAAGGAAAAAAAAGCCCATTTTCTGCTCTTGGAGCAGCTGAGCACACTTCTTGCACCAGACAATACTTGTAAGAGATTATTAGTGTTAGAGTGTAGTTGTTATTTAGTTATGAGATAGATCTGGCTTTTTGCTTTGTGTTTCCTAACTTACACTTGTCTGAGCTTGCTCTGGATGGGTCTTTCTTGGCTTATTCATTTGAACCTTACTTGCAGGCTGAGAATTTGGGGGGACACAGTGAGTTCCTGCACATAAGATAATTTTTTTCCATTATTCTGCTGTGCAAAATCTCTTTTATTGCTACAATAGAATTGCTTGTTCCTCTCCCCTTTTCAAAACTGAGGAGGAAGAATTAGAATGAATGGCCTGAGCCAGTCACAAACTGTGTCATGAGAGGTCCAGATGGGACATTAGGAAAATGTTCTTCACCATGATATTGGTGTGTCACCAGAAGAGGTTACTGAGAGAGGTGGTGGGATCTTGCCCCTTGGAGGATTTCTAAGTTCAGCTACCAAAAAAGCCACAGATCACCACAGCTGACCTGGTACAGTGGTGCTTGTGGTCCTTCCCAGAGAGGAGAGTTGGACCAAATGATCTCCACAGGGTCCTTCAGGCCCAAAGTTCTTTGATTTAACCAATATAAACATCAGGGGCTGTGTTGCTGTAAAGCTTTGCCTTGTAAATGATAAATCAAGTAATATCAAACAAAATGTGCAGAGATTTAAAGAAAGTGATAATTCAGGCCTAAGAGCAGGTTAATTTACCAATAAAGGACCACTGCTGTGTTTTCCTTAAGGATGAAATATGGATGACTTACTCCTCCTGTTCTTTACTGCTGATTTTAGAAGGGCTGTCAAGGCAGCACATTACTTATCTTACACTGATAGCCTATTTAGGTTCCTTATTCTACTCTATCTTTTTATGATAAGCCTACTTCCTTTACCTTATGTAACTTTGAATTTTGGTCACTTGGTTTCCTTTTTTATTTATGGGTACAGAAAAGTGACCTCATACTTATGAAGATCATCAATTGTGAATTCTCCAGAATTACAGGTTGTTCTGGCTGATGTATCAGTAAACTTTGAATTGTCTCCTTTATCAGCCTGAAGTTTGTGTAACTGTGTTGACCAAAAAGTCAATCTCTAAACAAAATTTAATCAGGAAATAAAATCAAGAAGCTACCAAGGTCTGTTTCACATCCCATAATCACTCGAAATAGAACTTCATTGAGATTGTTTTGCTTGTCTTAACTTTGAGGATAAAACACGTTTGGAAGATAATTAAATTTTCATGGAATCATAGAACAATTTGAGTTGGAAGGGACTTTAATGATCATCTGTGGAGATTTGTTTTTGTGGAGGTTCTTTTGCTTTAAACTTACTTCCCTGTTAAAAGTGTCCAGTGGTTGCAGCACTGGTTAGATTGATACTGCAGGGGATATCCAGACTTGTTGATTTTCCCACTAGATGGCATTATGCATTAAGTGCAAGTTAATTTACACCTTGACTATAATTGCACATGCTAAAGATTTAAAAAATAAGAAATTATCTATTGTGTTTGCTCTTAGACTGTGCTTAGAGTTGTGCCTTAAAAATCACTAGACCTACTTCTACCTAACAGCAACCCAATCCATCCTTAATGCATCAAATATGGATTTACTCAAAGCAATAAAGGAAGTCAGCCATGGCAACAATATCTGATCATGTGTGCAATGTGCTTTTTAGAATAAAACTTGTCCAACCATTTCTGCATTTAGCATTTAAAGAGTGACTTCAGTGCTGCAGATTGCTTCCTTTCTGGCTGCATGGCTTCAGCTGAAGTGATAGGAAGTGCCCTAAGTAAAGCTGCAGTGCTGAAGATTGCTTTTAAATAAAGAGCCCCACATGAGCTTTTTTTTTTATTTAGTAGCTAATTCAGGATAGGTAATTGGAATAATTTATCACTCCAAGTTTAAATATAGAGATGCTGCTGTTTCCTCCACCCAGGTGAACTATTAGCAATGCCCTTACAAAATTATGTGGTGCCCAAGAGTGAGACTTCCAGAACCTACGGTCCTGACCAGTCCAACACCCTCAAAAGAACTGATCAGATATGTGTTATCCAGGGTGCAATTCCCTGTATTCCTCATTCTGAGCTGTGGTTTTTCGTTATTCTTTATGTAGAATGTAAGAGGCTCCAGGCTGGAAAGGGGTAATCCAATATTGCCACATTTTACTGAGAGAGGGGTGTAGAACACAAGCTGGATGAACCAGTTCAGTTCAGTGGGCCAATAATGGAAAAGTATCCAAGGACAAGAAATCAAGTAAATATTAGCTTAGTATTAAAAGGGTGTTTTAAATCCTCATGCTGTTGGAACACATAATAATAGAAAAGTAGAACTTGTTCTTAAGGCTG
This sequence comes from Notiomystis cincta, assembly GCA_013398075.1. Lineage (NCBI taxonomy): Eukaryota > Metazoa > Chordata > Aves > Passeriformes > Notiomystidae > Notiomystis > Notiomystis cincta. The sequence continues at coordinate 466,554 of VZRX01001673.1, forward strand.
TTTCTGAGTTGGCTTTTGTGAAGAGGACAGATCAATGCCACTTGGAGAAACTTTCCAAAATATTGCCATTAATTCAGGCTGTTGAACTGGTTTTGTTTTCTGCTTAAATGTTTACTTTACTTATGCTACGCCCTGAGCTTCAATAAACTGTGATTTTAATTGTACCATGTAGATAATGCAATATATGATCCCTTGGTATAGAAGTGTTTATGGTGTGTTTGCCTATGATGGTCAGTGGCATTCAACCCCTTTGTAACCCTGCTATAAAAAATACCTCATGAGAGCTGCCTTCAACCAAATTGTTGAAGTACCTACAAACTGCAAATGTGAACTAGGACATAGATCCATGGAATGAGAGCAACTGGATTCCTGTCACTTGAGATAGAATGTAGCTTTTAGTTGGTTAGTAGTATTAGAAATGAGTAGACTTTCATTATTGTTAATTGTATTATTGGTTTATTTTAATAAGCACATATTTCATTACTAGGATCCAAAACTTGACAGTTTCACAAATTATATGAAATCTTATTGCTGATTAACAGATTTTTGTATTAAAAGGTTTGTGACAAGAATTTCCTTTATGATTTAGTCAATGGTGAACACTTACTGAAAATCAACATCCCAGTCCTGGTATTCTACATTGTGATCCTAATGGTTGTGCTCCAAGCCCCCAAGGGATTTTAATACACCCAGTTGTTCCAGAACATCCAGCAGAGACAAGCAAGCATCTTAGAAAAATGGATCTTTGGAGGCATGTGGGTTTTTTTCTGTTCCTAACAAAGCTGAATTCCTGGAGACAGAGGGTTTTAAAGCCCCCATTCCCAGGCAGTGCATTATGTGAATGAGTGGAACATTGATCAAAGGTCCCCCAGCTGCAGTTGTGCTGCTCACCCCAGCTCTGCTCTGACTTTTCAGCAGTGCCACGAGGAGGGACAGCCCCTGTCACTCCCCAGGGCAGGAGCCAGGGCTTCATCAACAGGAGATGGGTGCTCTGGGAGCTCTGCAGTCACTGCTCCACAAACTGCAGCCTGCACTACCCACAGGAGCTGCACTAACACTATTCACAAATCTGTGATGTAGAATGCAGATCTTTCCTCTGACCTGCCCCAAACCAGCACCTCAGTGTTTGATTACTGAACTCCAGGCAAGAGTTACCTGTGATTCCTCATTTAAACGGGTCTGTCTTTCCAGGGGCTCAAAATTACTGTTTGAATCTCCACTTGATTGATCTCTTCTATAACAACAGTGTTTCCTAGTGACTTAAAGGGTCTTTCTGTTGGGTCTGAAATTAATAATTACCACTGAGTTCTTCTAAAACACCTGCAATTTTTTTATATTGTTAAAAAGTTTACAAGAAACATTATATGGAGAAGAGTGGCAATGTCCTGAAGAGGAAAACAGATCCTATTTAGGATTTTTAGGATATTTAGGATTTAGCATTTTTATGATCTTCACACTCAGAAATGAACACAGATGTTTTGATGTATGTGCAATACAATCCTGGCTGTAGCTGTGACCAAGAAAGTGCCAATTTCTTAATCTTTTTCAGCAAATGAAGAAAAAAATATCAAGCAAATCAGTAAAGCACATTTAAACACAGCCAGGAAGTCATGGATCTTTTTTTAGTAATTGTGAGGAAGGTGGTTCATCCTTGGAGGATGTTATTAAGTTCCTAATGTCAGAATAAAAAAAGAAAAGGCAGTACCTGCCTGATTGTAGCTGGACTCAGCAGGTGAAAGCAGGCTCCAGAAATGTTCTGTGGAGATATTCCTCTGCCAAGCTCCCCCTCCAGATGAATAAATGCAGCTGCAGCACGAAACCCCAAACATTTACATCATAAACATCTGCAAGGCTGGAGAGGTCTTTGCTTTAGCACTCCCTTTCTGAGGCAGTGAAAGCTCTGGGAAGACTGTCCTTGTCCCCAAAATTCAGATGCTCCCAAAGAGTGGCAAAGAGAGGCCTCTGCAAAGTGGATTTGACTATCTAGCACACAGGAAAAGAGGCAGGAGTTACTGTTTATTTATTTTAGCACCAGCCTTCTAAATTATTGAAACAATTTCAGATGTTACCATGGGGTATTAACTTGAAAATTATGAGGTTTTGGTATCTGTAAGATTCATTCCATCTGTTCTTTCTGGCCCACGTTTATGTTGCTGGTGTCTGTCTGGTTGCTGCCGCTGCACAGGGGTGACACTTGGCCTGTGTCATGCTTAAATAGAGTATATTTTATTTGCTTGAGGCTACACATGGGGGAAAACAACAGAGTTCCACTTCTCTCATACTGACATTTTAGAAAATATCTATTTAATTAACATTTTTGGTGGAAGATTTCTTTGCAAGATAAATGCATGGTAAGTGTAAAGTGCAGAATTGCAGTTGTAGTGTATTAAGAAAACAATTATGTTATTTAAAAGATAGCCATATAATTTCCTTTTATTCTTTTAGAATGGCAGTTGAATTTCAACAGTGTAATATTTTCCAGAAATAAGGATGTTTTTATGCCTGAGCTTAGGCAGCAGAGAACATGGTAATGGTCACGAATTTGGCAGAGGACACATTGTTTGCCTTCACCACCGTGTGATTCATCAGAACCCTTGTGAGGATGGTGGTCACGGAGCAGTGCAGGGCTGCCAAAGGCGTCAGCAGCCTTGGACACCTTTACTCTATAAATTTCATTCACACCAAAAGGCTGTGGCAGGTCTGAGAGAGAGCCCACCTGGGGAGCATCACCCTGAGCTTGTGCAAGCGTGAAGCTTGACTGTGCAGAGTTAATAGCTGAGGTCTTGGAAGCACCAGAGAGGCATCAGTACAGCGTCACACCTGAGCTAAAAAGCCCAGCTTCTCTGCAAGGTTAAATGGGCTCAAGGTACAGAGCAGCACCAGCTCTGATGTCTGTCTAAACACAGGCTCTTACAGTGGTTTGTTTCTGCAAAGGCTTTTTAATAACAGAGTGAAAAACCTACTGCTCCTCAGCATTTAATGATGAATACACCTGCACTGCTGCCACCTTGAGCTGTGATCGGAGGTGTGTGTGCATTTTCAGCTGCATTCTGTAAATGTTTATAAAAAAAAGCCTGGCACTGCAATCCAGCTGGCTGTGTGTGCCACCAGGAGCCTGGGCAGTCACACTGGAGTGTTTGCTTTATTGCACTGGAAACAGGGAATCAGAATACCACCCACTCTCCGGGATACATTTTGGCTAAGGACTTTTCTGGTGTAGCTGTAGCTGGACGTGTCCTCCTGGTGAAGTTCTGCTAGGTGAAATAATGTCTTCCTGTCAAAAATAGCACTTGAGAGCTACACATGGAAAGTGCTACATGGGAACTGCATAATGTTATTCCTCATTAGGAGGGAAACCATAACCATTGTTGTTACTCCCTGCAGAACCCAGACCACACCACTCCCACTGAAGTCTGTGTTCTTTAGAGTCCCAGAAGAGGTTTAAGTTCTGTGATCAGGCTAATTTAATAGGAGAGGTTTAATTATTTGATACCACAGGAAAAAAAAATAGAATTACTGACTTGTGCATCCTTTCCAAATCTGACATTTCCAAGCAGGTCTGTAATGGCAGTCTCAAAGGACCCGTGCAGTCCCCAGCACAGCCAAAGGATAACCTGTTGCTAAGCAACCAATATAAGTGTGCTGCTCAACATTTATTTCATTTGGAAAGGAACGTATTCTTTAAGTACTTCATCTTAGCTACTAAGCACAAAGAGTTCTCCACTTGTTTTTTCTGCAGCTGTGCACATGTGTAAAACAGCCAATTTGCACAATCAAATGTGCAATTCCAAGAGCAGGTGCCAGGGAGGAACATGCAAAACGGAAGGTATAAAAAACTGGCACGAGTACTTCAGCCCTTTCCAACACCAGCATCCTGAATTTGCCTGTCTGTGTCTTTGTTCATCCTACTGAAAATGGGCTGCCTTGGAGCATGGATGTGGCAGAGCTCTCTCTCTCTGAGCTCTGCAGAGCTCACTGCTCTCTCTCCCAGTGCTTGTTGATGCAGCCTCTTTTGAACATGTCAGGGTTTTCCCACTGATTCGAGGAAATACTTTTCACCCTGATAAACAAAGGCCAAAACTGGACAACAAATTTCCATCCTGAAGACTCCAAATCTGAGATTCTGCATTTATTTCAGAAAAACAGCTAAATAGCTTCAGAAAAGAGCACTTGATGCCCTACAATTAACACCATTTTCCCTTTAGTGCTTGTCTCTACAGTGAAATAAAGCCTTATAGATCTGCTGGGCTGTGTGTGTGTCTGAAATCAGCCTTGGCTGAATAGTCTATAGCTAGATTGTCCTTGAAGGAGTTGTTAGTCATGTTTTCCAGTCTAGAGCAGGTTGTGTGCCTGCGTGGCTGAGGAGCTTTTTGTTCCTAGCCAGTGAAGGTCTTTCTGCTGCTGACCCAATGGATCATGTTGGATATAGGCAGATGTCTCTCTGCCCTTTGATCAAGGGACATGGATACACATTTTGCCTTCAACTGGTGTGGTTTCCAAATGATGTGTTTTGTTAAATGAAATGCAGCGTGGGAGTACTACAGTGTTTGCAAGCTAAGCTGTGTCTGGGGAGCAGTAACTAACAACTACGGCTTTTTTTAGAGCTGAGGAAAATTAAGCTCAGTGTGGAAGAAATGCAGCTGAGCTCTGCATGGAATCCTGCAGCTTTGGTGACTCAAGAATCTTGGTGCCTTGGACTGTTCAGGTGCACAGACCTCTCCCTGCCCCTCTCCTTCTCTTCACTCTGCTTTCTGTGCTTAAGTAGGGAATTGTCTCTTTATGTGAGGACTCACTTTAAGTGTTTGCCTCCCATCTGTGGATTCACAGTGCAGAGTTCCCAGAGCTGAATCAATACTTCTTCCTCCTGTCAGCTGTGGTCCATGCAGGAGCACTGCTGTCAACAGGCTGACATTGCAGTGCCACATCACACAGCGTGGCTGTCACGTCTGGGAGCAGGAGAGCAAATTTGCTGCTTAACCTGGCAGCCTGGTCAGGAAGAGATTGATCTTGGTTTCAAGACAGAAATAATCGCTATTTTCAATGCCAGAGTTTGATCTGTTAAAGTAAATTGTTGGCTGTCTTGCTTTATTTAGGGAATACTTTCCCAAAACTGCTGCTTCCTATTTCTTTCGAACATTCAGTCTTCAGTGACCTCTTGCTGCAGAGAAGTACAAGATCAACCAACCCTGTCACAAGAAGGTGACATGAAAAATAACTCTTAGGAAAGTTATCTGATCAAATCCAAAGCAGACTTGCTTAATGAGTGAATGAGTAGGGAAATACAACAGTCTGGGTGGTTTTGTCAAGTCCAAATAAAAATAGGGAAGTCAGGAAAATGGGCCACTTATTTTTCAAGTTGTAAGATTTACGGTGGCATTTGGGTTTGAGGAAAACAAATCAGCATTTTCCACTAAAAAAAACTAATCAGGGAATGGTTAACAAACATTCACAAGAGGACGTTGTGTGAGTAACATACACTGAAATAAAACTACAGGGGGAATAAATTACAGACAAAAATACAGCACAAATAAAGAGCAAGGGTATCTTGAGCAAAGTGTAATTCTAAATTGAGTAAAGGGCAAAAGATGAGATGTAGTTTCACAGGAAATCTGAAATAGCTCCAGTTAAACTTAACTTAGGATGCAGAAGCTGTTACATGTGAAATACATCTATGTATTGCTGTATAATTGAGGCATCTTGAGAGGCTGTAAACACCATTATGCAGTAGCTTGTGTAAATATCCTGAGTGAAACAATGATGAGGAGGGAGAAATAAAGTGCAGAGCACAGATTTGGCTACAATTCAATATTTCAGAGAAAATGCAAGAGAAAAAAAAAGAATAGATGAGGATGTGCAACTCTGCCAAGGGTATATTATATATCCTCTACAAATTATTTCAGCATCTAAGAGGGAGAAAGGAGGAAATTCAAGTCAGCATGTTTAATACATTTATTCTAACTCAACTTTATTGAATTATTTTCGACATTTTAGATTCTGAGTGAAATAAATCCCTCCATAGTGCCAATATAAACAGATATTTTCCCTTTGCCCTCGGTCAGCTGCAGTTTATGCATTAACAGGGACTTTCTGCTCGAAGCCTTTGTTCTTTTGGAGAGCCACTCCTCTGGAATTGGGCTCCCTGGCTGGCCACTGTACCTCGTTCTCCTGACAGGACAGCAGGTGGATCTGGACAGCAGCCAAAGTTAATAACCTGTGACCCAGGACAGCAGCACTGACACAGAAAACATTGCATTGAAGGAGTATTTCTCCTCTGCTACTTCAAACATGAAAATTGATATTCATAGCCACATTCTACCTAAGGAATGGCCTGACCTAAAAAAGGTAATAAGAGTTTAGATATTCAGTGCCTCGTGTTATCAGCAACCATTTCTACCAATGTGATTTTCGAAAGAAAAATGAATGCAGGGTTCTGTGGTAAATAGCTCCAGGTTTTTGTCTAATTTGTTTTTTTTTTTCCAGCTGTAAAATATTTGTATTGCACTACTTTACAAAGCAAGAGTCCCAGGCAGAAAGGGATGTAAAACTAGGCTCTGTTCCCCACTTTTTATTTATTCTGAAGCAATTCTTTAAGTTTTCCTTGAGTTTTTTGACACCCAAAATTTTTTGGATGATAAGGTATAAAATCCACTTTCTTGATAAAAAAAAGAGCTGTTCTGTTCCTAAATGGTATTCACTTCTGTTTGAAATAAAATAAATAATCAAATATTAGACAAGATCAATGTTAACTCAAATTAATTCACATCATTACACCCACAGGCATTAACTTCAATGGGAGTGGGGTCAGTCTAAGTACAGGTAATTGATGATAATTTTACTAATATCTGTTATTTTTTCAGTTACTGGAAAGAAGTTGCCTACTGTATTTAAATTAGAAAATCTCAGTTGTCAGAACACTGAAGCTATAAGTCAATTTGTGTTAACTTATTATTACTATTGTTGTTGTTGCTATTATTCAGTGACATAAATTTATTCTTGCCCACAATATTTTTCATGATCCTGTGAAATGTATTTTAGAATGAAAAAGGTCATTTAGGTTTTAATGTAATAAATCTGAAAGGGTTTCATACCTCTGTGTTTCTGTGATTTTAAGGAGTCCTGTTTCAGTCAATATTAGAGAGAGGGAGCAGCTGGGAAACATAAACAGCATATTAGAAAAAAAGTCATGAGAAAACCTGGCATTAAAAACATATATAGGATTATTTCTTCATTAGTTCTGAAAAATAACATCATTATGCACAAAACCTCCTGGAAAGGAATGTTTGTTTCCTTGTTGGTCTAGGAGGGTTTTTATAAATATCTATTTGAACCTCCTATTTGTAATAATAAGATCTCCTGATGAAAAACACATATACACTGGACAATGTAGGTGAGGATACAGATAACCTGTGGAATAATTTTGCCTGTTTAAAATGGATAGGACTTTAAATATCCAGACTACAAAAACAGGTTACTTTTGTTTGTTTCAGATTTTGTTTGTAATAACTTCATAAAAACACCTATAGAATTCCTTCATTCTGCTGTTATATGTTTGGGGTTTTTTAATTAAATATTTTTGTATGTACTTTAAAAGGGCAATAAATTTGCTGAGATAAAGTGACCCCAAGAATTCCTTGATGTTCACAGATGTACATCAATACTAAATTCAGTAATGTTAGACATTGTGGGCCAGCATTGCATCTTTTTAAACATAATAATAATGAGGCAAATACCAAATTTTTAAAATTTAATATCCACCTGCTAGGTTTTTTCCCTCTGTTGTGAGCCATTCAATGGTTTATTAATGGGCTCAGAGTAGAAAACAACTCTCAGAATTCCCTGGAGTCCTCTGGAAATTCAAGCCATTAACACAGATCTCTCCATTTCATGCAAGGAAAGCCAATGAGGCATCTTAACATGCACACATTTAGTTAGTGCTAAACTTCTGTCTCTTGCTGCCAGCTTTGTAAGCACTGGACCTTCAAACTGGAAAATGCTATTGTCAAGATGCTGGTTTAACAGCCTAGGAAAACATCACAAGTGTAAAATATCACAGAAGAAATCAGATGAGGACTGTCAATACCTATAGCTACTGGCTGAGGGGAAGAAAGAACAAAATAAGTTCAAAAGCAGAGCAGTGAGTTTCTCTGCTGCCTATGTGCTCCTTCAGTACCCATTTGCTTGCCTTCTGCTCAGTTTACAATTGCAATTAGTGTGGATCTAGTTTAAAGGTCTCATTAGTTGTTGCTCACTAAATTTTCCCAAACTTTCAGCAGTTTTTTATATGTGTATAAACCTATAAATGTGTACATTTAAATAAAATCTACATAGCTGCATGGTTAAACAGAGCACACAGCCCCTGTGACTGCATCTCTGGCTGAGCTCAGGAGGTTTGGCTCTGCACACACACATTAGGAAAGCTCAGAGTGGCTTTAAGTGATGATTTGGTATCACAGGAAATTCAGGACTGTATCCAAATTGTTTACACTTCAGTGGAATAAATGCCTGCTCTTAATTAGTTTCCTTTTAAATGTTTCCTTTTTTTGGAGAAATGGGAATTCTGAGCATTGTTTTCACTCAGAGATTTCAAGAGTTCATTCCTTTCTTATTGATAATTTATGAAAGTAAAAGAAATCAGCATCTTATGTAGGTTTTGCGTTTTTTTGCATGAACAATTCTGAATCTCTTTGGAAGAATCAATGAGCATCTAAGCTTCTCCTTTTCAGCTTCTCTTGCCTGTTTAAATATTAATAGACAAGAGGCTGACCTTCAATCCTGCTGCTGAATCATGGAAGCTGAAAAGTGGAATCAATGCATCTTTGTGCTAATGATTAACTGATCACAGATTGGAAAGTTGTCAGCTCAATTTTCACACTGCCAGATGTTTAATTTAATATTTTCTGTGTCAAAATTTTTTCAGTTAGAATCTCAATGTAGTAAGAAAATTTAAGCATTTTTAAAGCAGTTGTTTTTAAATGTAGCTGAACAGGGGACTAAAATTCCAGCTCTACAAACACCATTAGTCCAGTCCAGCTACACTTCAGCACTTCTGCTGAGGTCAGTGAGGTTACTCTGGCTCAAAGCTGTTTCTCCCAAATGAGGTATTTTTGTAAGAACTGCAAATTATTATTAATATTAATATTATTTATATTGTTATTAATACTGAAGAGAGCTAACCAGGACTGGCTTTCTTTCTCTTCTTTCCTCCACAGAGATATGGATATGGTGGATGGGTACAGCTGGATCATCACTGCAAGGTTTGGGCTGTTTGGTGCTCAGAGCTGATCTTGTGTTGCCATCAGGAATACAGACTCACAGTAGATCTATTAAGAAGCAATAAGATTGGCTCTGTCTCTGATACAGATTTCTCTGGAGGTCTATTTTCTACAAAGCTGTCCAAGTCCTAATATACCTCAGCAGAGCCTTTTGCCTGAAAGATGAAACTCACACTCTCTTGTGTGAACCAGCATCCATTCTTCTTCATCATCTCATTTCAACACTTGGAATGGATAGCTCTGAGAAATTCTTTTCAATAAGACAGGTCAGGCTAAAGCAGATTACATGTAGATTTGGGTTGAGTTAAATGCAGTCACCTGTATGAGAAGCAAACCCAAAAAGGTATTTTAATAAATAAGAACAAGCCAACTGCAGAACCACAGCATGGATGGCAGCTTTTGGGATACATGGCAGCTGCAGGATGGAGACAAGGATTGGACACATTTCTGGTGGGTTTTTTTCAGGTCTGATGCTAAAATTCTGTGCTAAAAATCGTTTGCAGAGGAACTTTGTGGCCAGTCAGTAACGGCCTTCCATGCTCTGCCGAGAACTCCACCTGGCCTACTTCCATCTGGAAAGTTTGCATGACAAACAGTGCATGGTAAAATAAAATCCTGTTCAGACATGTGGAGCTGGGGATATTAACTCCTAAGATTAAAAAAAAACAAAACAAAACAAAAACTTCCCATATCATTCTCTGAAGAAGCAGCAGGGTCAAACTGGGAGCAAATAATTACGTGCCTGTTCAAAAAGTGCAGTTTGGGATGTGACTGAGTAGTTTACTGATGGGAGAATTTTAAAGGTAGTTTGCTGAGCCAAATCAGCCTGCAGGACTTAATTTTTAAATCTCTCCTTCTTAATTTCCACATTAGTTAATTAAAACATTAAATATTAGGTAATTTTTTAGTGGGATAGAGTAGAGAAGTGTAGAATAGAATGGAACAATAAAGTCCATGTGATCTATTCATATGTGATGCAGTGCTCGGTTCTACTCTGCCCTTTTCTCACACCCCAAATATTTTTTTATTTATTGGACAGCCTGCATCAATGCACTAAACTTTTCTTAATGTATTTGAGTGTTTTCTGTCAGGTTGAAAAACCAGTTTTACAAGAACTTGGTATTTCACCAGGGGATCAGGACCCTGTATTTGTAATATTTCAAGTAATTTTCACAACCTGTGATACAGCTAACAAGTAACTTGACAGTTTGCCAAGGCAGCACACAGATTTATTGAGGAGGACTTTAAATTATTCCTTAGGACAGTATATTTGTGAATGATATATGACATTAATAACAAATGCAACGTGAAGAACAGTTTGAGTTCTCAGAAGAAGGGGACAGAAACCCCTCCCTGGTTGAGCATACTAGTAGTAAATATTCTGATTTAACAGGTTCTTTTCTTCAGAAAAATTGACAGGATCCTAAATAAGACCAATTTTGTGAGGAAAAATAAAGGGGTTTTAGGAAAGAGAGAGAATTCCCTTTCTCAAAGGGCCTGGAGACTGCCTTGCCCTTGGCTCCTGTTTCCTGGGAAAGTGAAGGAGTAGTTGCTGTGTTTGCTTGTGTGGGTTGCAGGTTTTGCCTGCAGATGGAGGGTGTTCTCTGCCCAGGGCATGACTGCACTTACCCACGCCACGAGCACAGCACCAGGGCAGTCTTCTGATGTCCCTTTTGCCCCTACAGTGGATTAAAACAACCAAGAAATACTCAGGGCTTGCAGGTGTTGGTGAACTGCATCTCATCCCCTGGTGCCAACAGAAATGCTGTTGTGCCTGCACAAGTCTGCATCCCTCATTGTACACTCAATTTGCTTCATGTGGTGGCACTGGGCCTACTCAGTCTCTTTGAACAATTCACATATCAGCCAAATAAAAGTTTCCATGCTGATAAAGGCATAGTATTAAATTTCATGACTGTGATAACATTTTGAACTTCCTAAGTCTGGGAATTGCTGGCAAACGAGAAAGGTTTTACACTGATTCAGGTCATGGGTTTAAACTGTGTTTGTTTGGAACTTTTTTCTCAAATTCTTCAATATTTTTTTTCTTCCCAAGGAGAAAATTTAGTCTGAAGACAACACAATAAGTCTTCTTTTGTCTCAGTATCACTGGTGATAAGAAATAACTGGACTGAAATTAACTGAGTTGCACAATTATTTCTATAGTTACTGGAATCATCATGATGTTATTGACTTTAAAAGAACACATACATACCCAAAGGGAAAATATAGCACAGATTTAATTAGAGCATTATTTTGAGGTCAAAATTTGGTTTGAGGATAAACTTGGATTAAGGTATCTGATATCTTTTCCAAATAGAGTGATGTACATTGCAAAAGAAAGGGGATTTTTTTTTTTATTCTGAAGAATTAAATCTGAACTATAAATTACTGTTTTATTCATGTCTATTTTTAAAATAGTCTTTGTTTAAAAATACCTTCTGAATAAAAATAAAAGACAAAAATTTTGCCACTGAATTTCTGTAGGGAGCAGAATATATTCAAGAGACTATAAATTATCAGGTACTACTTTGACACATTTATAATATATGAAAATGTCGTTTCACAGGGACAGGCAAAGATGATGAAGGATGGAAGGGTTTTCAGAGTCATTCAAGAGAACTGCTGGGATCCAGAAGTACGGATTAAAGAGATGGACCAGTCAGGTACCTCCATGAAGGAATTCAAATCATTGTGCCTCATTTAGAACAACAACTTCTCTGTCAGTGCATCTGAAAGTGCTCAACAATATCAAAAAAAAGGGTTATCTTATTATTTCCTTAGTTTAAATCTGTTGAAAGTCAGTAAAAACTGATGTAATTTACACTCAGAAGGAACCTGTGCCCATAACTTTCATCATTATCAGTAGCAATTTATTCCCCACATGAATTTATTAATTTTGGTGGGATTTAAGGCAGTAAGGAACTCATTGACATAAGTAAGGATGAGTGACCCTGGACTTGAAAAGGCACCATACATTGCAGTTGAAAAGTGATTCACATAAAGGAGGAGGAAGCCCTTTCATTTTTGTTCCAAATGTTAAAAATATTCTTCTTACACACTGGATTTCTTTTATATCTGTTTCCTTTTCTAATACATTCTTTCATTTAGCCATGCTGCAGCTTCATTCTGTGTTTCTGATGGAGAACTATGAGCCCAGAGAACTGGTACCATTACTTTGTCAGAAAAGGGAGTTTTCCTCATTTAGAAACTTAACCAGATGCCAAATTTGCAAATTTATTTTCCATCATGTTGCCCACCATTTATTGTCCATACATGCAAGCCACTAAATAAAGTTGGTAAGATGGGAGGCTGAGGATGAGGGAAGGAACTTCTAGTTCAATAAATTATTTTTACTAGTTCTTGTTAACACTGTAACTCCAAAATACTCTTGTAAGAGAAATATTATGTTTCTAAAGATTCTTTTTTCATAGATTGGGGCCTGAATAGTTCCTATATCAGTTTCCCAGCAGACACAACTTGAATATCTTCAACTTTTCATAAGGAACAAAGACCTGAATTGCTTCAAAGAGCAGATATTGTATAAGTAGCATCTTTATGATTATTGTTTCCTCCTCTCAGGCCTTATCACCCTTGACAAACACATGAAAGAGGTTGCAGCCAGCAGGGAGTTGATCCCTTCTCCAAGATAACAAGTGGTAGGACAAGAAGAAATGGCCTCAAGTGGCACCAGGGAAGGTTTAGGTTGGATATTAAGAAAAATTTCTTCACTAAACGTGTTGTCAAGCCCTAGAACAGCTCTGGTGGAGTCCCTAGAGGGATTTAAAAGACACGTGGATATGGCACTTGAGGACATGATTCAGTGGTGAGCTTGGCAGAACTGGATTAATGGTTGGACACAATGATCTCAGAGGTCTTTCCCAACCTAAACTGGAATTCTGTGAGACTCTGTTAGGAGATACTCTGGGTCATTCTTCTTGGGGAGGTTTAGTGCAACACAGGAACACAGGCTAGCTTGGGAACTCACCAGGCAGTGGGCAATTTATGTAAACAGAATTTAGATAATTTTAATAATCATCTACTTCATTTGCACCCTGGAAAAGCAGTATTTGAAACTCCAACCATTAGACATTTAATGGGAATGCCAGGAAGTCTTTGCAAACTCTGAAACATGCTGCCTTGTCACAGAACCACAGACTCATGCCTTGACTAGACTATAATGTTTCTCTGAGTTAGCTCAGGGATTTTGGGGGTTACCAAATCACTCAGCTACAGAGTGGATCATAAATAGCCTTTGGGCATCTTTCTCTTTCAGATATTTCCCTCAGCACTAATGGCAAGTTTCTACAAAACAGTTCTGCCCCATATATTTGTTGTAGACAAAGGGAAAACACAGGAGGATCTGTTTTCAAATTTTTGCAGCAGCTTTCCAGAAAAGAAAATGTGTCATAAAAGCAGCTTCACAATATTTCTTCATGAGTTGAACAGTGCTTGCTTGGTTACAAAAAATTCTAAATCAGTATGTTACAGCACCATCTGGTGACTTGTGCCCTAAAAATGTCCCTTTTTATTACAGTACTCCAGACTTACAGGCATCAGCCAATTAATTATGTGTGTGCAAAAAAAAGGCCTTGGTGTTTTTCATTCATTCATTCTTACTGCTCAGCTAATGATAAAGACTATGGACCACATTTATTCCTTTTTGGTGTAGAAAGATGCAGCTTCTTAGTTCAAAGACTGCTTTCTGTACCACAGGCTGAGATAGATTATAACCAAAAATTTAACCTCCAAACATGGCATAATTTTGGGACAAAGATGCAAGGAGTCTCCCAGCTGAACAAAGCTAGAATCAGACACTGAAAGGTGTTGTTAAGTCAGAGAGATAACTTACAGCTTGACTGCTAAAAGGCTTTCCTTGTGCAATGCCCAAGGAATCTTGCCAGTAATAAGAAATGGTATCCAATGGACCAAAGAGACTCAATTAGTTCTCCTAATCATATGTCCTAGGTCTAATTGATGAACATATTTCTGTCTTGATTCACTCAATAAAACAAGCTATCCATGTAATTCAATAAAACAAGCTGTGAAAGTAATTAACATCACAGTTCTGTGACACAAATCATCAGAATTTTCTTTGAGAAAATAAATCAGTTCATCCTAACTGCTTTTCTTGTTATTTTCTCCTTTGTAAAACCTTCTGAAGAGCGTAAAAAAGTAAAAGCTTTCCTGTGCTGATTCTTTTTCCTAAAGCTAATATCTAGGAACAGTCAGCTTGGAAATGTCCCTTTAAGGTTTATATTAAATTTGTTGAGAAGTGTAAAAATGGATTGAAAGTTGACACAATGATTATTGTGGAAAACAAGGAGAATGTTCTCAAGAGTCTAATCAAGTGTCCATATTGGTAGATGATCCAGTTTGGGCTGTACTTCATATCTATGTGATTTTATAGACCTAATCCTTACCCCTAAACCATTGCTGCTGTACATAATATTCATCAGATCTTGTAGCAATCTTCTCTTCTTGTTTCCTACTTAAACTTCTGAGAAGGAGGATAAATCACTTTAACCATTGGCAAGTCATTTTCTTAGAGTTCTCCTAGGGCTCATTCTCCTAGAGTTTTTTCTGCCATCTTTTGTTCTAGTAGTTTCACTAGACTAAAAAAGTTAAATTTTTTAAAGTACAACAAGATATGTGCAAAAATATTACAAACAGACCTAAAATTTAAAAAAAAAGCAAAAAAACCCAAACACTTTTGCGTTTAACCATTTTATGAAGTCCTAATTAGTGTTTATTGTTTGTTTTGTTTGTCTGCTAGGTTTATTGTTTCCACTCCTGTAACCTGTCACACACAAAGTTATGTTATAGATTTGTGCTTGAGCAGAAACAAAACAACATGGACTTAATTATTTTTATTTTTAACATCCAAGTTATTTCTGAAAACAGGCAGATTTTCTTATATTTACAACCTCAGTAGCCCAGACACAAGATGAATGAAACCTAACACAATATAGCTTTGGGAACACTTAGGAAAACATTGTATAACAACCACTGTTAACATAATGTTATTTATCTTTGGGCTTATTTATTTATTTATTTAATATATATGACAAATTAACCCCAGAGTGAACTTGTTACTGTGTTCTGTTGGTTTAATGTCAGTTTCATTTATGTGAGAGTAATGCCAAATTGCTATTTTAATTGTTTGTACATGTGCATACTAAATACTTCTAAAATCGAAAAATCCTAATTTTACAAATTATCTACTATGAGTATGGAAGTGTTTTTTCTTTCCACTTAGCAAAAATATCCAAATCCTAATAAATTAATGCACTATGAGGTTTATTTCCATGATCCTTAATTTAAAAAAAATAATAATTTATCTATGTCACTGTTAAATCAGTCTTTCTTATCATTAAAGCTTTCACATTCTGCCTCTCAAACCAAAGTACTTTCTTATTTGTAACATTTCATCAAAAAACAGACAACAAAAAAGGAAACATTAATATTGTACTTTTTTTTACTCAGGAGTCACAGTCCAAGTCCTGTCCACAGTCCCTGTGATGTTCAGCTACTGGGTAGGTTCCTGCTAACATATTTCATAATTCATACATAGCAACATTTTTAAAACACAAACACATCTCCCTATGAATTAGGTGATGGAAGCAGTCACCAGAGTTGTTCTGCTGTGAAAAAGAAAAGGCAAAAAAGGAGTGCAGGTATGAGAAGATGTCTGCAGGATGTCCTGGCAAAGCTCCACACCGGAGCACACACAGGGAGAGTGGACGAGACAACAACAGAATTTCTTCTGGGGGCCTTATGGGGGCAGCTGGAAATGGAGACAAAAAATACATATACAACATGAATCCTGGTTAGCAGGCAGCCATAAATGTATGCATTCCATGAAAGCTACACATCAATCAGTATTTTCTCAGAAAAAAATAGATTATTTGTGGCCTTGTCCCACTTTCTTTTAAATGGGGCAGGGGACTCATCAACCTAGAATGCTTTGAATCTTAAAATTCAAGAGCAAATTTAAGTTCCTATGTTCCCCACATGGTGATCTTGAATGCTTCAAAGAAACAAAATCAAGCTGAGGAGATAAATCATGGCAAAATGCTGTTTTAAATGCACTCTGAATGTGACTGTTTAGCAATGTGTGCAGGTCAAGATGATCACATTTAAATGGATATGTGCATTAAGAACCATTGTGGTAAGCCCACATATAAGAAGTAGCACTGATATTCAGAATTTCTTGTTAGTAACATCTCTTCAAAATTTTATTCTGGTATCTAAGGAAATATTTTCCATTAAATATCTATTGGGGGGGAGGGGAAGCAGAGATTGATTGTATGGATGTTGCACTTCCCTTATTAGAATCATGGCTGTTATCTCCTTCTAAATGTTAGAGACGTTTACTCAAGCTTTCTCTGTAGGATTTGCATGCTCCAGCATCTCACATTTCTTATTTTTATTTCAGTTCCAGTAATAGGAGAGTAAATATTCATTGCTATGTATAAACATAATATACTGAGGTTTTTGCATTGGGATAAACAAAACCAGGGGACTGCTTTACACAAAAGACCAGGTACTTATGTGCATCAGCAGCCTGGGCTTTATTATTCTCATCCAGAGCAGTAAAGGCAACAGCAGCTGATAAAATATTCAAGAGAAAAAGCAGAACTGCACCCAGAGGTTTTAAAGTGAGGCAGAATTTAGCCCTACTGGTTTCCAGCTATTCAGAACTGTAAAGCAAATTTGGGTTCAAACCCTGTCAGTTGTTTGCAATGACATTTATCCAGTTACTTCCAAAGGTGATAACATTTGAGCACTGTATTTAAATGTACTATTTTGCTTCATATCTTACCAGGCCAAACCTCAGGATGCTTTAGATCTCGCCCAGATATTAAATAATGACTTGGCTGCTACAGTAAAAAAGTACCCCAAGAGGTTTATTGGGCTGGGCACGTTACCTCTGCAAGCTCCAGGCCTGGCTGTGAAGGAAATGCATCGCTGTGTGAAGGAACTCGGATTTCCTGGAGTGCAGATAGGATCTCATGTCAATGAGTGGGACCTGAATGCCCCAGAGCTGTATGATATTTATGCTGTGAGTAGCTTTGCTTGCCTTCTTTGGGGGAACACTGTGATATAGAAATATGTCTAAAAATATCTTGGAGCACGTTCAGTCATTTGAGCCTTCTAAACTGCTTAGTGATCAGAGACACTCAGCTTTAATTGTAAATGATAATTCATTATAGGATATAATGGCTGTAATACAACACACAACATTCTGAAGCATATTTTATAATAATTGTAACAGATTTTGTTTTATTATACAAGTTCTCACTGTAGATCTGCCTTCTCAATTTGTGAGGAAAAGTGCAGTATCAAATAAAACATTTCTGCACTGTTTGCATTTGAGTTCGAGTTACTGTATCCAATTGAAATAACTGATACAGCTCCCTGAGATTATCAGATACCTGTAGCACCAAAGTACCACACAGAACTATGTAAACAGGACCAAATGTTCCAAACTGAATGTATTGATTATCAAATGAATTAACAGATAGCATTTCTTAAATAGCCTGAGGTCCAGATGAGGGTGGCCATTTGTCTAAATTAGGGGTTTAATCAATGGACATTCTGAATCTGTTTCTCAGGTTATTAGAGCTGTTAGCTTGGAATTGATTCACAGAGGTTATTTTGCTCAGCTTATTCAAGAACTCTGCAGCACCTGGATTATTTGTTCTTACGGCCATACACAGTCAGAGATCAACAGCTGCTCTTGGGGATGCCCACATTTATGGAATCACAGCGTGGCTGAGGTTGGCAGGGGCCTCTGGAGGCCACCTGGACCAACCCCCTGCTCAAGCAGGGCCACCTAAAGGCAGACCCCAGGACCATGCCCAGGTGGCTCTTAGATATCTCCAAGGATGGAAACTCCACAATCCCTCTGGGCAACCTGATGTTTCGTGATCTCCACTGAACCTTCTCTTCTCAGGGCCAAACAGTCCCAGTCCTCCCAGCATTTCCTCACAGGAGAGATCCTCAGTCCCCTTATCATCTTTGGGCTCTCTGCAGTAACTCCAAGTCTCTCTGCCACTGAGATCCCTCTCTTGTTCTGGGATCTTTCTCTTGTACTGTACCTCCTTCAGCTTATGTTTCACACATGTAGGAAGCCACCTCTTTCATTTTTGAAAACATCTCTGGATAATACAGATTATGAAATTAAGCCACATTGGATAATGAACTTTGCCAAACTACCAGGCCAGTTATTGAATTGCTATTTTTAGTTTACAAATGTAGATGGCAATTATTCTCCATGATCCAAAAGTTGCAGCTTTTATTTATGCATGTATGGGTAAATAAACCCAAATTTTTCAAATGTGTGATAATCTCCTTAGCAACAAGAGCATGTCCAGAAATACATCTGACAAAACGAAGCTGTTAAATCCTGGTTAAGCATATGAATGACTCTGATGACTGTGTATTTAAATTTAAGCACACAGTTAAATTACACAGTCAGAGTCAGCATCCAACACTGTTCTTCTGTTTTCCTTTCAAAGATGTCAGTAGTTTTGGAAAAATTACCATACTTGTGTAGAGATGGATTATTGATTAGAATACAGCCAGATTTTGAACTCTTAGGAAAGATTTTAACTTTTTTTAAGCCAGGCAGAGGGCCAAAGGGGACAAATGTAGTGTAACTCAGTGAAGATTTCTGAATGCAGCTGGAACAATTCTGCAAAACCTTCCTAAAATGATCCTATAATATATTATGAGAATTCATTCTCATATGTGTAATGAAACCAAAAGGATGTTTGCTTGAACTGAGCTTTATACTACAGAGTGGCTGAAAAGCATAGCTGGAAAAGCATTTTTGTGCTGCATTATTCTGAGAAATGCTTGGCTCACTAAAGAGATGTTATTATCTATGCTTCCAGTCCTGCAGCCACAGGAAGAGCTGTGAAACTGAGTGAGGAGTTCAGAATATGGCCCAGAGGAGCAAATACAGCCAGCTATTGCTTACAGCTCTTACTTGTGGCCTATTTTCATTACTAGTACTGCTGCTCAGTACAATTTGCAGGCCATTTAAAAGCATGACTAAGATCTAAGATGCATTTTGCTATGATTAGTCAAGATTTACACTTTTTCTTTCCGCTGCAGGCTGCTGAGAAATTAAATTGCTGCCTCTTTGTGCATCCCTGGGACATGCAGATAGATGGGAGGATGTCCAAATATTGGTTTCCCTGGCTAATAGGTAAGTGTATATTTACTTTGCTTAACCTACATTTATGAACTGGATTATGCCCAGGAGATTCTTGCCAAGTACAAGTACAGAGAAAAATTACATCGTTTTTCTGTCAAACTTTTGGTTTTTTTAATCTAGTATTTCAGTGAAGTCTGGTGAGTAAACTCAGCAGTCATTTGTTTCTAAGCTTGTTTAGTTTTTCTTTTAAATACTTGCATAATTAAAATTATTCAGACTAGCAACAGAATATATTATTCTCTTTTGTCTTAAATACAAAGAGCAGATAACTAGGAAGAAGTGAATCATCTCAGAAATGAGCTCCTCAAAAATAACAGGAGCAAATGAAGGAGTTAGCAAAACCAAACATTACATCCTAGAATTTCTTGGGTTATTTCTTAGAAACAGGTTGATCAGAGAGGAAATAAATCTAACTTCACATCAGCTGTAGCTGAAACAACATGGACTTTGAAAGCTTTCAGTAGACATAGGGTATTGTCTAGCTTCTGGTTTTTCCCCCATCTGATAGGTAAGTCATAACACTGAATAACAGGAGCAGGATTATTCTGCTACCCAGAAATGTTTAGACCTGATTCCACCATCATGTATTTTGTTCTGCACTGGTTTATTTTGCATGGTTTTGCACTGCCACCAGTCCTGAAAAACATAAACAACATACATATAATAACATTCTCCTTGGAAGAGCTTGCTGTCCCAATCACCATACATAATCTTAAAACAATATAATTTAGTCTTACCCAGAGCAGGCTCAGCAACACAGATCTAAGAAGAAAATTAAATTATTTAATTTACTTAACAAGGTGTAAATAGAATATTTCGTACCAAGCCTAATAAGGCATTTGAACATATGGTAAAACATTAATGAAACACCTTGAGGTGTTGTTTACCCCACAGATGAGGGGAACTCAGTTCCCAATTTCAAGCTGCATGTCTGAAGCTGGATGTTTAAAATGGCATGATATTCTAAATATGTTGGGTGTGATCAGAAGCTGAGGTTTGCTGTAGGAACCTAAATCCTGTTCTGTTCCTAACTGGGCATCCAGCTCAGCCAGTAGCAAAGAGAGACACAAGCTAGTTCTAAATTTTAAGACCTGGCATCACTAAATCCCAAATCAATGATGGAATATCCATCAGCATATCTGCCCCACTTTCCAGACAAAAGAAACCCACAGGCACAGGTGAGAAGGCGACCTGGCATATTCCAGACTTGTCTTCGAGCAAGGAGAATGGGAATCAGGCCTGTACTGGGTATTTCAGGACATACTCCACCTGTCATCTGTCATCTGTCCCAGTGCTATGGAGTAAAACTGGACTTAGAATTCAGAGGATCTTCACTTCCAGGCCTGTGTCTTTGTTTCAGTTAATCAAAGTTCAACTCTGTGTCCCTCCAGTAGAAATAATGCATAACCTTTGGCAGCTGCCCTGCAACTATTACTTTTTCAGTAGGCTCAAGGCTAATGGAAGAAAATTAAAATAACATTTAAAAATCAAATAGAAAGTTTAAAAGGTAAAGCTCTTATACAATTAGTGTTTTTTCCTTCTTAGGCATGCCAACAGAAACAACCATGGCCATTTGCTCCATGATTATGGGAGGAATTTTTGAAAAATTCCCTAAGCTCAAAGTTTGCTTTGCACATGGAGGTGAGTAGTGCACCATGTGAAGCTCCTGTTCTGAGCATGGTACAGTCATATTTTCTGGTATCCCAGCTAATGGGGTCACCCCATGAAGCCTGCCACCAGCTGAGCACTACTACCCCAAAGAAGAGTCTGAGAGATCAGCTGCCTTTATGAACACTCTCCAGCCTGCAGGGTTTGAAATGGTACAACAGCCTTAAGGGAAACGAGGAGGAAGGGGAGGCAGCAGGTGGTTTAAGGAAAGGGCGAGGAAGCAGCAGGAGGAATCCGGGCATCACAGTAGTGAAGAAGTGAGAAAAATAGAGAAAGAAGCTAATGAAGGTAAAGGAGTAAAAAGCTGCTGCTGCAGAGCACTTTCTTTCTAAAGAGCTGACAGTAAAACTTATGGATCTTGGGTGATAATGTGGCTTTTGTCCCTCCTATATATTTTCAGCTGGTGTTATTAAAAATTCCTCCTGGCAGGTGGAGCTTTTCCATACACAGTGGGGCGAATCTCCCACGGATTCAACGTGCGCCCTGATTTGTGTGCCATGGATAATAAGGTGGATCCAAGAAAATACCTTGGCTCCTTTTATACAGACTCTCTTGTCCACGACCAGGGGGCACTAAGGCTGCTAACAAGTGTAGTAGGAGAGGTGAGTTTAATGCTTCCAGAAGTGGGTGAGTCGTTCTTCAGTTAATTTTCTAGGAAAAACAGCAAAAGGATAAGAGAAGAAGAAAGCAGGAAGAAGACAGCTTCATCCAGTGAAATAAATTGATGGGTTTCTGCCATGCTGATAATGCTTTTGCTATATGAATTTATTGAAATGGTGGGTGTAATCCAGGAAATCATGCACTGTCAGCCTTGGTTCCATGAGGCTTGTTCCTTCTCTAAGCTTGCTCAGGATGGGAATTCAAGCAAAGACTGCTTCATTTTGGAGCCTGGTTTTCAAATGACTTAATTTTCTAATTCAAGGGCATGCTTGAAGAAATCAAATTGTATTTCCACTTGGAAAGTTATAGACAGAAAAAAAATCAGTAATAAGGGAAGCTTTTGTGAGTATCTCAGAGAGACAATTAACCATTATGGGTTTGGAAAAGTCTTTTAATGGTACTCTGAGCTCAGGTATCACATTTTAAAATCTGTGGGGTTTCAGTTTGTGCTGCACAGGAAGTCTGCAGCTTTGTGAGTGGATTTCTGCCTGCAGCTCCCCTACAGGATTTGTGCCTTTTAGGAAAAATTTGCATTTGAAGATCCATGGAAAATTCAACCACACAACAGCAGAACTCCAGCTTGAAACAATAGTATGGAAACTTTTGTGAAGTGTATATATATGTAAAATACAGTAACACTGCAGCTCTAAGGACTGGAGACAGAATATCTTTGTTGTTAAACCCACATTGAACCAAAAATAGATTTATGGGAGGAACCCATAAAATGTGCAAAGAACCTGCCATGGAGCCTAATTCCATTAGAATCACATAAGATAAAACCCAGGTCAATTTACTTTAAACAAGGTTTCCTAATAAGCTGTTAGTACTGGAAAGTTCTGATAACATCAGTGGGTATTAACTCAGGTGGCATTTGCCATCTCTGTGCCAGGGATTAATTTTAGGCACCAGATGGGTTACTAATGAATTACATGGGCTCCAGCCCAATACTGATTTCTTTTAATTTCTGTTACCAACCTCTAAATAGCAAATATATCATGGTCCACAGCCCAGGAGTTCTTGCTATGCATTTTCTTTTTAATCTAACTGTAGCTTAGAGTAAGCAAGTGGCTTTAAGATGTTTTTTTACAATAGATTTTAAAGTTTTCTCTGTGTGATGTGCAAATCCATTTTACCAGACACCCAAAGGCTTATGGAGTAACAGTTCAGCACTTCCCTCTGTTACCTCCTTTTCTGAGAAATCTCCCAAATCCAGACCATGTTCATTCTAAGTATATTTTTGTTTCCCATGCAGTTCTAGTACACAAGGATGAGTCTTGCTCTTGAGTTTCAAACTGCCACTGCAAGGAGAAAAGATCACTCGCTTGTTTCTTTTTACCCATTTTAAAATGTTGGGAGACATGTTTTGCCATTGTTAGAAAGACCTTGGTAAATTAGCAGCTGTGTGACTCAGCCTGGCTGAGACCATAGATGCTTTTTGTGATCTGAATCAGTTAAGCTGAGCTGTGGATGTCAAGAGCAAAGCAGGACAGAAAGTACAACAGGATGCTGAATCCATTGCTGAAGAACTGAACTTTTTTCTGTGTGAACTTGTGTAGCACACAAGTCTCAGGGCACTTCTGCCTTAAAGTCAGCTCTGCATCTCAAGCTGCTCTAAACTATTGCTGTTGTGGAAAAGCTGCTGTCTTTAATTTCTCTTCTTTCCATCCTAAGAAACTACACATAGACTCTGGTCCTTAATTGTGATTAGTCTTTGCAACTGGAATTTAGTTATTTGAGGACAGAGAGATTATGGACCATAATTTGATAATCTAAAAGTCACTCAGCATTAGCCTCTCTGGTGTCTTATTTATTTTGTCAACAGACTTTTAAAATTAAGTCTTAACACAATAAATTTGGCCAGCATAGTACACAGGATGTTGGTGTCTTCTTTAATTCTCCTCTGAGTATTTTGAGCTCAAGCAGTGTGACATCAGGTGGAACCCCAGTGCTGAAAAGTCCTGAATCAGATACCAAAAACATGAATGTTTTTAACATTCAGAAGAACTTTCTCTTTTCAATAGCCTAAGGCATCTTATCCTTGAAAACAAAAACATGCACATCACGACTTTAAACTTTACTTTATAACCATGAAGACTAAAAAGTTCCCTCTTTTTCTAAGGAAAGTTGACATTCTCACATAACACCTTTCCATGAGTCAAATGCTTAAAGAAACACCAAATATCTCAGTGTTTTCAGTGCAGTCGTGTTGGCAGAGTAACTCATATAAGATTAATAAATACTGGGCTAAAATCAATGTGATGGAGTCTTGAGGATGACACTGTGACTTTGTGAGCTGGAGGTTTGAAATAGGCCAGCTCTCCAGAGAACAGCTCAGAGCTGTGCAGGAAGGGCATCAGCGTGTGGGAAGATGTGCTTGGACATGGCTTTGGGTCCCTGGGGAGCAGCCACTGCCTGGCTCCACAGTGCAGAGTGCTGGCCTTGAACTGATCAGTGCTAAAATCCACTGACAGCTGGGATGAGTCCTGTCCACTAAACTCAGTTTTGGGGTGCAGGTTGATTGGGGACAGAAGCAGAAATACACATTTTTGAGAGAGAGTTTTGTAAGTGCAGAATCTCTGCAGTCCTCCACCCCCCTATGATGAGGTAGCATGAGGTGAACACAAATAAACACAAAATCCCCAACGTTGCTGGCTATAAAAAGTGAAGAACTGGGTTGACATGAGATTAAATGATTCAGTGCATCTCTGCAAAAACTTCCCCACGGTGCTTCCTTCAGAGCCATCACCCAAAGGCAAAGCATTCTCTGGCCAGAAGTTGGAGCTGAGCTGGCTGTAGCATTCTGGACTTTTCTTTCAGGTGTATCAGGGTAGCAGGAAAGAAGGTGAGATTCAAGGCAAGAATCTTACATCTTTTATGCACAAGGATAAAGTCAAGCTTAAAGCTTTTTGGGATTCATTTTCAGATTCGGGTGCCTATTACTGTGAAAAAGTTGTGCTGAGCAGCAGGGTCCACTGAGGTTAATCATTAGCCCCATGTACCTCTCTAATAGGAGAGATGTGCTAATTAAGGGATCGACCTCCAAGTCTTGTAGGGAAAATTGACTTTGTTGATATGGTTTGCAATAATACAACTGCACTTCTCTGAAGCTGCCTGCTAAAGACAGGGATCACAACCCCCATTTTATGGATGGGTACAAAACTGAAGCTCAAAGAGCACAAATGAACAGCCTGAGATCACTGGGAGCACAGCAAGAATGCCACTTCTAAATTTTTCTTACTGATTTACAGCAATTTTACTCCTAATGAATAGATCCCATGATTAGCTGCGAAATACTTTCAAATAGAGGGAGGAAATGTACCTACATAGAGAGGAAAAGAAAAATATGTATTATTCCAGGGAGGGATTTCTTTCTGGTTTGGTATATAGGAGATGTAAATAAGAATATACAAACCTTCCTGTCTTACCTGACCTTCCCTAGTAAACAGATGGGCAAACTCTGTGTTTTCTTCTCCTTTACTTAGAAATCCACTTTCTCATATAAAACTGGTATGTTTATTGCTTGGGGGGGTTTTATCATAAAATAGATGACACTTGTTTTTCTTCTCTGAATAAAGTACCTTGATATTTAATTGAATATTATAAATAAAATTATATATTTAGCTGCTTCAAAGTGCATACATCCAAATCTATTTTGTCTAGCCTATGCTCAGAACTGGATTTATTAGACAGAGGGTAGAAATTCTCCTATGCTAATCTTGTGGCAAGGCTTATATAATAAATTAGAACACAACAATATAGGACAGAACAATAGAATGTGTCTCTTCTGTTTAGATTTTGGGTAAAGGTTTGTGTAGGTTCTTTCAGAGACTTTTGGGTGACATCTAGTGGAGGTTAGAAAATTTTTTAAAAAGCATTTGACAAGTAAGGAAAACAATCCATTTCAGAAAATAATTGAATACTGTTTTCTTCACCCTATTTCAGTATTGAACACTCCTAACAGAGTTCTATCATTATAACAAGGGTCCAGAATTCATCATTTCGACTTCAAGTCCAAACCCATATTTTTAATGAAAACTGTGGGTTTTCAAATACTCCTGTCTGCAGGAGATGAACTTAAAGGAAAACAGACTTTCTATAAAATCAAGAGATTGGCAGTATGCACTCTCCAAGGCTGATAAAATGGGGAAATATCATTCCAGAGAGCCTACAACAATGTGGTTCTATTGAGGATCTGCCCTTCTTTTTTCATCTCTGATAAAAGGGATGTTGCACACAGATTTTTATTACTTTTTCTTTTCACTGACTTACTTCCAGAAACAAGTCATATCATGTCACCCATATTTTCAGGTACCTGTTTCAAACCCACAGTTAATATCCAGTCCCAGCCAAAGACAATTTCATTTTTAAAAAGCTGCAGACTTCCAGAAATATATGAAATTTTGTAAATGAGATTTAGGTTTTGTTTTCTGAAGCTGAATACCAGTTAAATTATTTTTTTTTAATTTAAGTATTTGTAGTAATACTACACTGTACCATGCTTTCAGTAGTACCCCACTGCCATTATTACACCTTTTAAAGTAGCACAGAGAAGATAATTTTTATTGGTTTGTATTTCTTATTACACATTCTTCTCACCCATAGGAAATTTTAAATTTGTGTGAGTGTATTTAGCCAAAAATTTCAAATTCAGGACTGCAAATCCAAGCATCTTTTCTGAATTTGGTAGAGAACTTGCTGAGATTCTTAAAGAAATGTATCCAAAAGTCTCATACAAATTTTGTACTCCACACACCAGTGCAGAGCATGGAATGAGAAAGTCAAAACTCAGAAGGAAAAATTCTGTGTATCCTTTATTGGCCATTTAATTATGGCAACTCTTAACCAAGATTAATCATTGCATTTTAGAGAATTCATCCAAAAAATTCCTGAGTCATTGGTTTCAAGCTTCGTTTTTTTCCTAGTGGAAATTACAATCTTCATATTCACTTTCATACTTAATTAGTCCAATATATACATATAAACTCTTGTAGTTCACTATACATTCCAGAAACCATGTGCTCTACTGTTTAATATTAATCAAAAAGAAATTAAAAATCTAAAAAAATTTAAATTTTATGAGTTTAAAATATATTAGTGTTACTATAATATTGTATCACTTTAATATTAATATTATTTAAACCCTATTGTCTAATGTTACAACAAAATGTACTATTTGTTTTATTACCAGGACAAAGTTATTTTGGGGACAGATTACCCTTTTCCACTTGGGGAACTGGAACCTGGAAAATTGATTGATTCAATGGATGATTTTGACCAAAAACTGAAGGTATGAGTTTTACTTTTGAGGGGCTTTTTCCTCCTTTTTAAGTCTCTGTTTGAGACATGAGATAAAACACTGAAAAACCAGCATAGTCACTGATTTCTGCAAAGACTGGAAGAGGCCCTTCAGTCTCTCTGCAGCAGTTCCTTTTAAAGCACAAGTAAAAGCATTTGAGTTAAACATGAGCTAAGCACAAACATATCCATGTGTTTTGTTTTTACAGGATAAACTCAAGGCTGGAAATGCTCTGGAATTTTTGGGTGTTAGCAGAAAACAATTTGAATAATTATGAAGTACTAAAGAGGCTAAAGTTGGGATATAATATCCTTAGGGATATTTCTGTTGGCATGTGCAATTGTACACGTGAAAAATAAAATTGACAATTACCTGACAGTCTCCTGTTATTTCCAAAACAAAAGCAAGGGTATTGGCAATGAGTATGCAGAGGTATTGCCTGAGGATGTCTTTAAACAATTCTGAAATCCCTGCTTTCATAATAAAAGAGAGATTTCATCCTTTGCAGTTGTAATAAGACTCTCTGAATTATAATCAATGCCATGTTATTAGGACTTGAATCTCAGGAAGGAAAAAGCTGAGAAAATTATGTACCCACTACATTTCTGTCTTTGTTATGATGGACAAACAGAATTTGAAAGAATCTTAAACCAGAATTTAAACAATGTTGATGCCCAATAAAAGGCAACATTTGCCTTTATCCACTGCTGGAAAATGCAGCACACCACACTCAGCTCAGCCCTGCAGGTGCACTCATGCTGTGTCAATGTTGTGATAGGATGGAAAAGGTCTGTGTGGGGACTTTACATTTTAGCTGCCACCTACACCACTGGGAACTAATTCATCAGAAGCAATCTGAACAATGTGGCTGTAGGTGCAGAAACAATGTATTTGTGTGGGTAATACTTGGTGTGTCACTGTCACTGTCACAACAAATACAGTGTTTAGCAACATATGGGTGAGTGCTCTACTCCTTACAAAATGCTTCCTGAAAGTAACGTTGGCTGCTTTAAATGTTGAAGTGCCAGTGCCCTCCCTAGCTTGAGCCCTGCTGTAGGAAGGGAAAGATTGATTGAAACAGGTTTTCATATTATCCAGGGAGTGCACAGGCAGCCTCCCCCCCGAGAGGATTTTGTACCAGTCAGAGAAATGAGGATTGGCACTTACAGTCTTTGTCCTCAGGGGAGCATTTGCTGGCTACGAGTGGTGTCACCATTCTTCAGTCCAGTCTTGGAACATTCCAGGCACTATCAGACAGAAGCTGTTTTTAGCTCTGGCCATAGCTGTCACAGGCTGAACCTGAAGGGTTGTTGAACAACAGCAGTTCCTGCTGATCTCAGCCTCTCCTGGACTACAAAGAAAGCTCTGTCCTTCTTTACAGGGTCAAACCCACCCAAAAAAACAAAGAAAGTGGTTTGTGCAGTAGTTGGAGCTGAAGTAGTCAGCAGCTCAGAGGTTTAGAACATCAAGCTTTTATGTAAGAGGAAAGGAAGAGCCAGAAAATATCTTTAACAATATTTATTGTCCTCAGGTTCTCAAGACTTCTGTTGACCTTTTTTATTTAAATATCCACATGCAAGCATTGAGTTTTGAGTATGATTTTTCAACCAGATTGTTTTAATTAAATTTCAAAGTCGAAAGGCAACTTCATTCTCATGTATTTCCCTTCCAGTATACATTATTCTCACAGATGTTTAAACAGGTTTAAGAGGAAAATACGTTGTGATTCCTCCAATACATTTTAATTGGATTAATTCTTCAATTTTTTATGAATGAAACCAGTTAAGTTAGTGAAAATGCAATGTCACATCTTTGGGGACCAAGGTCTGGAACCTCTCCAATAGCAAGAACAGTATTTAATTACCTTAACCTGTGACTAAATGGGTGATTGCAGTACTCTGCATGAGAGTTAATTAATGTGCATACCCTGCATAAATCATATTCATTATGCACTGTCATTATTTAATGATATTCTACCTATTCTTGATATGTTAAGATTTTTAAGACAGGGATATAATCCTCCCTCCATCTTTTCATTTCATTAACAAAGCTAATGTAAAATTCTAATTGCAGTCAGATGAGAACATTCTTAACACTCCTCCACCAATTGCTGCAGGAATAAAGAATCTAAGTTGAACACCCAAACTCCATGAGCTTTACACAGTGAATTAAAGAATGAGGTAAAACCTAGATTGTTACAGACACAAAAATATTGATTTGAAGATCAGCTAGTTACATGAGAAGTCTTTGAGGTTAAATTTCCTTGGCACATGCAGGATCTTTGGGAAGATCAGGCAGGTTATTCTTATCTGTGCTGCATGGTCTGTATATTTCATCACTATTCTGTTAGGTCTAGTTGTAAAATTACAACTGCTTGTATAAAATTGGCAGTGAAGTTGTACAAGAACTCATTGTGATGTAACTTCAGGTGAGCACTGCAGACTGGGAGTGGCATGTACTGAACAGGAGCAGAACACTTGGGGCTCTCACTTTCATCCAGGATGATCAGACCTTTAAATCCCTCTTTGCACCCTTTGAAGGCTGAACCCATAAGCTCAAGGCACTGCTGAAAATCCAGAACTGACTTAGGAGAGCCCAGGGAGAAGAGGAACAACCCTGCCCGCTGCAGGAGCATCAGTGCTGCAGCTGCTCTGTGGAGTGACACAAGGTCTGGAATTGCCTTGAGTTCTCAAGAGTCTACATGTGGATATTGCCAGCGGACAGGGATTTTCTAGGAACTGCCTGGGCATTCTACATCTTTCTTTCTTTTGTCCCTTTCCACGTCCTCCTCCAAACAGGGTGTTCTGCTATTTGCTTACATTGAAAAAGGAGTTGTTACTTTTTTTTTTTTTTTCACTTTATCGTTTTAGCATAAAGATGTCCAGACTGAGATTAGATATTTGAATTACCACATGAAATAGATACCCAGTTATAGGGTGGCCAGGCAATGGGATAAGTCTTCCAGAGAGGTGGCGGAGTCAGCATCCCTGGAGGTGTTCCTGTTCTACCCTGGCACCGGCGATGTGGTTTACAGGTTTATCGGGGTTACAGTGGCGGCGCTGGGCTGACGGTCGGCCGGGATGAGCTCCCAGGTCCCTTCCAGCCCCCTCGGCCCCTCACGCCGCGGCCGNTTCTTCAGCCGCGAGCAGCTGGAGAACACGCCCTCGCGGCGCTGCGGCGTGGAGGCCGACAAGGAGCTCTCGTACCGGCAGCAGGCGGCCAACCTCATCCAAGACATGGGCCAGCGCCTCAACGTGTATCCGAGCGGCGCCGGCGGGGCCGGGCGGGACGGGCGTGAGGGCGGCGGGGG
>VZRX01001673.1:497018-514518 GCA_013398075.1 Notiomystis cincta
GGCGGCGGGAGACCTTTCCCCTCGCGTGGGAGCCCTTCCCGGGGCCTTTCCCGCTCCTCCGCAGCCCCGGCCGGCGCTCCCGCGGGCTGGAGCCGTGGCCCGGAGGCACAGAATGGGAGGAGGAGCCTGGCGAAGCCCCCGCGCCGCGCTCTTTGTCGGCGGGCGAGGGACTCGGGCTCCCAGCTGCGCCTTCAGCCGCGCTCTGTCCTCAGCTCGGGTTGGGGCACTTCCACAGTAGATCCCGGTTGCCTGCAGACCCGTTTTCCCCGAAACGGGCAACTCCTCTTTAGCCATTCTTTAACGGGATTTTTTAAAGGAAAAAAAATAGATTAGAGCAAGGCCAGACCCTCAAATTCCTTACTGAAACAGTTGGATTGGAACGGAACAAAACAAAAGCACTTGAGTGTTTCAGTGGATGTCGCCCATTGAGGAGTTCTCATTCCGTGGGTGACTGTGGGGAGCCTGGCGTAGGAATCTCCACATGGTCTGCGAAACAGATGGGAACGATACGTGTTAATATCAGTTAAGGATGTGTTAATATCAGTTAAGTTCTGAAGTGTCACGTCCCTAATCCATTTTCGGCTGAAGACAGTATGTTGAGAGCAGTGATTGATGGGGAGAGCGCATCACTTTCAGTTCTTGCAGACAATTTTCTTAATATGTAGTGTTTCCTTCATTTAATCTTCCAGATCTCAGCTTACGATAAATACTGCAATTGTTTACATGCACAGGTTTTATATGCATCATTCCTTCACAAAATTTAATCGAAATGTAAGTATGATTTTATGTGTGGGGATAATGTGCCCATAATTTTGGCAATTCTGACTGAGAAGTGTTACATGCAGGAGTGTGAAGTGTGATTTGTTTTTAGGAATTCTGACTTATCAATGGTTTAGAAGCGGTAATGATACTTGTTTTCAAGTTTGGATTACTTTAACTAGCGTCAATTAGATTTTATCTTCTGCCATCAAAATAAAATAAATAGGCACCATCAGCAAGCACATTTCAGATGTGTGAAGAATACATTTAGATGTTTCAAATGTGGCTGGTGCTTATGTGCTGAAGTTTGAAAGGCTGACGTGTAGGAACACACGTTTTTCTCGGTGAAGTCAGTGGAAGTTCTGGCATGGTGTGTCTGACAGTGGTAATGTGGTTATGTGTGTATCCATATGGATTGTGTAGCTGTTCTGAAGCAGTGTAAATTCTTTTAGCTAGTCTGAAGTGGTGTGATAAGTCATATTAGACAAGAAAAATTTTTACATCTGATGGGGTAAATCTTGTTTTACCTAATAACTTGAACATGTTGACTCTGAACACAGAATGTGTTGTTAATAACAGAATTTTTCAGTAAAAATGCTAGCTGCTATTGAGGAGTATTGTAACAGGTGTGGAACTGTAGATAACAACTTGGAAATGGCAGGCTTTTTTTTTAATGTCCAGTACTGGATGCAGTAGGTGGAAGAATAATAATATAATAGTCTAGGTATTCTTGGGGTTTGTTTATTTTAAGCAGGAACAGTTAATAGTGATGGGGGTTTGTCATTAAATGTTGGGGATGAGTTTTCTTAGATCTTTTGAGGACAAAATAAACAGATTGAGACTCGGACAGATGTTAGGTCTAGGTCAGAGCAGACCTTTATCTACCAAGGGGTAGAACCTTGCAAACTTTGCCCTGTCTGCAGTTGGGGCAGGTACACAGTGGGGTACAGGGAGAGCCAGCTCTTCTTTCTGTCAAGAACTTGTTTATCATTGTTGGCTGAGCAAATGGGCATCTTATTTGGTGCCTGTTTAGCTGGAAATACATATTTGTTTGTCAGTACATTTCAGAAGTGTATTTAATTATTTTTTATGCAAAGTCTGAGCTAAACTCAAACTTCCAGCAGCTTGTTACCAAAACTGCAGTGCTCATCCATGCAAGTTCCTTTCTCCCCTCCTGCTGCTGTTCTTCCCATGTGGCACTAACGTGGAGCTGGTGGAAGAGGAGCTGGTGAGGCACCCAGAGTTTTCTGGGACTGTGGATGGCTTGTGGGCTTGGTAAAGTAGAGCTGCTGTATTTATATATAGACCCACATACCTGTTATATCACCTGCTGGAGTACTGTTTGTCCTGTCAGCTGGTAATCTAGGCTAGATTTAGGCAGCAAGAAGCTTTAGCTGCTGTGTCTGGGTTTTCACTGGGTACTGGTAAATGACAGTCACCTGCAACTGGGAGCACAGTGCTGTTTGAATGTGTAGTGCTCTTTATATGAGAACTATGGCTTAAGTTAAATTATGGATCTTAAAATTCACAAGTAAGCAGTGAAAGGGCAGAATGCCATGGAAAGTGCAACTGTTATGGGAGAGGGAAGTGTAGTGTTTAATGAATTCTCAGGTAACAGTGTTAAAAGTTAAAGTGAACTGCAGGTTATACCTCAGTAGTACTGATTCTTGCTGAATTCCTTAATGAGTGTAAAGCCAGAGTGGCTTTGTGTATATGCTGATAGACAAGAGCATTTTCTTACTACAATTCTATAGGGTAAAGAGGGTCCCAGTGAATGGAGTCACTTTTAAAATACTCCCAAACCATCCATTAGGTCCTCTATGGAGAAAGCAAAAGCTGAGAGCTGTAATAAATACTTAATATCAAACCTCCAGAGAACTTGGCAAGCTAAAAAATGTAACAGTATTCATCACTGCAAGAGGAAAGTAACCCTTAGAAAGGAATAGTAAGGTACTGGCAGTCTCAAAGCTGAGACCTAGATAAGGTATCCTGCAGCATATGCAGTATATCTCTAATATTTCTTTGTTGTGTGCACGTGGTGCTGTTTATCCATGGCAGGAAGGAGTCTGAAGGCTGGGGCTGGAAATTAGATGGCCATTAGTCAGAATTCATTATGATCTTCAGCTGAAAAAATGTGGCCTGTGTTGTCTTGTTTTATTGGTAGATTAATGTTTTTCGTCTGGTAATAAGCACTTGCACATTTACCATCATGTGTAACTGCCAGGTTATACAAATATACATGGGTGTCCTAAATGTGACATGCACTTCATTGTTAATAAATAGGGCTTCTAGTGGAAGCTCAGTTGCTGAAGAGATGTTGCCTTAATTTATTTTTTTTCTTCAGTGTAAGTTACTGCTAAACAATTTTACAGGCTTTCAGGCCAAATACCCTTTTTTGTGAAGTTACTGTGAGCTAGCAAGTCACTTTTGAGTTGTTCTGGTTTACCTACAGACTACACACATTTAGGTGCAAAGAGGAAAGTGTTGAGGTTTTGGTGTTGCAGTCAAGGCAGGTTAAGTCCTTGCAAGGTTGCTGTGCCCCAGTGAGGATGGAAATCTGCTTTACCAATTTTGGGAAGCAAAATTGAATGCCCTGACTATTATTTTCCCTGGCTGTGCAAATGACAGGAGCTGCTGTGGGTGTCCTGAGTACAAACTATTCTCTCTACATTGCTGACCAGGGCATAGGAACTTTGGGTTGCTGAGTATAGTTAGTCTGTGTTAATATTGGGATGGGGAGGGAGCTTGCTGGCTTTTTATAGGCAGTATTAACCTCACTATTATACTTTAAAATGGTTTCCAAATTAAAATTCTTCTGCAAATACTGTTTGTATAGTACTTGGTGTGTTACATTGTTATATAGCAAATAGTTCTTTGAGATCCTTATTCTTCAGTGCACTGTGATTTGAAGAACAGAAAGGGGGGAAAAATCCTTAATATGCTGGCAATGAGAGGTAAGGCATCCAAATAGTAGCTGTAGTTTATAAACATAATCCCTAGAAATGCCATGTTGAAAATAGTCTTGATGATGTCAAAGGGTTTTTGTGACATGCAGTGGAACTTAGTGAAGAGCCTAAAGAAGGCTGCATGAGGAATTGTTTTCCTTCAAGTGCAAGGTAGATGAGTTCTGTGGAGGGTGTTTTGTTTCCAGTCCTTCTGCATTCCCTTCCTTGTGCCTAGTCCAAATCACAGTATTAAACAGTTGACTTTGCAGTTTTGCAGAGTTCTTGAAACTTTCATAATATGCTTCAAGCTCTAGTGAGGCTGTTTTGGGTACTTCAGTTCTGGTTTTAATATTGCAGTTTAACATATTTGCTGCTTTTATGCAATGTGAGCTCCTGGTTATAATAAAAAAATTCCTCACAGCTCTTTGTGTTTGAACTTGAAAACCCTCACATAGACTGGAAGCACTTAATGTCTTAGGCTAAACTGAATCAAATCTAAAACCATACTAATATTGGCATTAGAAGGGAGAGGGAGATCTTAGAAAACTACATGCATGCTGCCAATGTGTTCTGAGATTTTTCTGAATGCCTTTGTCTTTACACTGTCTTGTACTTCTTAAGTGAAAAAGGACTTGTCCCACATAGCCCAGTGAAACTTGCTCTACAGTGCTTTTGGCTTGTGTTAACAAGGCCCTCATGTTTTGGGGGTTTTTCCTATTTCTGTAGGACTCAGTTTCCGAGATTCTCAGGTAGTAATAAAGCAGGATTTAATGTCATGTATCACATGTGTTCTGAAGATTTCTCAAAGTCTTTAAGACTATTTTGGGTGCATAGTATATAATTACTCTAAATCATTTTGGCTGATAGCAAATTAAGATATTTATATATAGGAAAAATATTACTGCTTTACCAAGTACGTTTCTTTAATTTTGCTTTTTTGTTTTACTTTGCTTGTGGTTTTTGCCATTTTTGGTAATTGGAAATGAATGAAAGCATTTGAGTAACTTTGCCAGTTATACACTTAGCAGGGTGTGTTCACTGAAGACTACATGTGTGCCAAGTCTGGAATTTTACTAGGATGTCTATTTTTCTGAATCAATACCAAGGGAGCTAAAAATAATGGCCTACTCTAAATTGGGAGTGAGAATCCTTGTCCTAGATAAGACAAAGACCTGAAATTCCTTGGCCAGAAGCCAACACTTCTTTTTGAAGGAAATAGTTAATTGGGCTGTACATAGATTTCTGATGAACCAGAGTTAAATGACAGTTAATCAGCTTGACTTAATTAGCCTCCAGAACCGTGCTTTGTGTAAGGTCTTGGAGCTCAGGAATTGTGTGGAGACTTCTTGGCCAGATCTGATCTGTCTCTGTAAATCAGAAGAGATCCTGCAGTCAGCCTGATGGTGCTTTTTTGGAAAGTCAGACACAGAGTAACAGTGAGGGAGAATTTGCTGATGATTTCATTGTGCAGTCACTGGTGACTTGGTTCAAAAAATGCCTCTGTGAAACTGAAATGTTTTCAGCCATGGCAGTGGTTGGAAATTGAGTTCTGTAAAATACCTTTATATGATGTGTATGTTGGGTTATGCATGTGGGTGCTGCCTGACATCATCTGCATTTTCTGCCACTTCAGAGCTGTTGATGCTCTCACTTTCTGAACTCCAGAAAGTGTTTCCATCACATTGACTGTTTAAAAGTTTTATCTCCCAGTGTGAGACACATTTCAAGTAGTATGTAAGGAAATTCCTTCCAGAATTTCAAATCATTACTTCAAGCAATGGGGATAGGAAGTTCTGCAGAATCATCAGAAGTATTAAATGACAGTGCTAATATGGCCTTGTTCAGCAACACTTCACTTTGGGTTTTTATTTCATTTGTTCATCAGGCTTAGGTTACAAGATTCTTAAAAAGAAAACGGGTTCTTGTCTCCCTTGCAGAAGAATTTGCTCCCTTGTCACTTGTTTTGGGTGGTTGGTTTTTTTAGACTGAGATTTTTTGCTAGATTTCTCATGGCACACTTCTGCTCATCAAAGGGTATTGCCTTACCAGGGTGTCAGTTTTCAAGTCTGCCAACTTTAAAGTTTTACTGAAGATCCAAGTAGACATTTCAAACTGATTTAAGGATGCAAAAAGTACTCTCAGTACATTTCAAAGCTTCTGAAATTTAATCCCTTAAATGCTTAATTAGTTTTTGCAGTTTTGCATATATTGTAAATTTTTATACCAAATGTTTCATTTTGGCATAAAAAAGGGCTGCTTACTGACAAAAAAAGGCAAACCTTGTTTTAGGGGGCCTGTGCCTCCTATTTAGTCTAGTTCCATTTGGGCATTGAACGAGAAATCCAATACCTGCACTACTTGCACCATGCCTAAATTAAATACTCAGTAAGCAGCTATTTCAGTCTCTGAATAAATGCTTTATACTGGCTTAATTTTAACCATTTTAATCAGCTTATGTCTAGATGATTTCTATTTTAATTCCTGGTTGACATGGGCAGCTTTTGCATGCAAAGAGACCCTAATTCATCAGTGATTTGTGGTTTGCTGTGTTCTGTCTGCACACATCAGTCACTCTAGCTGACAACAGGCACCAAAATTCTACTTCACAGCTAACTCTTAGGTGATACTGAACTGCCACCTTATGACACCTAGAGTTGGATATAAATTTTCACCTTTAAATGTGATGTGTAGTCTTTACTAAGATCTGATGTAATGGATGTTTTATGAATCCTTGTGCTTTGTTCTCCAGACACTGCTGGGCATGTAGTAAAATTTCTAAGAATATATATCTATATATAGGGTAAAGTATCTTTTACTTGTAGAGCCTATGTTTATACAACAAGCTGTTTTTATTAAAGTTCTCTGCAAAGTTTCTCACTCTTTGAGAGAATCAAATGCTAGCAGAACTTGTCATCAGCTGTTTTACTGAAAAGATGGTGTAGTGACTCGCTCTCTGCAAGAAATTGGATGAACTTTCTCACGAAGTATATTTAACTTGAAACAGCCTGTTCTACTGTGACTAAGTCTTCTGGGCCAAAATACTTTTTTTTTTTATGTTGAACTAGAATTAGTTTGACCTCAGACATCTTACTCACAAATGTAATTTAACATTATGCTACTCCTTCCCTGTGCTGCTGAGAGGATTGCATCAGTTACAAAATAAAACATGACTAGTTATATTTTTGTTGCCTTGCATGACTTCAAAACTGAAATGAAAGCTACAAATCCAACTTCTTAAACCTTTTCTATGCTAGTTTAGACTCCATAAAAATTCAAATCCTGCTTGTAAAAAGTTACAAAATACACATTTTTTCTTCTTCAGATAATGTCTCCCACGGCATTGTTTTTGGCTGCAAAAGTGGAAGAACAGCCACGGAAACTTGAACATGTTATTAAAGTAGCAAATGCCTGTCTTCATCCTCAAGAGCCACAACTGGATACAAAGAGTGATGTAGGTGGAAGTTCTGGTTTCAAAGATACATGGTTTGAAAGATGACATTTCATCTAATGATTTGTTACATTGTCTTACTGGATTATGGCTGAGTGCAGCCTGGAAAAAAGCCTTTGTTTTTCCACCATTTAAGTCTTGCTATTACTTAATGCAGTTTCTTAAAGACTCACTTATTTGTTATGAAACTCGAAGAGATTGCTCCATCCCAAAATTCTTACAGCACCCACCTGACCTCTCAGAAATGCTTTACTGGAAGAGATTGTGAGATCCAGACTAAGTTAATCTTCCTGTGGAAGACAGGCAGGTGGAACTGAATTTGTAGCCGTGCTTGTCCTGGTGGAAGGAAGTAACCCCACTGTGGATTGTCAGTGCTCACTGGCTTGGGTGCTGGCCTCGTGTTGCCAGTGCTGGTATCAGAGGCAGTGTGTGAGTGGGGGTCTGAGGCAATCAACTGCTGTGTCCTCACCTGTCTGCTTGTTTGTTTCAGGCATACCTTCAACAAGCCCAAGAGCTGGTTATACTTGAAACAATAATGCTTCAAACTTTAGGTATGTCTTTCTAATACCTCCTGTGCAGCCAACTGGCCATGAAGAGCTAGTGGGACCCAAGTAACTGGATTTTTTATGTGCTGTTGGTACACTAGAATTTACCTGTGTTCTTGTATAACTTCTGACCTATGAATTTAGTTTTACGTTAGCAGTTCTGTTGTGTTCACTGTGGAGAAAAAAAGGTGTGTCTGTACTTGTGAAAGAGATGTTTCTGACAGTTTGAGTTAGAAATGTGTAGGCTTCCAAATAGATTTTACTCCAAGTAGTAATTATATTGACATTTCTTCCCAGAGGGTGGTGTAGTAGGGTGGCTGTGTGCGTGTCCTGAAGCAGTTGGAAAGAGCTTTGTACCAAAGGCTCTTCCCCAGTCTGCCTTTCCATAGGAGAGCATTATGTAACTGAGCAGGTGCTGACTCTGAACAACACAAGTTGTAGTGTCACCATTTAATGGATTCAGATGATTCCAAAATTTGAAGTGGAATGTTCTATCAAGAAACTCTTCTGACTTTAAAATGCCATAGAGACATTTACAGCCAGAGCTCTGAGAACAGACTTGCTCAGATATTCTTAAATACCGCTTGGGGTACTGTTAAAAAAAAGAGCTCACAGTAGTGACCTAGTTCTTAAAACAGGATCATAAACCAAGAAGGATCTAAGTCACTGATCTACAAATTGACTTAATCTGTAATTTCATACATGCAACCTGTTGAAGTGCTAGAAATCAATTAATAAAAGTACACATGCACACACACACTTCAGTGTGATTGCAGTACAGTTTTTACTCACTTACTAACTTGCTAGAGATTGTTCAGATATATTCAGCTTTAAAAAGGTAGTCATTTCCCAGGTTATGTGTGTACAGGATTTGAGATTACTGAAGAATATTGTAGTAATGTATCATAAAGTGACTACCATCTGCCATTCAAAAATATGAAAAGTTAAATAGTGTTACTTATTCTGCAGTGCAAAGGTTTAGCAATTATTTTAGATCTGTGGGGAAACATAAGGGCTTTGCTTTTTATTTTACAGATACAAATGTGTAATTCTAAAATGTATTTGTAATTCTTCAGGTTTTGAGATTACCATTGAACATCCACACACAGATGTTGTGAAATGTACACAGTTAGTGAGAGGTCAGTGACTTTTAACCACTTCTGTAAGTCCTTTTTTTATCTTTCTAGTAAAATTTGAAAGTAATGTTATTTGTCTAATACAATCTTCACCAGCTGTGTTATGCAAAGACTATGTTTAATTATTAAAAGCTTGGTCTTAACCTTTAGAGATTCATAAAGAGCCCAGTCCTCTATCTTTCATAATTTTTTTGTTTTCTTACTACCTTTGATTTTAGTAGTACATGCTCCATGTGTTCTGGGATGACAGAAGCAGTCAGGAGTTGCAAATTGATTAATCAGATCCATAGTATCATTCTGAGGTGATGATTTTTCACTCTGAAGTAGTTTTGCCCATTGATGGCTAATGCCAGCTTTTTGTCTTAGCAAATCTTTCCAGGTAATGGACTGAGGGGTAAAGAGAGTGCATAGCAAGTCTGCTGTCACATGCAAATAGGTGTGACTAATTGTTTTTCTGGAGCAGTGTGTGCTTACTTGTTTTGGATGGTAGCACAAAACCCCAAGCCTTTAGTTAAATATATCTTGTAACTTGTGTGCAGCTCATTAATGTGACTGGCTAGAAACCTGTTTTATTCTCTATATTTTTTGTGGCATTTTGGCACATCTTTAATGCTTAAATTGGTTTCTTTTGGAGCTTTAAAGAGAGATTAAAATGCCCTCTTATAAGATGTAGGATGAAAAAATTAGGAATCAGTTGTAAAAGCATATAAAATAAGCTTTTCACTTTAATTATATATTCTTAAGTAAAAAGTGGATTGAAATGGTTGTTAGTCTTTAGTCATTACCTGGTTTTGCAGTGAAAAATGCTAAGTGCTTAAAAGTTTTTGGTATTTTTTCTTCTCCCACTGTAAAATATATGAAAGTTAGGTACAGCCTAATCCTGTTAACTAGGTTTGTTTTGTATTTGGAATTAATGGTGTTCTTTTCAGGAAGAGTCTCTTTTATTTGCTGTAGCTTACTTGGTGTAGTGTCTTCAGACACTGGGTAGGGCTGGTGCTGTAATTTATTTGCATAGAAAGTAGTTTTATTGCTACTCTTGCTATAGGATAATGATTCTCTGCTTTCTGCCCAGATTTGGTTGTGACTTGGTGCATGAGCCCAGTTGCACCTGAAGTCTCAGTAGTCTGCACCAGCAGCTCTGTAGGGTTTTGCTTTGGGTTTTCTTAGCTATTGGTCACTGTAAATGTGAGCACATTTTCCTGTCTTGGGGAGCCCCTGTGCTTCTGCATGGTGTCTGGGGCTATGGGGAGGAATGGGGGCAGTGTTGTATTGCCTTAGGATTTCCACATCAGTGTGTGTCACTCAAGCCTACAGGAACACTGCTACACAAACTGGATTTCCTTTAGTTAAGGGTAGATACCACTCAAAGGCAGTTCAGCTTTTCCCTTTGTGTTTTGTATGCTAGTTTTCATACTGGCAAAATTCATACTTTGAAGATACTGTGAATTTTTTAATTTGACATCTTAAAACTAGTATTTAATGTCAGCAGACTTGAAAAAATACTTAGAAGCCCAAAGTGGTATCAAGTGTTGAAATCTGAAGACTTCAGTGAGGGCTGGAAATCCACATAGCTCAGACTGATACACAGTGAATGTAGTGTCTGATGATTGAAAAGCTGCTCACTGAAGGAGCTGTGCTCCTTACTGTGTGTGCATGCAAGTGGAGTCCTTGGGAGCATGTGTCTCTAGGAATGGTGTAGACTGTGAACACAAGGTTTGGGTATCTCATATTAAAATGAGAAAAAGGAAACTAATTCATTCATTCATTCAAAACATGAGGCATGAAATCTGAAGTGATGCGTGCAAGTCAGGCAAGGACAGAATAACTGCCTTGTGTTGAGAGGACAAAGAGATGGGCCCTTGGGCACAGTGATTATCTTCAAAGACACAGTGCTGGGAGTTTAGTTCTCTGTCCCTGAACATTTATTTATTGGACAATGTGGGTTTTCAATGTCAGTAGGTGTGACATTCAGATATCTGAGTCCTGAAGCTTTCAAAATATACCTAAGATTTGTCAGTGTTAAACCTTTAATGCTAAAGGGATTGACTGAGAAGTTAAAGAAATCTAAGATTACTTCATTCAGTTCTGGTAACATCATCTTGGACAAAAAGCACCAGTTCAGAAGGCAGAGATACCTTTTTTGATTAAGATGATTAACTTACCAAAGACTGTTATGATTAAAACCTCCAACTGCAGGTTTGGGGAGAGGAGGAAGAGAAGAAGGCAATATCTGACTATGAAAAAAGAGGCAGCAAAGTTAGCTGAGGTCTGCAGGTGTGCTTCAGGATTTGGCTTAGGGTTTGTGCACTGCATTGTGATGAGGTAAGAAAGGGCCCTTTTGCTGGCTAAACTGCAGTGCCTCAGAGGATGCCTGATTCTCTCCATCACTTTTTGCTGTCTTGCATCCAGGGTAATGTGTTTTATGCAGTCACTGTTACCTGTTATTAAGCTGTAAACTATCTCCTTTAAAAAAATAAAAAAAAAAACACCCAGGTTGTGTCCATGATGCTCAAAAAATCCAGCCAAGTCCTTTGTCAGAAGACTGTCTAGTCTGGCAGTGGCACACCAGAATCGATGGCTGGAAGCTGAAGATGAACTAGTAAGTGGGAGTTGGTGCAAATAAATACAATTGCTTCAACATACAACTAAAGAAAAAATGAATTCTTCTCTAAGATTGAAAGCCTTTTTGAAGGTGTTATTAGGCAACACAGATCCTTGCAGAGAAGGGGTGACTGGATGGACACATAGTGACTCATGATGTTCAGGCATACAATATCTAGTTACTCCTTCTGGTGTTCAGAGACTCATGGGTTAATGAAATTGTTCCACCTTTGCAGTTTGGTCAGTATAGCAGACAAGGAGAATGGTGTGGGCTTAGCATTTTTTCTGCACCATTCTTCCTCAGTGTCAAGAGACTGAGAAGAGGAGACAGAACCATCATTCCTTAGGATCCCACAGGTCCAAGGAATCTGAAGGCAGTGGATATGTGAGGGCCTGTCAGCAAGCTTCAGTGCCTGTTCCAAGAAGCTCCAGTAGTGAAGAGAAGAAAGAAAAAAAGAAAAGGGGAACAAAAGACCCTGCCAAAACAACAAAAACTGTTCTGGTGTCACACCACCTTGCTGCCTTTAACACGAGCTGAATGATCAGCAGTGAAGCTGCCCTGGTGCCAAGACTGTGGCATGGCCCTCTTATGCTCTGGTGCAAAATCAGTCTGTTCTCAGCCTGCTTCTGGTGAAACTTGGAATCTGTATCCTCATCTCCATCTTGGGAAGTCTTCAGTCACTCCTTTCTCTGTGTTGGAGCACAACCTTTTGGAACTGAAGATGAGATCTCAAGGATTTCTAGGATTGTTCTCGCTGCTCTGCAGGTTATCAGGTATCTTGAACACCCATGATCCTTATTAATCTTTTGTGGGACTTGCACTGTCAGATCCTTCAAATACCCTGTAGTATCTGTGTGCAGATGCCATTGCTTAAATCAGGCTGAGAAAGACAAAGTCAGCAGAAGAGGAGGTGAAAATGCATCAGCTTTTTCGGAGGGTATTCTCATGAGGAAAATGTAAGTCTTAGTGGTGTGGAAAGATGTGAAACATCAGCTGCACTCCAGCACTGCTACAGGCGGCCTTCCCACTCTGAACTTTGACCTCAGGCTTTTATGGGCCTGTTCCCAAGATTTAAATACTTTCAAGAAAGTAAAGCCACCAGGACTGCTCAGACCTGAATGCCTACACCATGGCCTCCTCCAGCCCTTTCCAGATACAGCAGGCACCCACCAGCAGCCCTCTGTTCAGAGACTGAGGCTTTTTGCTTTGCCAGAAGGACTTCAGCAAGCTTCTCTAATCTGGTGCTGACTGGCTTATCTGCAGTCTCCTCTTTCCAGGGAATGCTCACATGTTGTCAGGGTCCAGGCAAAGCCAGTTACCAGCTCCTAATGGGGACTTGGCAGTCACGTTCTTATGAGCATCCCAAGACCCAAGATAAGCTGTGTTGAAGGAAAGACTCAGGTATCTTGGAATTGCAAGTGGTTGAATTGTGTGGCCATGCTCAATAAAAAGCATTTTGGTTTCCAGTTGGCAGCTTCTTGGAGACAGCCTTTCAGAAGGTGTGTCAGACAGCAAGTCCTGTTTCAAAATACTGATGACTGTTTCACTAATCCCTGTCTTAGGGCTGCTTCTGCAGCAGTGAGACAGGATGGGGGTTCTAAATCTCTCCTGAATGCTAAAACTGGTCATTCATGGCTGGTGTCGTAGCCATCGGTCCTGCGGCTTGTGAGTTATAAGAGCAGCTCTGCTGGCTTGTTTTAGCCTCTGCTTCAAGATGAT
This sequence comes from Notiomystis cincta, assembly GCA_013398075.1. NCBI lineage: Eukaryota > Metazoa > Chordata > Aves > Passeriformes > Notiomystidae > Notiomystis > Notiomystis cincta. The sequence goes on from VZRX01001673.1 coordinate 510,173, forward strand.
TTAAATTTGGAGATGCACTTTCCACTACTATAATGGAAATAAACCACCAAAATAAAGGAACCAAAATTCATATAGAATTAATTTCACTGATGGATTCTGCTGCCCAACATAGAAGAGTTTGGGACGGATATTTTCAGTTGTGCCTTGTGTTATCAAAGGCTTTAGGTGTGAGCTGAAATTTCTTGCTGGTTTAGGCAATGATTATTATTTAGCTGTAAATAAGTTCAAATAAGTTCAGATTCATACTACTTGTAGTGTAGGTAAGGTATTTAGCACAATAATTTTTGATTGAGGCTAAAGTGTGTGTTTCAAGATGTGATTCTTTTCTTCCAGGTATGTGTTTTGATTTACTCAACTTTCAAGCTGATGTTAAATAGAAGTTTTCTGGCATCTGCTTTTCTTCCTTGTTCAAAAGGGACATTTCAGTGAGAGTAGAAATGCTTCTTAGTCTCGCTCCCTTAATTCAAACATGTAACTTTACAGAATATATAAATCATTGAAGAACCTTTAGGTATTGCTTTGATGAAAAATGAAGAGCAAGACATCAATTTCAGTCTTACTCAATCATTGTGTATTTTTACTTGTTATGACAATCTCATTTCACACTTTTGGTTTTTTTGGGGTTTTTTTTTGTAATTCCACCTTACATTTTTTTAGATGGGAGGGAGAGGTTGAACTCCATGGTTTTTGGCATGCAATTGCCATTACAGTGTGCAAAGTAAATATTATAGTATAACACATTGTCAGTTCACCTTCTAATTATTAAGGATTAGTAGCATTTGTGTGTAGGAACAGATCCTGTTACCTTGCTACTTTCCACATTCTTCTCAGATTAAGGCACTGCCTGACTGTGTAGCAGAAAGAAATCTGAATTTTATTCCTTGGCAATCATTAGAAGTCGAGTTAAATAACATTTTAATATGCTTTTTAAAAACTAAATTTTAAAAGCCACTGTAGTATTTCTCAAACTTTATAGAAATATTATTATTAAAAGTTTTACAGTATTCCCTTTGACATAAAATTCAACACTACGCTTTCTGCAGGTAGCACTGATTTCAAGTGATAGTGTCAAAGTAAGAATTCAATGAAGGCTGCATTCAATCTGCGGTTAAGCCCCTTGTGCCCAGCTATTCCATTAAATGCATGTTACAGTAAGTTCTCTTACCTGAGTGAGGAGCATTGGGGTGTCACTCTAGGGGTCAGCACGCTGTGGCTGTAACAGCCTAAGTCAGTTTTTCATTTCTGGCATGTTTCAGTCCTGTGGTTTGTTTCGGTAGTTTTTCCTGACTAACTCAGATGAATTTGTCTGTTTCCTATTTCGAAGCTTTGCCATAGGTTTAACAAATATGGAGCAAAACCTTACGACTTCAGTGCTCTTATTTAGAAGGAGCAGAAAAGTGAACTTTTCCCCCATGTAGCTCGGGGGCTTGCAGTGTGACAGGGCTTTGGGAGAGAGAGATGTGGCTGTTTCTGGGGAGGTGGGAGGGTGTCCTGCCATGCCCCCTCCAAGAGCAGACGAGCACTGTGCTGTGGACTGGCGGTGCCCGAGTGCCTGCTGCACTCCCGGGTCAAGGCAGGGGTCCCCTGCAGGTGAGGGTGGGGAAGCAGCGCTTCCCAGAGGAGAGTGCTCCCCTGAGAGGGGTTGGAGGGTACCTCAGCAGAGGGGAGCTGTCCCGTGGGCTCTGCAGAGGGAGGGAGGGGCACTGAAGGGAATGGCAGGTCCAGCTCCAGTACTGAGTGTGTCTCAGCCATCTGTGTCTCAGGAAAGATTATTTTAAAGGCTGGTTAGCTAAAGTCAGATCAGTTCTTTAGAAATACCCAGCAGTGATTTTGGAAGGTAAAACTGCTTGAATTTTGGAATGAACATGACAAGTTAGTGCAGGTCTTTAATCTCTCTGTTTTTCTTTTCTTACAGCAAGCAAGGATTTGGCACAGACATCCTATTTCATGGCTACCAACAGGTTGTTATCCTGAACCTCTTTGTTGCACTGTTGTAGCACACTATAGCTTCCTTTACTGCAGGGCCCCCTGATGTGTCTTACCCTTGTTGCAGCGGGGGACTGGGCCACCTCCAGTGGTGGTACCTCCCTGCCTGCAGAGCGGTGTATTGGACAAGGGCCTGATGGCACAAAGGGCTGAAATGCACAATGAGAAGTGTAGTGGTGCTTTCTGATGACTTTTTCTCGATTGTGAGTGCATAAGTCTAAAATTGGTAGCCTGAATAGCAGCTAAAGATTACAAAGAGATAAACTTAACCTAGAAATCCGAGCATCTTGGTAAGTACAAAACTATTTTTAGTTTACACTTGTAGTTAATGGCAGTTTTCTCTTAACTTTAAGTATATTGATTCAGTCTTAACTTTAAAAATTCTAGCGGGCCTAAGATATTTTCAACTAGCTAATTTTTCTTTTTACATAGACCAGTACTAGTCCAGTGTTACTTTTTTAGAAACAGCTCTTTAGTCTTAATATATAGTTTTAAAACTTAAGTACTTAGATAAATTTATAGTTCTAGGATTTCAAATGGGTGTTTTGTAAACATAGCCTGTCATAGAAAGAATTAGAGAGCAGACTTTAGTCTTGATTTGTTGATTACTTCAGTTTGCCTCTTGCAAAACTACTTTAACCTTTATTTAAGAGGATTACATTATGAGTATATACAGTTTTTAAACAGTACCTACTGGTTATTAGAACTGTTCAAAATAAGTAAGTAAATTCTGGTGGTTCCTTGGTGGGCAAGATTCTGTGCTTAAGCAGCTCTTAAGAGAAGTTGTGCTAAAGCAGTGAAAGTGAACCAATGTGTTTGTGGTGCTGGAAGCTGAAGACAAGGTCACAAATGTCACAAACCCAGGCTTGGTGAAAGCAAAAGCCCACAGATAACTCACCTGACTGCTGTGGAACTGCTGGGGGTCTTCTGATTGTCTCATTCAGAGACTGCAAAATCAGCCCTATGCATTTAACTGCAGAATTTTAATTCGCCATTATATACTGCCTTTTTTTAGTACTTAAGTACAGTAGAGTAACTGGTAAATTTATTTACTGTTCATCAGACTTTTGATAGCAAAAACAAATTAAACTTTTCTACCAGAAAAATGCCCTGCCCTTTGTTTTCTTAGGGCATTAAGATATCTTATGAACTTATGCAACAAAATGTTTAACTGCTGTTGATTGACAGGCTGTCTTATTCTGTATGTTAATGGTTGATTTGTTTGGGTTTTCTGTTTTACATGTTTGATTTCCTTTGGTTCCTCATTACGAAATTTGTGCAACAGCCTTCACCTTACCACATTCTGTCTTCAGTACAAGCCTACAGTGATAGCATGTGTGTGCATTCACTTGGCCTGCAAGTGGTCCAACTGGGAGATTCCAGTGTCAACTGATGGAAAACACTGGTGGGAATATGTAGATCCCTCAGTCACTCTAGAGCTACTAGATGGTGAGTCATGCTCCTGTCTCATTTTGAAATTCAAGGGTTTATTCGTGTAAGGATGGGAGCATAGAGTGTAGTGAGAGCTTTCAGCTGAAATCAAGTCTCACTGACTCCATGTACTGTATCTTCAGTGAAAGAAAGGGACAGGAGTGAGGAGAACTTCAGAAGACAAACTTGGTTTGGCTTTTGCAGGTGCAGGACAGAATCCTGCTTTTAAATGCTTTTCAGAACCAAGACAGAGATGGAAGTCTGTCAGTGCTCATTCGTGCAGTCCTGCTTGTTTCAGGTACCTCAGTTGTTTCAGTGGCTGTGTTCATAAGGCTCTACACAAAACTGCCATGTTTATGAAGGCAGCTCTGTGCTGAAGTTTGCTGTAGCTTGTGAGGTCTCAGACTCTGCTAAGAAGAAAGCCTACACCTAGAACACCCTACACCTAGAAGTTTACTGTCTTTTAAGATAGTACTTACCACAGTGGAGTCTGAATTTAAGGGCCAAGATGTGCTGCTGTAGTGGAGGTGGGAGCTGCTGGGGCTTTCAGATCTGTGTTGGACTTTGGTCCTGGGGTGAAACATCTGTTTCACAGTAGTGGTGGAAATCTGCGGGCTTCAGGTGGTCCAGCATTGCCTCCCCTGTGCCTGCTGCTTTCCTCTGTTCTTTTGTTAATAGCAGTTTGGGGAGGGAGGGTTTGCAAGTGAGAAATGGAGTCGATGTCATGTGAAGCACTGAACTCGAGTGAGCTTCAAAGTGCAGGTTCAAACATCTCTGTCTTACTGGGCTTCTTTAAGCTGTAGCTGCAGTTCCAAACACCACCCTGCTTCCTTCCCACCTGGCTGTGGGTTTGTGGCTTTGGTAAGCATGCATTGTTTGGATTTGTAAAATCCCCCAAGGGAATGCTGTCAGCTCCTTGTGAACATCAC
>VZRX01001673.1:519518-536102 GCA_013398075.1 Notiomystis cincta
AACTGTCTGTGTGTTTGTGTCTGAAACAGAATTCCATGTGGTGGTCCTAGGACTGAGAGGGAGGGAGAGGGGATGCATCAGGTGCCACTAGTTTTTCCTGACTGAAACCCACTGTAAATTAGTGAATGGTGTGAATTGCAGCCTGGCTGAGGTGTTGGAGTGAATGAAAACTGTTGGGATCGGCATCAGCCTCACGTGAATGACTGAATAAATGCAATAAAAGGCTCATAGTCAACACTATTACTTTGTTCATCACTTACTACAGATTTTTTGTTATAAATTTGAGTACATGAATGATGTAATTTGTAAAATGATGCTGTAGTGGAGACCTTGCTACAACACTATTAAAAATCTTTCCTTTTTGTGAGATGAGGTTTGTAGAATAGTGAGATTCTTTCATCTGTTGAATCTTGATCTCTTCCTGATGGTGGGAATGCTGGGGTGCTTTATCTCACTGTGAGCTGGTGCTTGGCTATTTGCATAACATGGCAGTTCTGTATATTCTTTTGGCTAACTGTAAATATAAATGTTTCATAATAGCTTAGTTGAATTTTTGAGGTACAGCTGTTTGTGTGAGATTAGAAAAAAGTTTATTTCTAAGAACTTGTAAAAAAAAAAGTATTTTCAATAAAATTCCCTACCTCACCTCTATTGTGCAAAAATGATCCCATTTTCCTATGTTTAATTTTTCCAACTTCATTAGTAAACACTAAGATCCCCTTTCAGTTATTGGCAAAACACAGCTAATTGTCATCAAATCACTCAAATAATGGAATGCTGGAAAGCCTGAAGTTTTGTTTCCTTTATTTCCATTACATTGATCAGGTATTTAGTACCTCAAAAGCAAATTCTAGACATTTTTTGCCATCTTAAGCTGCTCCTTCTCTCTACCTTGGGGGCAGAGCCTGTGCATGGTAGTAACAGTGTGTAGTGCCTGGCAAAGGGTGATGGTGGATGGGGGTTTTATTTTTTTTTTTTTCTTAGCAGTGAGGGGGTTGGTGACAGTGCTACACCAAGCATCTTTCTACACCTTAGGGGAAAGGCTTCCCAGTCCTTGTTTTGCAGGGAAGGTGATTGGACAATTACTTGGTTTGCTTTCTTTAGTTTGATGTAAATGCACATAAGCAAAATGAGTTTAAAAAATTAATGTCCTGAGCCTTGGAAGTTAGGCCAGACTGAACTAGCCAGTTAATTCCTCCTTTCTCTGAAAGGCTTAACTCCTCACACCTTAAAGACATCATTAGTGCCAGGAGTCTGCTTTCCCATTGCTACTGGGATTGACTGTTTCTCTGGCTTCTGCACTGGATACAGCAAATCCAACCCAAATTTATAACCTAAACACTCAGTGCTTGTGTTTGATTCCCCTGTACTCCTGCACTTGTTACAGCAACACTGGTGTTGCCATAGTTCAGACATTGTGTTCTTTGACAACACCTCTGAAGTTTCTGAGCTGTCCCGTGCTGCAGGGCCCTGTGGGAAGGCAAAAACAGGAGAAAAGGCACTGGAGAGTGTGTCCTGGGGGCCCTTCCTTGGGAGATCTCTGGTCCTTTTACTTAGGTGCCAGAAGCAGAGGTTTGATAGGAGTGGTGTAGAAATGGCATGGGTTCCTGCTGAGCTTCGTGGAACAGCACTAACTTTGAACCCAAATAATCTCAAGAGACACTTGAGCTTTTGGGGACCAGGCTCTGCTTCCTAGGAAGGAGAGGCAGATGTGTGTATTTTTAGATGCAAATGTTTACATCCTGTTGCTGGCAGTAGTTCCAAGACCAGTGTAACATAGCTGGGTTGGCCTGCCTGTGGCCCCTCCCTTGTGAGATGTGAGCCATGGCTCCGGGTGAGAGAAGCACTGGGTGCCCTGCAATCATGGCAGGNTTTAATAAAGGTGATAGAAAGAAAGGAAGAGAGGCTTGCAGGGGAAAGACTGCTGGAATTTTTGAAATCTAAAACTGAAATATTTTATTATTAAAGAAATCATTAATTATTACCCTGAATTCCTTGCAAATCTTTGAATAACTCTGCTGATTTGGCTATTTCAGGGGCACCAAAAATGCATTTAAGGGTGATAATAATTTGTTTGAGCCTCGGTCAATCCAGTTGTTCTGTCATCTCCAATCAAAGTCATGCATTTTAAGAAGCCATGGCTTTGTTTAAAACAAAACAAACACCACAAAAATAATTCTTATAATGAGTGGATGCTAATAGTTTGGGGTTTTAAAGAGAGAACTTTATGTTTCTAATAAGCATTATGCTTCAAATAAGTGTTTCCTGGACTGGCAGTGAGAATAGATTTTTCCACTGTAGAAGACAAGAATTAAGTGAAAGCTCTTCCATTCAGAATATTGTTCTTAAAACAACTTNATTGGAGACCTGTAATTAGGCACCTGGATTTTGATGTGGAAATCTCTGATCTCCTCAAGTAAGAAATATGCAAAGTTAGACTCGTTTCTAGACTGCTCCACCAGACTGGCTCAGCCAAGTGACCCAAGGCTCCCCAGACTAACACAGGGCTTGGTTTAGCTGGGCTGGGCCCTGGGCTGGGCTGGGGGCTCTGATTAAGCTGAAATACCTTGCTGCAAGTGCTGGCCTTAAACTGCCACCGCATTCTTGAAGTCTGGTTAAACAAAAGCAAAAATGTGCTTTCACATTTTGATTAAAAACTCAGGTTCAAGTTTTACAAACCTCTAATGACTACTTTTAGTGTAATTAACTGGATTAAACATGACAAATTGCAAATAACTGGTAACCTTAATATTGGAGAACTCTAAAAAGAGATGTTAGTTTTGCTTATAAGATGTGCATAAGAATGGGGGGTTTGTAATGCTGACCTTTTTTTAATTAATTATGCATTCTAGAGCATTCCCATTCTTTCCCTGCTTATGACTCTCATCTCAGTTTCATTTCATGCTAAATAAACCCTCATATTTACTTTGCAGCTTTGTTGAAGACTCTCCCTCCTTAATCTGAGAAGAATTAGTACACATCCTGGAATTATGTACATCCCACTAGAGCTCACATGCCCGGGCTCCTGCCTGTATTCTGCAAGGTACTTTAACGGGAAGATACTTTAACATGATGTTGCCATGGATGTCTGGCACGAGCACCAACTGGTATTCCTCAAAAAGGGACTGTTAACTGCTTGAACTTTGAAGATTACTGTGATGTTAGGATTTCTCTTATACTGGCATAATGTTCTGTCATTGTTATGTGACATTATACCTACAGAAACTATTAATAAAGAATTTTGCTAGAAGTACTGGTTTCTCTTTGCTTTTATAAAGTTTAAGCTTAACTCTCTGAAGTCAGGCTACTGGAATAAAATAAAGTTTGAGAGTTATTTAAGGAAATAAAATGTTTAGTACTCTGAGGAAAATTGGTTTTATGTAAAATTTAGAACTTCCTTCTTTCCCATTTGTAAAACACAGATGTTCACATTACTGCTGGCACTGAAGTCAGTGTCTTGGATTCTTGAGAGCTCAGCTCTGAACAGTTGTAGGGCTGAGTTTTACTGCCTCTCTTCCTGGAGCCTGGGTGCTCACAAAGGCTAAAGCTTTATGCCATTTTGAGAGGAAGAAGCCTTATCAACAAAAGGACATTCTAAATACTAATACCTGCTTTTTTTCCTTTATTAATACTTAATAATGCTTTTTAGGTTTGATTTAACTTTGTGCAGTTAGTAGTAGCTAGTTCTACTAAGTGTAAGAATGACTTCTGCAGTGCAGAGAGGCTCTGTTCCACATCATCCAGCCACAGACAGTGCTCACTCAGGTGGCCTGAGAAACACTTGAGGTTCTCAGTGAGTATCAGCACCCCATGGGGACAGTAAGGAAGACAGAGCCAGACTCTTCAGTGCTAGCAGTGACAGGACAAGGGACAATATAAGACAGTCTTCAAACATAAAATCCCTTTTACCATGAGGGGGTTAAAGACTGGAGCATGTTGTCTGGCTGTGGAGTCTCCATCCATAGTCAAAGTCAATGGACAAGGGCCTGAGCAACCTGCTTCAGTCAGCTCTGTGCTGAGCAGGGGGGCTGGACCAGAGCATCTCCAGAGCCCTTTCCAACCTCAACCCCCTGGGACTTGAAAGTGCCCATAAAATGCACTATTTCATTTAAAAGAGTCGCTCCCATGGTTTAGATCATTATCTCTTGTAATTATCACCACAGTGTCTTGTGGAGATACAGGGCCTCAGGAACACAGGACTGGTCTGTGTATGTAAAATAGTTACTCACCAGCTAAAAACTGAAGTGCTTATCCAGCTAAATAAAAGGCCCCCCTGACTGAATCAAAGCCTCAGTACATTTTATGCCAGTAGATGGTCTGAGTTTCCTGTGGGATCATCACACTCATTACTCATCTCCAAGCTGGAGTTACCTGCAGAGCTCTGTGCCCATAGCTTGAGTTCCACAGGATTTTACAGCCATTCCAGCTTACCTGGCCTGTTGCATGCCAGTGATGGTGACTTTATTTTCCCTTTAGCTCTCTCCAAACACAACACAACCTTGTGTTCCCAGTGAGGAAGTGCCCACTCCAGAGAGCACAGGCAGTGCAGAACAGGGACTCTTCAATCACTGCTGCCTAATGTCAGACTCCTTGTACACAACTGCTCTCCAGTATTTCTGCTGGCACATTAAAGTCCAGTTCCTTCTGGTCTTGATTTCACAAGAAAATGGAAAATGTATGCTCATTTGGCAAGAGTTTTGAAAAATTCACTGTCTTCCTTTCACAAAGGGATGGTCCAGCAACTGCAGAGCAGAAGGCCGTTCATGTTGATCTCTGCATTGAAGGTTTCACAGATCAGTACATAGAATGAATATGTGTGCTTGTGATGTAATTATAAAATCTAATTGCAANTTTAAGAAGCCATGGCTTTGTTTAAAACAAAACAAACACCACAAAAATAATTCTTATAATGAGTGGATGCTAATAGTTTGGGGTTTTAAAGAGAGAACTTTATGTTTCTAATAAGCATTATGCTTCAAATAAGTGTTTCCTGGACTGGCAGTGAGAATAGATTTTTCCACTGTAGAAGACAAGAATTAAGTGAAAGCTCTTCCATTCAGAATATTGTTCTTAAAACAACTTGTCTGACACAGGCCAAACTCAAACAATACTGGAACAGCAAAGCTCAGCACAGAAATTTATCAAACATATTGTCCAAAACTCAACAGTGCCATGTTTCTGCATGAAAATTACAGTGAAAGTAAATTATAAGGCCTACAAAAAGAGAATCTGTGAGGGCTTTTCTATATCATTATAGAGAGTGAAGCTCTTTTACATACACATTTATCTCAAGGCTTTCCTGATGTGCTGAAAAGCCCACGCATTTACCATGATATGTACCCCACAAGAGGTAACCAAAGCTGCCATGAAGCATCTCTAGAACACACTCCACCTGCATTTTCCCTCCCACTCTGCAGCTCAGAGCCTCCCTACCTGGTGAAGCAGGCGTGCACGAACTGCACGGCGGCGCTGGAGAAGCGGGCGGGCAGGGCGGGCATCGCCCCCCTGTGGGCCCCGACGTAGAACATGGCTGCCACCCTGTCCATGGAAGCCAGCGGTGGTTTGCCTGTTGCCATCTCGAACACGGTGCAGCCAACGCTCCAGATGTCTGATTTCCTGCCATAGCCACACTCGCTGATGACCTCTGGAGCCATCCAGTAGGGCGTGCCCTGCACAGACCTGAGCGGCTCGCTGCGGGTGCCGCTGAGGCCGGCCCGGGCCAGGCGCCTGGCACAGCCAAAGTCAATCAGCTTTATTACCCCGTTGGGCATCAGCATCACGTTACTGCCTTTGATGTCTCTATGGACCACACAGCTGTCATGTAAATATGCAACCCCTTGTAGAATTTGCTTGGTGTATTTACACAGGACAACTTCTGGCAACGGACCGAAGCGATTCAGAATACTGGAAATGGAGCCACCAGGAACAAACTCCATGAATATGCTTAAAATGTTGTCTTCCAGGCAAGTTCCTAAGTAAGTTACAATATTGACATGCTTCAGTGTCTTCAGAAGATCAACTTCCTCGTGGAACTTCTGATACTCCTTTTCTGTAGTGAGTTGATCTGATGGATCCAAAATCACCTGTTTTACAGCTATTAACTGCCCCTGGCTTGTCAGGCCGCAGTACACCTACAGTGAAAGCAGCACTTATCAAAACAAGACATGAGATAATACTTATTTTAAATAGAACCTTGTGTTTGTCATGTTTCATGTCTCACTGTATAATCCAAAATATTTAACCATTTGTTGAACAGGACAACAGCCATTTTTGAGATAAGGTGTAGCTCAACAACGACCAGCACATCTCAGCATATTCAGACATTAACTTACCGTGCCATAGGCCCCCTTTCCAAGGACTTCTCCTCTTGTCCACATGATAGGATCCCTGTCAGCTAAACTGCTTCCTGGTAATTTAGGAGATTCATCAAAGTTTAGAAGGCCACTTTCTTCATTTGAGGCCAAAAAGGCTTTACTGTAACTCTGCTTGAAAGATGATGGTCAGTGTGGGGAGAAAGCACAAAGGAAAAGACAGGCTTCATTTGGTCCTCACATTTTTTATAAGGAGTAATTTTTCCTGGCATGACTTTGCTTTATAGATTTATATTTATATAAATTGCCCAGATCATTGATAGAATTGCTATACTAGGTAAAACTGCATAAATATTTTCAAGTATACACCACAACAGTGCTCAACCAGAAGGTCACAGCATGACATCTTTTTCCATTGACACCAAGACAGAAAGAGCACTTAAAGGAGCAGGATATACTCTTCTTTTTGTCTCTTAGGTACAGCTTGCTAAGCTGAAGGGTGAATATGGCTATCATCATGCTCCAAGTAACACATGCAACACAAGTCTGATGAAAATAACAGGGCCATGACTTCCCAGGAAGAAGAGACTGCTTCAGAAAGATGGCAATAATTATCCCATCTAGCCATGGATCTCCCTGGGAGAAGTGAGAACAGAGCTAGAATTGGCAGCTGTGTCTGCAGAAGCACAAGGGAGTGTATCAATAAGTAGTGAAAGACATTTCCTTATAAATTTGTAATTTAAATAGACAAAGAGCTAACAGAACCAAGGAGAAGCAGTCCTGATAGAGAAACACCTTAGTAGGGGAAGGCACACAGCTGACCTGGGGGCCAAAATCTGAGCCATTCTGAGCTCAAAGTTTTGATTAAGCATTAGTTAAACAGGATAAGTCTGTCTGATAAGCCAATACATGTGGTTCATTCCTATTAAAGTATCTGGTTGCACTTAGAGATTCAAGGTAATTGCCCTTTTGGATGCACAAGACTATTTGTAGTTTCTTTTCATATTCCTTAGCTGTCCAGATCTCCAGCTCCTGGCTTGCTCAAAACCTTTTTACACAAGCTCTTCAATTAAAGCAGCCTATTCTCTTTATTCACTACAATTTCTCAATTTATATAAGCTTTGGCAGCTACTCCTGTCATGCTTTAGTACCTTCTGGCTTGTGTCCTGACATGCAGCCTCTAACACAGACATTCAACAGAGCACTGGGACAATCAGTGGGCAGCAGACCCAAGGAAAAGAGACTTGATAAATCTCTTTAATAAGCACCTATTTCCCATTTTTCATCTAAACTTGTATGAAGCATCACTCAAAGGATTTAGCAAATTACAAGAAGAAATTACTTTTACCTTCTCTAGAGCACCCTTTATTACTGCTCCATCTCCATTCATCACGTTTTCCTCTTCTTCACTCTGCGTGTTTGGCATTTCAGAACATGTATTTTTTGTTCTTGAAGAGTTGATGTCTTTTTCTTCAAGCATTAGCAATTCTTTGGCCAGACAGCAAAGCAACTCATCAGTCACATCCTTAGTATCTGACCAGGAAGAAATGTTTTGACTTGTCTGGAAACTGGGGCTTTTGGCATTTTTTGTCCAAATCACTGAAGGCTGAGTCAATTCATTTGCCAAACCACTGTTTTGAGGTGTGTTTGCCCAACTGTGATCTAATATTTTTGTAGGAGACTGACATTGCAGTCTATCTGAAAAGGGCAATTCACATTTATTGACAGATTTGGAGTCCTGGTCTGATTCCAGGCCTTTGCCAGCATCCATATCCCCCCTGCACTGGGGCACACAGATGCTCTGCTTTGTTACCAGACTGCCACTTGGACCAACACATTCTCTGCAGGCTCTGTCACTGAACTGAAGGAGATCCTGGCTGCAAGCAGCAGCTCTCTGATGGCTGGATTCATCCTGGCTGTCTAACGACCACTCCAAAGAAACTTCTTTAATAGTTGATAGGTTTGAATTTGAAAAAAATTCATTTTGCTTAGTTGACTGTGAAAGCTCTTCTAAAAATGTGAGCTGATGATCCATGTCTTTGTGAAACAGTGTTGTGCTACTCAAAGTGTGTGTTTGAAAATCCAAGGCAGAAGTTGTTGCATCACCTTGCTCTGTGTTGCTGTCACTCAGCTTGGTCCTTCTGTCCGTTGTGATTAAACCTTTCTGCTTTTGTTTAGTGCCAGGTATGGGCTTCTTTGGCTTGGAATGTGCTTTCTTTTGAGTGTTTCTGACTCTGCTGCTTTCTCCCCCTTTACTGCAGGTAGATCTGCAGGTGCATCTCCCTGGTGGAGCAGAGCAGACACCTGTATAAAACCTGCTGTCGGGCTGATCAAGGTCTCGCATGCGGGAATAGACAGGAGTTCCAAACATTTCATAAATGCCTGGGCCTTGGTCATCTGAATTTATTATTTTGAACATGTCAGTGTACTTCAAATCTACAAAATCTGAAGCAGATGGTGGATGAGGCAGAGAAAGTGGAGTAATGTGTTTCTTTAAGACAGCCGGATTTTTGCAACTGCAGGAGCAACTTTGTTTTTTAAGTTTCTGAGCACTCTGAGCAACAAGGGCTTTGTCTCCTCGAGCGTTTTTTTTCTGATGCTTCATGGAAGGCTCAGATTTCACTTTTGTCAGTTCCAAAGATGGAAAAATCTGACTCTTGACATTATATTTTGTGGTAACCTCATCAGAAGCAATTAAGTCTTCAGATACTTTGATCTTGTTATTAATTTTAGATTTTGATGAATATTTATTTCTATTCATCTTTATTTTATTTTTATCATTTTCTTTGTGAGCAAGAACATTGAGGCTCTGAGTAACACGAGGAGGCAGGGAACAGACACCACCCTTTTTTGTGGCAGGTTGTTCAGCAATGTGTGGTTCTCTGGCTAGCTCTTGTTCAGAGAGTGTAACATGAGCAACAGCTACAAGCTCACTTTGGTTTTCTGAAGTTGCTTCTGCCATTGCTTCTTTTTCTATTTCAGATGCAGAGAGACAGACTTGATTTTCTGACTGTTTTCCAGAGGGATCTTGAACTTCTACTCTGGGAATTACTGCAACTACAGAATTACCTTCTAAGACTTCATTTTTACAGGAAGAATCTAAATCAAGATTATAAAGCACAAAGTTGGCACTCTCAGCATCTTCCTGTAGTTTATAATCCAGCATCATCTCAGCAGCATTTCTTTCTTCCAGACCCGAGCTACAGCAGCTCTCTGCTCTGGTTTGCTTATTGCCAGCTCCTGAGGCATCGCTGTGGCTCGACACTGTAAATGTGGTGTGAGCTGTAAATATGCCACAGTTCACCAGAGCACTGCCTGGGCTCAGCTGGGGATGACTCTCATCCCAGAACCTGGCTTGGGTCAGAAGATCAGGGTTCTCACAAACCACTGAACACTGCAACTTCACCTGGTCCTTCTTTTCAGAAGCTCCATCAGCTCCTCTCCATTTTAATTGGCTTTGGAATTCTTCTTTCTTGTGGTTGGGGTACTTATCACAGTTCTTAATGCTGAAGTAGCACAGGCCTTTCACTGGAGGGAACTTACCAGAAACTGTGGCCATGATCAATTCTGATGAGTTTTCACTGTGCCTTTTTAATAAGTTGTCTAACCAATACTGATAACATTCAGTAATTGGTTTTATAGGCTGAGGAATAGAGTTCATAATATTTAAAATATTTCTGATGTTGCTGCTTTCATTGACAATATCATCCTCTAGAGGAGCAAGATGAATTGTTCTTACAAGCTGACATGTCAGTGGTGGCAAATGAAACTGTAATTTCCATAAAAAAACATTAATAATGTGCTACACCACAGATACAGGTAAAATCTAATCACTAAGGACCAAGTAGACTAAGAAAAAGGTTGGAAAATTATTATTATTATATGTTTCTATATTAAACCTATTATGATATGTAATATCAGACTCCTGAGAATATACATTATTTTTCTCACATTAATTACATTAGGTTTCTCACATCCAGATCTATTTCTAAGTATTCTGTAATACAGAAAGTGGGATCTTTTGCTTTAAGGCACAAATAATTTTCCATGATTTAAACTCATAAGTTTTGTCCACATGCACAAATCCTCTTGTCAGTTATTAACTCTTAGAGCACTTCACAGGTTTGCTACAGGAATTCAAAGGCTGGTCAGTGGCTTCCTGTGCCACAGTTCTTCCCTTGCTGTGCACTCTCCCTGAATGAGAGCACCGCTTTTATACTGATATTTAAAGTCTTTTTATGTAAGCCTCCAATGTGTACTGACACCATTAATTATATTCCCAGTGGAAGCAGAGCTCATGTAAGCAATTTTTCAAAAGGAAAACTAGACCTTTATAACAGAATGCTATTGCATTCCTGGAGAAAACAATTCTAACAAACTATTTATAGACTTTCAGATACATTATATTAAAGCTAAACATACAGATCCATAAACCATGCTCAATGGCCACATTTAGGTCACAGTTTTAGGTACCCTGGAAGACTTCACTTGATTTGCAGTGAAGTGAAATGGATAAAACCAAAGGCAGCTGACACAGAAGTCTGTTGGGTCAGGGATATATTTTATTAATCCTCCCTTCTTCCCATCACATTTCTTGAAAGGTACCATGTACATTTGAAGGAGTTCAGATCAGAGAAACTGAGTACTTTGTTTGGACTATTCAGATGAACAGTGAGAATGATTTTCTGAAAATAGTATTTCTGTTCTTTATTTTATAGGAAATGAATATTTTTATGCAAATGAATGCAATAGAAATAATCACACAGTCATCTGCTCTGAGTGCTCATTTGCATGTCTATATTCAACATCAGTTTGCAATCTGCAGGAAATTTTTGTTTGCATTCCAAGGGCAAACTGAGGTTTGAACATGGCAGGAAAAGCAATGTGTTGGTTTGAAAATCACAGTTCTGAAGGCTTTGTCCAGCCTGCATGGCATTAATATGAATGCTCAGTTTATCCCAAAGGATACACCTCTAGAAACCACCAGAGCCCAAGACAGGAAATAAAGCTGTATTAAATCACATCAAGGTCAGATAAATGATTTTTCTAAAATATTTCTCTCCATTTGAAATGGTTTTTTTTTCCCCATAACCCATTTTATAATCCTGTGTCAGAACTCTTGCTCCTACTTCTATATTTTTCTTCACCTTTTTCCTGTGATCAGTTGTGTTCTCTGATGGCTTCACTGAAGTTTACACCTAATTCAATGAGTCGAGTCTTTGGCACAAAAGGCTATTAATTAATACACATGAAAGCCAAATTCTCTTTGTTCTCAATACAGTGTATTTAAAGTGGTGTGAAGCATTGAAATGTAAAATTGTGAGCTTGTTTCTAAGTACAAAAGTTTTGTCTAATGCTATTTGCACTTTTCACAAAATCTCATGTCAAGTATGTTTCATCCTAAAAGACTATTTTTATTAGCTAGAACAATAAATTCCATCAATCATTTCATGTCAAGGCTATTCTAGAATTCAGCTTGAATTTTAAATTACCACCTAAAAGGAATGTTGGGGGGGTTGGCAAAACTAGACATCTAAATTAACATATAGAATGCACATTTTAGTTAATTTATTATTATATTTCTAAAGGTTTTCTATCTTTTTGAACTCTCAAATTTTTATCTCCAAAAGTGCCTGATGTAACACCTTACTGATAATTTGTTGATATACACCTCAAGATTTGCTGACAGACATATAAAAAAAATAAATGTAAAAATACTTCACATTCTCAAAAAAAAAACCCTGAGACTAAGCAAACTATCTACACTGCTTCTGTATTTCTATTTTTAAGATTTTGCAAGGATATAATACTTTTACCAGTGATCATTTTATACATGATGTCCTCTTACCTCAGATCTCCTGTTCCTGGTTTTTAGCATCGTTACATTTAACCCTTAAAAATCAAAACAAGTGAAATGTTAGTTTGATGATATTAAACAAACTACAATTCTCATAAATTAATTTCAAACTGTAGTGTTCAGGGGATCAAGGATCTGTCTGTGGTTGCAGGACTGTGCTGTAAGTAAGCAGAAAAAAGTTGTAGATTGAAATTTAATTGTGATACTGAAATTCACAATTCAATTTTCCATAGAAAACTATAAAATACGATACATTTTAAATATTTTGACATTAATAATTTAAAGAAACACTTAATTGTAGATGTTTGCTAACTACAGTGTGTGGCTAATTAATATTTTCCAGTATGAGGGAGACAAATGTCATCTCTCCAGGTACAGAGAATTTCACTTCACATTTGGGGGCTCAGTTTCATTACACAGAGTACCAGGAATGGTGAAGTTTGTCACTGCTTCTCTTTATCTCCTTCATTCTGCAAACACACACAACCCTCTAATTAAAGCAGAGGTTTGACAAGGCTGAAATCTCTGTGAAGAAGGCAAAAGACAAAGGCAACTGAAAGAAAAGGATTTCTAAGACTTTGCCCTCTAATATGATAAACAAGATATAATTTTATATAAAACTTTTGACTTTTAAAATTGAACTTACTTTGTTGTATTTGTGCTTTTATTATCTGGAAAGTATCTAAATCCATAAATGATGCTGAAGTGTTAGATTCTGGGCTGGAGGTCTGGAGCAGGAAGCTGAAGTCAAAGCCACATCCCACGTTCTCTTTCTTTGGGAAGAAAGGTGAAGAAGTGTGAAGTCTCCTGGGTGGTGCTCTCTGATTTTTCCTTGGAAAACGTGCCACTTGTTGGTCTGGCCATGCTCTGGATGTTGGTGCTATTTGGCTAAAAGGCAAACCAGAAAACCCAAAATACAGAGCAAAAATAAGTGGAAGGAGCCAGTTCAAACAATCATATGACTGGTGAATAATGTGACCAAGAGGTTTGTCAGATCCCAGAATGCCAAAGTATCTTTTCTTTATTTATCTGAGAGGTTGTGACTCTCCCTGGAAATAGCTGACTGCAATGCAGAGATTGACTACAAGGGACAATGAATGACAAACAATGTTGACCAAGGAACAGCAGGAATGGAAAAACACATTGTTCACCTTCCCCTTCTTGACACAAATTGATTGCTTCCAGTGTGTAGCTTTTATGAATCATCAGGACAGTGTGTCAGAAACATTCTGAAGACCAGATGTGCCTCTGTTACTTACAAAATATGCTATGGCCTGCCTGAAAAAACAGAGGCTGTGTGCACAAGCCTCAGATTTCTGCCACCTGTTTTCTGAAGAATGAAATATATGAAAAAATATAAATACTGTGACTGAAAAGAGCTACAAAAGTACAGTCTAAGTTAACCTTAAAGCTGTATACAAGATGATTGTCTGGGTTTAGTAAGTCAAATAACCATATACCTTTTTTTATTGTAGCCAATAATTTGTTCACCTAATGCAATATCCTGCCTCCAGCAGTGGCCAATAATTGACACTGGGAAGAGATACACACTACACAACATACAGAGTTGTATAGAATGTCTAGAACTAAGGAAATGCTTTTCTTACTCATAGACTACTACCTTCTTTTTTCCCATTTCTGCCAATTAAATACTGATACTTCTTACCTGGTTTTTCCTAGAGCTTTGTCTGACTGATGCATTTCTTCCCCTGTATTTTCTGCATTCTGAAAAGCAACAACACTTCCACAACCTACATCAATACATAAAAGCAGTTTAACTCCAGTAACACATGGCAAATGCAATTATCTTGGGGCATTAAAATATTATTATAAAGAAGTACAGGGGGTAACTATCAGGAAAATAAACCAGAGTAGGTTACATTTGACTAATTTTTGTATTTATTGAAATGTGAGTGCATAACTTTGAATTCTTTTTATTTCTTTGGTAAGTTTATTAATTCAATGTACTATAAAAGCAAAGACCATATTAAAAAAATTCAGTGCCAGCTCCTATCTCAGAAGAACAGAAATAGAAGACAAATATTGACAGACACTCTACAGAAATAGAGCATTTAAAAATACAAGGACCAAAATAAATCTCAGGCCTTTACAAAGGTGGAAAGTAACTCTGATTTTGTATTTTGTTGTGGTTGCTAAGTTTTGACAAATAGCCAGATTTCAAGTTGTTACTGTGCTTTTCCAGCTTCAGATCTACATTTTACAGTTTATACACATAAGCCTTGGATTAGACTACCTTTTTTGCTTCTCCTCTTATTTTGTTGGTTGTCAGACATACTGTCCTTAGATTTATTAATGCCCAGAAACCTGAAAAGAATACTTTGTTAATGATTTCCAATTCACATATACAAAGCATTAATTTATATTTTATTATTTAAGAGACAAAAGTAAGACCGTTTTTAAAGTACAAAACCATTTTTTAGAATACTTGAAATTATTAAAAGTACTGTAATTTAGCATCTAATTCCTTTCCTGTGAATGCAGAGAACCAAAGAGTTCAGGAAGTTTTCAGAACTAAAATCACAATATATGCTGCGTTGAATTTTACTTGAAAGGGCTTTACTCTTAATTAGAAGATTGTAATGTACCTTTCCCATGACTAATCAGCAAGAACCGTGGGAAAGAGCTGGCTGTCACCCTCCTGGTCAATACAGCTGTGTGTGGGTAATGCTGACCCTGCTTACAGCCACCACTGGTCTTGGCTGTGGTGAGTGTACTGGGAGCTGCTTCATAATTGTAAAAACATCAACCCTCTTTTCCAAGGTTAAACTCCAGCTCTAACAATACCACAAGATGACAGTGGCATAAACAACACAGAACAATCACGAAGTGCAGACTCGTCAAGAAGGAACATGAGAAGGTTGAGTCAAAGGATTAGGAGTTTTGAAATTCTAGAAAGCTAATTCTTAAAAGAAAAGTAATCCCAGTTAATAGTTTTGATGGATTTGGGAGTCTTCCTGAAAAACATAGTGAACTTCAGTTTTTCAAGTGACAAGAATACAGATTAAGGACAGTGAAATCAGCTGTAGAAGCCAACACTCTTGGATGTCTCCCGCTAAAGGCCACATAATCCATTACAATGTTCATCCCATTATGTTTGCCTGCTAAGAGTCAGCTGGTGAACTTCTACGAACTTTCCAAATTTTTTTTTTTGGATACACAAAAGCCCCCTTCAAAATAATAACTGAGACTGTTCTGTTAAAAGGCCGAATCTTACAAATCTTACCTCGTTCTTCAGTAGCAAAGAATGAAAGGGGCACAGCAACGCAAGGGGAAGTTGCAGAGCATTTTCAGCTCGCAGCCGCCTTCCTTTGCTGGCCGGCGAGGAATCGGACAGCAATCACACGCACTTTGATTTTATTGCCGCTGTTTCCCTGGGCGCGGAGCACACAGGAGCCGTTCCCGAGGCTGGCAGCTCGGAGCGGGGCTGCTGAGTTTACCCCACGTCGCCCAGGTAACCCCCTCACAGCGGCGAACCGGCCCTGCAGGAGCTCAAGCAAACCGCAGCAGCGACCTGTGAAAACAAACACCGCCGAGCTAAACGGCGGCACTTTAATCACAACTTCTCTCAGCACACAAACCAAACCCTACTTCTGTCTTCTGTTTGCCTCCATTTATGCTTTTGGTACCTGATGTGTTTCCGCATCTTTTTACTTCGCACTCAGTCCCCTCACGAGTATTTGTTATCTCCTTTCTAGCCGCAGCTTTTAAGGATATTTCCTCTTCTTTTTTAAGTAACAGACTGTGCTAAGGGGCAAGACAGGATAAAAGAGGTATAGTGGGGCTCAAGCTGAGTTAAAAGGGTGTTTGAGGGAGCTGCTTTGCTGGATGCCAGAAGGATTTGTCGCCGTCCCCCGGGTGATACAAGCGCGGGGGAAGACTTTGGAATAGGCGGGAGCAGGGACACACCGGTCCTCGGGCCACCTCAGCCCCCGCCTGGCTGACAAGGACTGTGTTACTCGTACATCTGACGGAGCCCGTCTCGACTTCCCGGACGGAGCCGGAGAATCTGTGGGAGCAGCCCCCGCCTCAGCTTTCGCGCCGGTCTGAAGCGACTGCAGCGGCGGGCGTCCCCGTGAGGGGCTGCAGCCAGCCGGGAAGGAGAGATGAGGGGCGGGGAGGCAGGAGCGGGGCTGTGCGAGAGCCCCGCCGCGAGGAGCCGGGAGGGGAAGCCGGGCTGTGAGGGAGCGCCGGGCTGTGAGGGAGCCCAGGACGGACGGGCTGTGAGGGAGGTCCAGGCTTTGAGGAGGCACCGCCCCCAGCACGTTCCCGGCAGCCTCCGCCGCTGGGGGGGGCGGCCGCGGCGCAAGATGGCGGCGGACAGCGAAGTGAGTGTGTATCGCGCTGCTCCCTCTGTGTCCCTGTTCCCCGGCTCTCCCGCTCTCTCCCCCTGCTCTC
>VZRX01001673.1:536155-613530 GCA_013398075.1 Notiomystis cincta
GCTCGGCCCGCGCCCCCAGCCGGGGACAGCCGGGACCCCGCGGCTCGGCCCGCGCCCCCAGCCGGGAGCTCCCGCAGCCCGGCCCGGAGCCTTTTCCCGGCTGTTCCGCATTAGGCTCAGGCCGCGGCCGAGGAGCGAGTTAAGCGGCTCTAGTCGAGCTCTTTCTGAACTTAGTGAAAGGTTTGGTTTAATACCTGTTTGCAAGGGATTAGAATATGCATTCAGAAGGCTTATGTGTTTTCTAAGTAGCTGTCTGATTGTTAAGACAGTCATCTCAGAGCCGAAGCCCTTAAAAGTTAGTACAACAGGGTACAAAGAAATTTAAGGTGAAGAATGCTCTTACATTGTGAGTGTATTATTTTTGAAATGCTTTTTCCAGTGAAACAAGAGATTTCAAGTGCTGTGCTTTAAATATGAATTTAGTGTATAATTTTGTCACAAATGCTTATTTTTTTGTGAACAATGAAACAGCAGTTAAATGTTATGTGCTACAGTACCAGAAAAATAAAAAGGTGAGACTCTTAAAACAGTCAAAAGTTGCTCATAGCAGTGCTAAAAGTAAATATAATGTAAAATTTAAGCATAGGAAGACTGTTACGTATACAAGGAAGCAGTTCTTCTGGCTTTATTGTGATACTCGGTATTGTGGGGTTGGTTTGTTTGTTCTTTGGGCTTTTCTAAGGAATACCATAGTAGAACAATATACTGCCTGATTTTAGGTGGCTGAATTATAATACAGGTTTAGTGTTCAGCAAATACTAATGCCTTTTCCCCTCCTTAATAGATTTATTTCAAAAATAGAAGAAGTATTGAATGACTGGAAACTTATTGGGATTTCTTCAGGCAAACCTCTAGAGAAGGTCAGTTACTGCTTCTGAATTTTCCTGTAGAATTTGAATTGCTAATCAGTAATACAATAATACACACATGTATTTCATCTGTTGCTGTTTTCTTAGGTGTGGCAGATAATGACTTTATTGGAGAATTTCACTTGTAGAAGTGTCAATTTGACAATTGCTGTAAATTCATTGGTGGGCCATCTGCCAGACAGGCTGTTTCCCTGACAAAGGTGGATCTTCATGTAGGGCTTAGCGATTTTTTTTTTTTAAATTCCCAGTTTGAATCTGGAAATATCCTTGAAGCTGCTCTAAATACTGAAGGAATGCTTTTGTCCTGCCTTGTGCCTTTGTCACACCTCCTGTACTTATGGCTGAGGTTTGCACAGTGCTGCTTGTGACTCAGTGTGTTTCATAGACGGGAGAGATTTTTTTCAGAGTCTAATTAGAGCCTTTGTGATGCTTTCTCAGTCCTGTGAAATGCAGAGGAAATTGCTGAGCTCTTCTGCATAGTAATGCAGATAAACTCAGCTGGTTTGTGTGGAATGGCTGCTGTGTTTCCAGGGGAATTTTATTGCTTTTCATTCTAGTCAGGTACAGAGTATTCAGAATAAAAACTTAGGTTATCTAATGAACTGCACCTCAGCTGTCCCTGTACTCCTACAAGTCTCCTTTTCTAGACCAGAGCTCTCTTCTTGACACCCTTTAAGATCAAAGGGTTGTCCAAGTTGCTTTGTTTTAGTAGTAGCAGCAATGCTGATTTTCTTAGATATTCCCATGCTGTACTTGTGTAAGAAAATTAATTATCCTTACAGAAGTTGTGTAAGTTATAGGTAAAAATAATCATTTGTTGGTGAAAGTAAATATCAAAGCAATAATTGCACAGAATGGTTTAGATACAGATAAAATCCCAGGTGGGAAGGTTCTGTCTCAGGGCAAAGTTGAGTGTGGCTATGCTTCAGATCTGTAGTTGCATATGAGAGGATGCAAATCTTTATTGCCATGTTCTTCTGAAGACTTCTCAGGGAGATACTTGAGCTTTGGAATGAACACAAACATAGATTTTAGCATCCAGCTACCTTTATAATGAAGAGCTTTGAGAACTGCTTTTTGAAATTAAATCATGCTTAGCCATTAGGCAGTAGAAAAACATGATCAAACATTATAGATCATGTAGGCAATAAACTTTTAAAGGCTAATGAATGTTAACCTAAATTTTTATAGGGTAATACCTTCTTTTTTATATGCAGGGTATATTCACCTCAGGAACATGGGAAGAGAAATCAGATGAAATTTCGTTTGCAGACTTCAAATTCTCGGTTACCCATCATTATCTTGTACAAGAACCCAGTGACAAAGATGGCAAAGAAGAGCTGGGAGAAGGTACCTGATAGTTCCCTTACATAGTTGTAAGGATAATGACAAAAGACAGTGTCAGAATGTGGAGTCCACAGTGTGCTGATTTGTGTCTGTGTGGGATTTTTTTGAGGTCTGATGAGTGTGCTCTGACATTTCTGCTTTTAGTTTGCTTTGCATTCGCACAGTGCCAATACAAGCCAGTTGTAAACATTGATTATGTATCAATTTTTGTCACAGATGCCCTTCCTCTGCCAATGCAGGATTTGCTGTGCATGAACAATGACTTTCCTCCTCGAGCCCACTGTCTGGTGAGATGGTATGTGTGCTGCCTCTCATCTCTACTGCAAATGAGCATAGCAGTTGGAAAATCTGGCACAATCAGCTGTACATTTCTTTTTTCAATTAAAAGTTTAAGCTTAAGTAAAAGGATTCTTCGAGTGCAAAACAAGCTCACCATAGTGGGCCTATCTTTAATTTGTGTTTTTTTCCCCCAAATATTTGTCTCAATTTCATATATTAACCAAGCTGTTATATATGTTATATTTAGTTATGTTTTTAAAAAGGAAAGCTGCAGCACCTTGAGAAACAACCACTATATTCTTAGTAATGCAAATCTTGACCACATAATAGCATTGCTCCTAAAGAGATTGGTTTTGTGTATTAATAGTTTCAGTTGTTACTAAAGTAAACTAGAAAACCTCAGGACTGCTAGACCTGGAAGTCCTCCCAGTCAAACACACTGCAGTGTTGGAATGCTGGTGAGCTCAGGTAGTTTGTGATTTCAGGATCCACAGCACTCCCTGCCCACTCAGGTCTTGACCTCTCTAAAGAAAGAGGTACTTGCATCAAATGAACAGGTTCCACAGTCTGTTGGTCACAGTTAGGTTCTCCAGTCACAATATTTTTTAAAAATCATGTTTCAGCTGGTTTGCCAGAGACTAGGAATGTGCTTTTTCCTCTCTGTCTCTCGAGGTACGGCTTACGTGAGTTTGTGGTTATTGCTCCGGCTGCAAATAACGATGCTGTTGTCAGTGAATCCAAGTGTAACCTTTTGCTGAGTTCCATTTCCATTGCACTGGGCAACACTGGCTGGTAGGTGAAAGCATAAACCTTTTTACATGTCCAGGTAAAACTCCAGCATACTGCATTTGGGAGGAAAAAGTATTAAACTGTTAGCAAGAGACATTCAGAGTTTTTTGTATTTGCGCTGTAGTATTGTTAGAGAAGGATTGAAAAAATCCCCACATATAAAGATTGAATCAATGCTTTGTTTATTTTCATTATTGTTTAAAAATCTTAAAGGCTTTTAAAAGCTACTAGAAGTTGTTGGAAATAATTGTTAATTTATAAAACATCACTTTTGCAAGAGGATTTCTTCCCTATGTGTAGTAACAGTAACTTCTTAATCTTCCTCAAAAATTATATAGACTGAAAATGAGGTAAATGCAGTCATGGAGAGGGCTGTGATTATGGCATGGCAAGTTGTTAGATGTTCTGTTTAATGAGATTAACGGTGTTTTCCTGTGGTTCCTATGAAGTGTTTTAAAGTGTGCTTGTCTAAGAGAAAATACATTCTAAATGAGTTGAAATCGTGCTAAACACGAGAGAGCAGGACACTTTCAGTACTCCCAGGTACTCCTGTTTTGCAGTCAGGTGCCGCTGTTCGTGCAGATCCATCAGAAGTGGCGCCGCATGTACGTGGGGGAGTGCCAGGGCCCGGGCGTGCGCACCGACTTCGAGATGGTTCATCTGCGCAAGGTGCCCAGCCAGTACACGCATTTGTCAGGGCTGCTGGACATCTTCAAAACCAAGATTGTAAGGGTAAAACTGAGGCTGTGTGTAGTTTGTGTTCAAGCCCTAGAGCGTTTGAGAGGAGTTGCCCTTTACACTGAATTTGCTCTCTGGTATTTTGAAGGGCTGCCCTTTAACACCCCTGCCTCCGGTTAGCATGGCTATTCGGCTTACCTACGTGCTCCAGGACTGGCAGCAGTACTTCTGGCCACAGCAGCCCCCAGGTAGGACACCTCAGTCCTCAGAATCACTTGTTTTCAGACAAACAGTCAGTGCTAGAGAAAATATTTGTGGATCTTGCCAGAAGAATTTAGACATTTTCTGTGTTGCTAGGAAAAGCTTCGGTCCAGTCCCAGTCTGTATGATGGATGAGCCAGCTTAAAGCTGCTCTGAAGTTGTCTGTGGCTCATGGCTGGGAGAGGTGTTTTGGGTAGGGCTGTGCCTGGAAACATGAGGGTATTAGGAATAGAGTGATGTTTCTAAAATGGTGGTATCTGTGTGGTGTGGAGTGAAAAGGGTGACTGAATCTGTGAAGAATTCTGCCCTGAATTCCTTAGGGAAATGTTTAGATACAGGTTCTAGTAGATGCTAATACTCTGTGGGAGTATTTGTGAATTATTTCCATAAAGTACCTTATCTTGATACTTCCCTATTTAAATATATTAACAGTGGGGAAAGCTGAAAATATTATATGTACGTCACTTGAGGTGAAGGTTTAGATTTTCGTTGTTGTTGACACAGTACTAAATTTAACGCAGGAAGGATTTCTGAACAAGTCTTTGTTACAGTAGCCTTGTATGAAGGGGAAAAAGGGGAGAAATAATATATAGTCTTAAATTTAAAGTATGTAGAGCAGACTTGATAAGTTTATGCCATAGTGATGCTGTTTAGGAAAAACAGAGGAAATTACTCATTTGGTACTCTCAGAAGAGTCTCTTGTATTGTTGCTTGATGGTAACACTGTCTTGCTTGAGTATCAAGAATTTGTTTTTAACAGACCTATTTCTATATAGGTAGTAGCAGAAAATAAATAATAAACTTCTGAAAGGTAAGCAAACCCATAGGAAAGAGGTAGATACTAGTTCCTCCTTAACATCCATTTTTTATTAGTGATGTGATATTTTAGGTGCAAGGTGATGGAACAGTTAGAATGCCCAAGTTCTTTTCTTGACTTGGTAGCAGTTTTACATAACAAGCTTGAAGTATTTAAGGTGCATTTGAAGAGAGAACTCATGTGGCCTTGGTCTGGTTATCTAATTGTTTGGCTTTCCTTTGCTTAAAAAAAAGTACACTAATCAAAATCCTGTGTTTTGTGCAGTGAGGTTGACTCTGTGTGCTCTGTAGCTAAGGAGTGTATGTTGAACATATGTTTAAAGAGAGTCCTACTTTTTAGAGAGAGAAAATCAGTCCTGTTTTAAATCATAGTTTCTCTTTGGTTAACCAAGTTTACCTAAAGAACTTGGGAAATGAATTCCACAGATTTTCTCTTTTTATTGTTTCTGCAGACACAAAATCTGTTTTCTGTAGTCTCTCTCTGCTTTCACTAAGTCAGGATCTCAGGTTTGTCGTGGATGAGTTGTATCACTCTGACCATATTTCCTGGTTTGAGCAGTTTGAATAACTTCTACTCCTTTAGAGGATTCTGGTTAAGGGAGCCCGTGTCAAAGTGTTGCAGAGACTGGAGATGGACAGCATCAGTTTTACTGCTCTTGCTATGTTCAGTTGCAGTTTTATGTTCACTGGGAAGAACTAGACCTGTAATTTCTACATCATCACTCAATTAGCTCTTTGCAAATAAACCCGAAGAATTTAAATGTCTTTTATCTTCTCTGAAGAAGAAATTATGTGATTTAAGTTATCCAGATACTTTATCTGTGCTAATACCTCACTTGTTTTGTTTGTAAACAATTTGCCAGATGCAGTTAAAATTGCAGATCACATACTGTAACAGCATTATTATAATGGCAGTACAATACATTATTATCATTATCCATTTTAATTTGTGTTCAGTGGAGGCTGTCTGGTTTTGATGTATTTATACAAAGGCTGTAATATGGGAAGTACCTGAGGATGCTGGAAGGCATCTTTAAGTACCTGGGATTACAGGGAATCTCCAAGATTATTTGATTAAGTCCTCTTTTGATCTGTCAGACTTCTAAAATGAGTTGTTTTTTGACTCTGCAGAGTTGCTCCTCCAGAGTCTTCATATTCTGCTTGGAACTTATTTCCTGCCCAAGTATTTTTATGGCACTTTTGTCTGTTCTTGTGCTAACACTGAATCTTTATAGGGCTGTCTTTATAGCTGTCATCATTGCCTGTATGAAGGAAATAACCTTCCCTCAACACGAATTACAAGAATTTTATCTGTCCCTTTGAATGTCCTGTTCTGTGATTACTTCCCAGTTTCTCTTGGAAGCAATTACTTTGGCTCTGTGCCAGACTGTGTTTTCCAGCTCAGTCACCTTGACTGCTCAGCTCTTCTCTGGTCATCCTACATGTTGCAGTCTTTGCTGTGAAATGAAGATGATTTGCTGCTTCAAATGTTCCACAAATTCTTTATGGAGTGCATATTGATTTTTCTCCAGATATAGATGCTCTAGTTGGGGGAGAAGTTGGAGGCCTGGAATTTGGGAAGTTACCATTTGGTGCCTGTGAAGATCCTATTAGGTAAGAGAAGAGTTCAGAAAACTGAAGTTTTCTAACTTCCTTCATGGAAAACTTAAAGATGTGTTACTTCAAATTTTAGCTTTGCCTACCTACCACTTAGCATGTCCAGCAGATTTTTAGTTACTCATGTACATCAGAAACATCTGTGAAGGGTAATGGGTTAATAGTAAATAAGACCATTTGCAAAATTTTGTACTGATATTCAGGAGTTAAGCTCATATGTCTTTTACTATAAACTTCTGCAGTACCCCATTTATCTCTGAAATTATTATGTTGAAATACACTTTAAGATAAACCTTAAAAATTATGTGCTTTTCTTCAAGGGTTGGACTTGCTCTCATATGCAGTGAGAAAACTTACTGGGGAACAAAATACAGAGGGGATCAAATATGCACTATCACAAATACCTTGCAAAATATGAACTGCTGGAGGGGACACTTCCTGCTAGCACTGAAAAGACTGAAATCTTGTTTTGTTTCAGTGAGCTGCATTTAGCTACAACGTGGCCCCACCTTGCAGAAGGGATAGTTGTTGACAACGATGTTTATTCGTAAGTGTCTTGTCTGTGTTGCAAATATCTACAAGTGTGCTTTTTTTGTTCACTGCTGCATTTTAGTGTCATCTCAGACATTGTGTGGTTTTGCATGTGAAACAGAGCCCACTTTGAGGAATGCTAATGTCAGCTGGTAGAACATCTCCTTTGGGAAAACACCTTCTGAAATGTATTTCTGTGTGAGAAAATATTATTGTGTTGTAATCTCAACAGAACACAAACCCCTGGTTTTGAGCATATTCTCATGTTAGACTTGAAAATTTTGTGTATCGCATATTTCTTGGAAAAGATGATAATGGAGCATGGAATGTAAAAAGAATTCACTGCTTGACATCCCTCCCCCAAAAACTATCATCTAGGTTTTCTGCTAAAGAGGAAGAACTGTAGGCTGATACTTAAAACAATGTATCACATTGGGTTTTCCTTCTTTCTTAACTAATGCAGAAATTAGTTTTCAAGATCAATACACTTGAAGACAGTTCTAAATGAATTGTTCTCATGTGTTTCTTGTTCATGTCATGTACATCTGTGAGAATAGGGACTCCTGCTTGCATTTCAGTGTTTGTCATGTTCTCCTGTGTAATGTGCTGCACATTGTGGCTTCCATGACCTCATGGGTATGACATGGCATTTATTGAGAATTTGATACTCATCTTTTCAATACTAATAGTGGCATTTGGTTTTCTTTTTTCTTTTTTTCTTGTCTTTTTTCTTTTTTTTAATTTTTTTTCCCCAAGTGACCTGGATCCTCTTCAAGCACCCCAGTGGTCTGTGAGAGTTAGAAAAGCAGATAACCCTCAGTGTTTGTTGGGTAAGACATCAGAATTTCCTGTCTTCTCTTACAGCTTTTAAACTAAAACTACTAAGTTATGAAGTTAGGGTTGAGTTGTTGATTACCTGATGGCCTCTGTTTCCTCACTCCCCTTATTTTTTGAGTGGACAGTATTTTGGGCTTCTTTTTCAAGAGCATAAGCTTTGCAATTACATAAGTTCCTATTGTAGTTTATTCTTTGTCTGTGTATGATGAAATTCATCGCTGTTCTTATTTCACCAGGTTCCAGAGAACAAGAATTTTCTCTGTGTTCTATGAAAATTTAAGCTTCCTAGAATCTTCCCATTTTATTGTGTTCTACTTGTATCCATCTCCTTAGTTCAACCAACCTGTCTGACAGGGAGGTTTAATACTTTTGGAGAGCTGTATTCCTCTGTCTGTCCTTGCCTTTAAGCTTGTGGGGAAAAGGGCTTTAAAACTTTCTAAGTTTCATCTTGCTTTGGTTGAATTAAACTGCAGACAAAGCTGTGCTCTGGAGAGATGGCCAAGAGCTGCCTGGGTGTGCTTTTACCTAAGCTTTAATTATGTGGTTTAAGATATTTGTGCTTCAGAACAAATTATCAGATGTTCTTTCAGAAGAAGAGATAAAAATTACTGTCCTTGGGGCATAATTTTGAGTGTTGGCTCATTGTTCAGTGAGGTTTTTGGCTGAGTTCAGAAGCTTTGTTCCTCTTACAGGTGACTTCCTTACTGAATTCTTCAAGCTCTGCCGTCGGAAGGAGTCAACGGATGAGATACTTGGAAGGTCTGCATTTGATGAGGAAGGAAAAGGTAAAACTAAAATCCAGTTTATTTGTGTATTTTGTATTTAATTGTTTTGTTATTTTACCTTTCCTGTACCCTTATCTTGACTTCAGATTGATTGGTATTTATAGCTCTTACACATTCTCTGTATTACTCTTGGGAATTTTCTGGCCAGGACTTCATGAATTTCTCATGAATTCTAGACAAGTTCAGCTCCCTAAGTCCCAGAGGGACAATTGCCTCTGTTATAGTTGTGGCTGTTTCTTTTTACAGGAATATAAAAGCTTAACATTTGACTAAAACATATGAGAGCTGGTTATAGAACCCATCAGATTTGTCTGTATAGTTTTATGTATTTTTGCTTGTTCCACTTTTTTCTCCTTTTTGCACTCTGTAGTACATGTTTACAGCCAGTTTAAAGAGTCTTTAATCTGTTTGAAAGGTCTTGCTCTCATCCTCTCTGTTTTAAGGACTTCTAAGGAAAAAAGAAAATAAAAACTTCCCAAATTTTCTGACCAGCAAGTCAGGCTTTATCCCAACTATATAAATACTGCCATCTTTTTGATGTCTCTGTCCCTCTTTTGCTTTCTTGCTGTATATAGTGACCATTCCCTTCCTTCCTGCTGCTTGTCAGCTGTTCTTCCTCCAAACCTGGCCTGTATCAATGTATTTATTTCCTTGGTTATTCTTGATCTTAGTTTTGAAGGAGCTTGCTAGTGAGCTTAAAAAGGTGTTAGACTGTGGAGGGTGTATATTACTCATAGTGCTTGACATACAGTTTTTTTAGCCCTCCTTAGCTGTGGTTTGTTTTCCTGAAGTGTTTGCCAGGATCTTTTTCAGGCTGCTGCTAATTATTCACTTAAATGCTCTCCTCATAACAAATGTTAATTCAGTTTTTTGTAAGAGACATTCTGAAGTTTACCAGCAGCAACTCTGAAAAAAACCCAGTCTTGATTTGAGAAGTTTACCTGGGGACTCTAAAACAGAATAGTGCTTACACTATGTAAGGTCAGTGATGAACACAGGATTTAGTTAAGATTTATCTAAAGCTTTAGCATATGCTCTTTGTTACCTGCAGTGTGTTTATTGGTATGATGTATGAAGAGGTTTAAACACTGAGTCTTCAGTAGGTTTTTGGGATACCCTGTTGGTAGCTCTGCAGTAGCAGAGTCAGTCTAGATTTTATTTGGTGAATTCAATCAAGGACAGTCTGTGACTCATTTGTGACCTCCTTCTGCTGCTTGTGTTTGTGAGAACAGTGAATGTCAGGCAGGGAACCTGCCAGCAGAGGTGTAGCTCTGCCTCACAAGGGGTTAAATAGCAATACAAGGTAAACAGACTGAGTAAGACAGGGGAACTTTGGAGGAGACATGGTCTGGCGTTTGGGAGTTTTTACTTTGGTCTTGTTGCTTTCATTTTATGTGGCAGAGGTTGCTGATATCACCCACGCGCTGTCGAAGCTCACGGAACCAGCACCAGTCCCAATCCCCAAACTGTCAGTTACAAATATGGTTCACAGTGCCAAGAAAAAGATCCGCAAGCACAGGGGGGTGGATGAGTCTCCTTTGAACAACGATGTGCTGAACACCATTCTCCTGGTGAGTGAGCTGTCCATGCACATGGATTCAGAGAGCACGTGGACTTCATACATTGGTGCATTTGCTTTACAGCCTCTGGCAGATTTAAAGATACCTAATGTCAGTTCCAATATTTGAATTGCATTTATCAGCCTCCTGAGACGTTACGAATCTGTGTACTATAAGTGGGCTAAAACTGATCTCTGAACTCTGCTAACAGTTCTAATGAGAGGGATTGGTGGTATGAAGCCAGCAATAGCTTCATGGAGCAAGTGAGAAAAGCAGTAAAACCATACTGATGGAAGGTTAATTTTTTATTTCTTCAAGTTCTTATTTCCTGATGCTGCTGACAAACTTGCAGATGGATTTGAAAACAGAGCCAGCACTTCAGCAGGAAACAATCCTCCTCCAGAGAATGAAGATTATGTAAGTTGCACTGACTGACAGTAGGGAGGGAGAAAGCAGTTTTGAGTCTGTGTTTATACAGACTTTGCTGTGCTTGCCCTACATCTTGTAATACTTAACTTTTGGAAAGAGGAATTTACTTTTGTGGAATAGAAATATTGATGATTTCTGTTTCCCTCTAATTTCATTTTTCTTCTAAAGATTGTAGTTTTTGGAATCTGCTAAACTTAGAATTTTGCTTAGCCCCTTACATTGACAAACAAGAAAGATCACATGGTTTTGGAAAACAATACCATTGTTTCTGTATTTCTTGATTTCTTTTATTTCTTCCTTAGAATCTCTTCAGTCAGTTTAAGTCTGCTCCATCTGACAGTCTGACATACAAATTAGCTTTATGTCTTTGTATGATAAATTTCTACCATGGAGGAGTGAAAGGAGTGGCACATCTTTGGCAAGAGTTTGTGCTGGAAATGCGTTACAGATGGGAGAACAACTACCTTATTCCAGGGTAAGACTCGTTGTTACTGCTCCTTGGTCATAGAAAATGTTCTTTGTTCCAGGAACTGAGTGAGGTCACTGTGCCTTTGAAACATACAGCTTTGGGGCTTTTTAATTGCACATGCTGTCTCTGTTTTTATTATCCCACTTCCTTAATGCAAGAAAGGGCAGGGAGTAGGGAAAAGCATCTGTGCCCTCCTTTGAAAATTTCAAGATGACTGGGGAAGCTCAACTTAGGGATTCACTCCCCTGTGTGAATGAGGGTGGGGAAAAAACTTACTGTGGTGTAGTTTCACCTCTTGCAAGGAAGCTGTTCCAGGTTCCTGCTGGTGGAATGGCCTTTTCAGGTATTGCAGCCCTTCCAGGTTGTCTGCTGCAGCAGAGCTGGTGGCAGACCAAACCAAGGGCTCTCTCCAGATGAGGCAGAGCAATAACACACCCTCCTTTGGGGGTTGTGATATTTTGGTTGGGGTTTGGGCTTTTTTGTCAGTGTGATGGACTGGCCATTTAATCACTAATTTGTACTTTGAAATGGTTACATTAGCAGATAGCAGCTGAAATGCATAGCAGTCACTCCACTGTATCACTGCAGTTTTAAAAGTACAGTCAAAGATGCTTCATTCCTGTTTGAAAGCAGTTACCTTTCCAACTTCCAATTGGAAAAGTGACCAGGAAATACTGGGTGTTTCATACTGATGTGAGTGATCTCTGAGCTCCTGAAATGACCTCTGGGAAACAGAGTAATTTAAATTCTGAGCTTGCCTACTGAGACAGCAGAAGAGCTGTGTAGTTGAAATGGTGGGAGTGGGTTCAGTGTGGGTATTTGTCCCTCTTTATAGTTCATGTGATTTAAGACCACATGTGTGTGAAAGATTCAACTTTATAATTGATAATGGTTACACTTCTACCTTTTGTTAGATTAGCTAATGGCTCTCCAGATCTGAGATGTTGTTTACTGCATCAGAAACTTCAGGTAAATATCCCAAATTTCAGAATGATTTTTCTCCTAAGGAAACTGTCAAAACTGTAGCAATTATTAGCTAAATATGTTGTTTTTTTAGATTTAGTTGTGCTTGTGTTTTTTGGGTGTGGAATTCATTTCTTGAGAAAATTTTTGTTATAGCAACAAATTCAGTGGAATTTTTATCTTTTAGAATTGTAAGACTTTTTCAGTGACTCTCCCAAGTTTTTCTGTGTGATTGTCTCCATAAAGGAAATACTTGCTGAACAATTCTTTTTTCTGTTCCTCTAACTTGTTAGATGTTAAATTGTTGCATTGAAAGGAAGAAAGCAAGAGATGAGGGGAAAAGGGGGAGCGTGTCTGATCGTTCACCTGGTGGTGCTTCTGGTGATGGTGCAAAAGGAGGAGACCACTCTGGAGATAACCCTGACAAGGAAAAAGAATTTGGCAAGTCTTGGGAATCATGGAGTGACAGTGAAGAGGAATTTTTTGAATGTCTTAGTGACACAGAAGATCTTAAAGGAAATGGACAGGAAAATGGCAAGAAGGGAGCAAAAGAAGGCAGCAAAGAGTATGTAAACTTAAAACCAGAAGGTCGTCTGCATCCACATGGAAAACTGATGCTGCTGCATCCTGGAGAGCCTCTCTATGTTCCAATAACACAGGTGAGGGAGCAGGAGCTGAGCCAGGTGTGCAATACAATGTACAGGCCGTGGCTCATACCTGTGAAACTCTATAGTTAACAGGTTACAGGTTTGGCTGTTGTTAAAGTTGCTGAGTTCTTGGCCTAAGACCTTGTTTTTAATCTTTAAAACTTAATGAGGCTGTTAATCTCACATGCTCTTTGTTTTACTTGAGAGTTTTGTTGGAGAGTTTTATTTGAGTGTCCTTACCAAATTTCACTCCCAACAATATTTTTAAACAAGAACTAAGTTCCCTTTCCTACCTTAAATTCAGGGCTCTTTTTATTTCCAGTTCATGAGGCGTCTTCCATCCCCTCCTTGCCTTCTGTCCTATAAAATAGGAGCTGCTGTGGTCCTTCCACCACGGATATTTCTGCCTGACTTTGCACAGTACTTGCAAAGATCAGTTTTGATGCTCTATTTTTTTTGTATAATTTCTCAGCTCACATCTAAAAGGCCATAGTCATTAGGTTTGGTGCCACTCTCTAAAGGAGGTTTATCATCAAACAAGAAATGTTACCTGACATCAACAGGCTTTCCTGCAGAGTGACTGGGGATGAAATAGGAATTGGTGCTGTCACAGAAGTAGTTTGAAATCAGCCATGCATGAAGAATGCAGTGGTTTTCATTCTCCTGAGAAAAATTATTTCTAATTGATGTTGCTTTGCTTGGGTAAAACATATGAGCAGTCAGGCAAAATGTTCTCAATTAATTATGTGCTTACAGTATCAACGGCAAATATTCTACGTTGCTTTAGGTAGATTTTCATCCATCTCAGCAAAATTGTAACAAACACCTCCTGGATTTCACTTGGATTTTGGCATTCTAACAACATATCCTTAATCTGGGAATGAAGTAACAATATATTTTCTGTTTAGTTCCTCTTTGTTGGTGTCCTCTTCAGATGCACGACTTGAGGCTGAACTGTTAAAGCAGTAAAAAGTCGTGATCATTTCCTTTGGGTACAAACCAAGCAGAAGGTTTTGGTGAGGGGGAGCTTCTGCTTGTCCTGCGCTGCTGCGGGCTGAGTCCAGCCGAGGCCGCTGGTGACGGGGTGTGTTTGGCGTGCAGGAGCCGGCGCCCATGACTGAAGACCTGCTGGAGGAGCAGTCGGAGGTGCTGGCGAAGCTGGGCACCTCGGCAGAGGGCGCTCACCTGCGGGCGCGCATGCAGAGCGCCTGCCTGCTCTCGGACATGGAGTCCTTCAAGGTAGCGCTGCTCGGACACTTCTGGGCTTGCACTGATGGCTTCCTAATGACACTGTCTCTCTTGCTGGTCTTGAACAGCTCTGAAGGTTTCTAAGATTTGGTTTTTTCTGCACAAAACAGTTTCCAGTTAGTTTCAAGTTGAAAATAAAAACCTATTAGTAAAACTCTTGGCACATTCCAAAATCTATGACGGTGGGGTCTGTTATGCTGTAACATCCCAGTAAATTTACACAATGTCTGTGGGAAGGGAAGAAACACATCAAACATCCAATTGTGTCTTGGAGTGATTGGCACAAATTGATAAATTGTGAATTAAAGCAGCTGTTCATCACTGGGACTGGACTAGCTGTGGTTTTGGGTAATTTGTTCCATTTCTTGTCTCCACTCTGCAGAGGGAGCTAAGAGCACATCCACTGCTGTCATCACAGGAGCTCAACACTAAAAAATTGGAGATTCTGCAATGAAATAGCCATATATATATTTTTAATTATTGCAGTGTTTATGGTAAAAGGATATAATGTGCTGTACACTTAAGAGTATTTATAATATAATGGTAATCAGTTTATTAACAGTGACTCATGGCATATTAGGTATATGTAGAAATTTTATTTATATGGTGCAAGAAATATAAAATCCCAAAGTAAAAATACAGAACCATAATTTGAAGCACAAGTACATTCTTCATAGGTACATCAAATAGAAAACTGGGATTCCTTTTATGTTCTGGACCTGTAGATGTAGTTAATTGTGGAGATATTGCAACTATGAAAAAGGAAGTTGTTTTTGTTTGGGAAAGATTTTTTTTTAAGTTCCTTTTTAAGAAAAGGAAGAAAAGGTGAATTTTGTCACTGGAGTGTTAAAAGATGGAAAGTCAGTGCTGAAAGCATACTTAGGCAGCCCAGTGATTCTTTTAGTCTTTAATGGGATAAGCTTAGTGAAAATTCTTACTTATTGCATGTGGCAGGTGCCAGGGTAGAATCTTGACAGTGTAATTTTGAGCTTGCCTGAAATAACTGATGAAAATAATGAATTACATATAGCAGGTGATGAAAGGTGGTTTTTTTTTGTTATTGCTGCCAGTGTGGGTTTTGTCCCTTGCCATTGTCTCGGTTTATGCTTTATTCCCTCTGTCCAGCTGTACAGTTTCTTGGCTGTGGACAGAAGAATTTCCTGAGTTTTGTCTCTTTATTCTGTGCTCTACCCACTAAACCATATTGCCCCCCGTACCCAGGCTGTAATGTTTTTAAGAATCTTCCACGAACAAATTTTCTGTCCTCTCCTCCCTGCAGGCAGCTAATCCTGGCTGCTGTCTGGAGGATTTTGTCAGGTGGTACTCGCCTCGGGACTACATCGAGGAGGAAGTGGTCGATGAGAAGGGGAACAAAGTCATTAAGGGCGAGCTGAGTGCCCGGATGAAGATCCCCAGCAACATGTGGGTGGAGGCCTGGGAGACGGCAAAGCCAGTGCCGGCACGGAGGCAGAAGAGGCTCTTCGATGACACCAGGGAGGCTGAGAAGGTGAAAGCTCTGGGGCTGGTACCAGCCTGGGCTGTGGTGCTCCCCCAGCCCTTCCCTCCTCCCCCTGCAGCAGTTAAACACTGACAGGTCCTTGCACTGTATCCTCTGAGTTACTGAACTCTTTCCTGCGTGGCTTAGGGTTGACTGGAAATTCCTGCTGCTGTACAGGAGGGTGTTTGAAGTACCTAAAAGCACTGAATGTTACTTAGGTATTTCTTTGAATTATTAGTAAATACACCAGATTTTTACCTGCATATGTGTTAGGAACATTGTAGTTTCCTAATACAGTTATTTTTAGTTTCATTCTAACCCGTTGGGAGGATTCATGTAAGGCTGCCTCTCAAGTCCTGTCTTACAGTGGTGTTCCATTCCTGCAAATTCATCTTTCCTACTTAACCTTATCTTTGGGAAGTAGTTTTGATCACTAAAATACTAAATTTTCTAATATTGCAGGTGCTTCATTACCTTGCAGTTCAGAAACCAGCTGACCTTGCAAGGCATCTCCTGCCTTGCATCATCCATGCAGCTGTGCTCAAGGTAAAGGATGAAGGTAAATAATGTTTAATGAATTATTAAGATATTTAAGGGGGAATAGTGATGCAGTAATTACAGCTTTGTTTCTTTCCTTCTAACAGAAGCAGTAGAAGATATATCTTCAGTTAAGAAGATTATTAAGCAGATAATATCCCATTCCAGCAAAGTGCTACGTTTCCCCAGTCCAGAGGACAAGAAGTTGGAAGTAAGGCTTTTGTAGTGGCTGGAGCTGAAAACTTAATAGACTTTGCACTGTTCATGGCAATGTTAAAAGAACATCTTTTTAATTTTCCCTTTTATTAAACTAATGCAGGAAATCATCGCTCAGATTATGAGTGTGGAAGCCATCATTGCCAGGGCAAGGTCTCTCAAAGCAAAATTTGGGGTAGAGAAATGTGAAAATGAAGAGGAGAAAGAAGATCTACAAAGGTGACTGGTTTTTTTTGAATTCTTAGTTTTCATTGTGTTCTTTTGGTTTTCCTCTGATGCCCTTGTCTGTACTTTCAAAACTTAGGACAGATGGAAATAGTGACAGTAAAGAAATATTTAGGAATCATACTTGGGTATCCCTGTCACTGGACTGTCTAGAGATGATCTGTGTGGATACCCTCAGTGCTCCTCCAGTTAAGCATCTTGTTGGAAACATTTGATCCACTGATCCACATTTTTTTAATAGAAGTTGGTTTTATCTTGACAGTACTGGGGACTAACATTTTTTTTAATATATATAAAAGGTATATTTGATGAACTCTTGTTACCCTAGCAGTAAAATTAGGATTAGAAATTTAGTATTTTCTATGAATATTCTGGAATGAAATAGCCACTTCTATAGTTACTTTCTTATTTTTTTGTCCTTACTGATGTGAAACACATCACTGAGGAGCTCTGAATGGGAAGTGACAAGGACATCACTACCTGCTGTCAGGTTATGTACTTGCTGCTCAAGATGACTAATACATTATAAAACCCTGTTAACTTCTTGCTGCTGTGCTGAGAGGGAGAGATGACATTTGTGCAGTACATGCTGGGAGTTCAGAGATGTGTCTGACCAAAGCAGTGTCTTTGTGCTAAAGAAGATTGTCACATTGTGAATACTTCTGCATGGCCAGCACCATGGAGACTTTTGATTTTATACATCTGCTTTAGGAGCCTGGGTTTCATTCTTAGGTAACTGAGAGGAGAATTTTTGCCTTAAATTTTTAGAATAGAGAACCAAGAGAATCTGCCAGTTCTCACCCTGAGCAGATGATGCTTGGTGAAGGCCTTGGCATGGGAAACAGCTCTGGGTTTGGAGCAGCACACTGGATCTGGCTAAGGATTAAACATTCCTTTTTCCTTCTCAATCATTTGTTCCATCAGATTTGTAAACAGTCTCCTGGAGCAGCCAGAAGTGTCAGTTGTTGGTGCAGGAAGAGGACCTGCTGGCAGCATCATTCACAAGCTGTTTGTGAATGCTCAGAGGGTAAGAGAGAGCTCTGGGTCACTGTGCACACACTTCTGATTTAACCAGAATGAGGCAGTGGGTTATCATATGGTGCCAGTGTATTTTGTCTGCATATCTGCATGTATTGTCATAAATGTGCTTGAGGTGTTTTCTGTGATGTTCAACATGATTTTGGCAATAAGAGAATCTTGCAAGACTGAAGAAAAGTGAGTGAGCTGGGATGTTTAAACAATTGGAGCCAGCTGGGTAGGTAGAGGTGTCAGAAATGCTTTATGCACTTCAAATGGTAACATCAGTAATGCTATTAAGGCAAGTTTCTGCCTTACCACAGCAAGATCAAGTGTTGATTGTTTCACAGAGGAATGTAGAGAAACAGGTCATAATGTTATATATTTTAGAAGGAGTAACTTCTTAAAATGAGGTTTATGCTCGGAATACTTTGAGATACCTCCTGTGGAAACCAGCATGCTTAGGAAGTTTCAGTTCTTTTTCAGTAGGACTCTGCATTCAGTTTACCTGTTGCCAGCATTGTATGTGTTTTCTGGAGACCCTTCCCTTGCTGATATTGGTATCAATGTTGCCTTTTTCTCTTAAGCAGTCTTTGGAATAATTAACCTGAAAGTATTGATTTCCAAGCCTCATGGACTGCAGTCAGCCTTCAGTTTCTATCAGAATTACACCTGTTCATAGCATCAGATTTTCTAACTCAAATTTAACAGTGGTAATAACAAGGTAGCAGCCTGAAATCCCATTTGGAAATAATTGCTGGAAAAATGTGATTGGGTGTTAAACACTTTAAAGGGATCAATGCTTTTGTATTAATCTGTATTTTGCAACTCAGCATGAAAAGGACCATTCTGAAAACAGACCATGGTTATTCTGAGGAATGAAAATCAGGACAATTCTTTTATTCTTCCAGTCTCTAGGGAAAATGTGTTTGCAAATCTGAACCTGCCAAGCAGCCACCCTTACAGACTCCCCTGTAAAGCCCAAGACTGTGCCCTGTCAGTGTGTGCACACATGTGCACTTGCCTCCAAGAGAGGCAGCATGTTTTCAAATCTGAGTAAGTTAATACCCTTAAGATATGTGAAAATTCCTAGGGTTGGTTTGTTCTGAAGCAGCAGTAACTAAAGCAGGCTTACAGGGATTTCCCACTACTAGCTGGTCAGATTTAGGAAGATTTCTTAGTGGGACAGGAACCAACTTGCTACAAGTCCCCATTTGTGTTTAACCTGCCATGAGTTATTTCAGTAGAGAGCTGTTTGAGAAATAGAAGTGAAATGAGTTCCTTGTTCATTACCTTTTCAACCTGGCCTCCTCTCTGAGCTGTGTGTAATGTGTTCTGTTCTTGAGTTTCCTCAGGAAAATTCTGATAGCCAGTGCATGTTCTTGGAAGTAGAGTGCATGATGTCTCTTAAACCTACAGTCTCCTCCTAACCTCTTGTAAGTCACCTCTGACTTGCCTTTGTTTCTGTCTTTCATCACTGGTTCTTTTCTCATCCCTTTCCAAGCTGACTGAATCTTCTGATGAGGTAACCAACTTCATCCCTCCTTTCCCTCTCATCTTCTCTGCATAGAGCTGAACCTTCTGGTAGATATAGTACAGCAGGCAGATTTAGTTTGTACTGGTGTTCACATGTTGAGCATAAAAATAACTTTGTGTTTCCAGAATGGTTTTTCTGCATTCACACTTTATTTTTAGAGCCTAATAACACGTAGTTAAAAGAGAGAGAAATGTTTCATAAAGAAAGAAACAAACTAAAAAAACTCTCTCAAACCAAAAAAATCAACCAAACAAAAAACGTTTCTTCAAGTGAGTATTGATGTTTTCTGATGCTGAAATATGTGGCCATGCCTTTATACTGTTCTCTGTTGCCATCACTGTTTGTTTATGGATGTTTTGGGGGGAGGTGGTGATGGACAATTAGCTGGATGCTGCATTCCCAACACTAGTACCTCCTGAAGCTATGGAACTTTTTGGACATGGATATTTGGCAAATTAGCAGGGTAACTGTGTCAAGTGTAGCACAGGGACCACCCTCTCTGTTGGTTTCCTCCAGCTGTTGCTGTGGGAACACGTGGCACTTGTCCCTGATGGGTTCTGTGGCACAGCCTGCAGAGCCAAGCGGGCCCGGGTCCCCCGCTCCTGGGAGGGCTGGGAGCAGAGGGGCAGCCACTGGCTTCTGCCACACCTCAGTGATGTTTCTAACGTGGAGTTGTACATGCTTGAGTTAGGAAGGACCCTGTCAGGGTATTGGTGGGGGGGTGTGTATCCATAGGTATATGTAATTAGGGAATGCTTATTGGGCATTCCAGTATCCAGCCATCAGTGTTGCTGTTGCCTGGCTCTGAGGCCGTGAGCAGCCATGGGGGTTGTGCAGCATCTCACTCGCTCTGCAGTGTGATTTCAGCAAGGCTCTCTGGCTGTGAAAAGCCCATCCTGCAGTAGTGTTGGAGTCTGAAAAAGCAGGTGACTGTCAGGACTGCAGTAGTGGCACTGAAGTTTTTGAGGTGGAAGCTGCCTTGGCCTCCTGTAGCCACAGGGAGCTGAGGAGAGCACCCTGTCTGAGAAGGGGCCATTTCCTCAGGTCCCAACCCTTGCTCCACACTGCCACAACATCAGGAGCTTCATCCAGGCAGAGCTTCGCCATCCACACGAGGGTTCTTCCATCTTAGTTACGTTCGCTGTATTTCCTAGCATCCCATTAGTGCTTTGCTCTGTGTACACATAAAGCCTCTTGATGTGTTCCCCATTTCTGATTTTCCTCTAGAGAACAGTTTCCTGACTCGCAGTGTTAGGCAGCAGCCTGCCCTGTCACTGTCGCTGTGCTCTTGCCGCAGGTCCCCGCCTTGCCGCCGCTGGAGGAGGAGCTGCGGCGCTCGGGCTCGCAGGAGGAGCGCAGGCAGGGGGTGCAGTCGGAGTTCCCCCCGCCCACGGGCCGGGAGGTGATCCTGCGCACCTCCGTGCCCCGGCCCGCCCCCTACTCCAAGGCGCTGCCGCAGCGCATGTACAGCGTGCTGACCCGCGAGGATTTCCGGCTGGCGGGGGCCTTCTCGGCGGACACCACCTTCTTCTGACACGGCCCGCTCCGCCCCTGCCCGCCCAGCGGCGGCGGCTCAGGCCCGCGGGCAGGGAGCGCTGCAGGGCCACCGGAGCGCTGCTTCCCAACGACTTGGGTTGGCCGCCGTGAGAGGTGGCTGGAGCGACTCATCTCCGAGGTCTGGAATGCTTTCAGAAGTGGTTTCAAACTCTCTGTCCAAAGGGAGCAATACTTTCCTTTCTTTGCATTAGCTTAATTATGGACCTGAATGGGCTGTGTGCAAATATTCATGTTGAAATTCATGCAGAATGTGCTGCTTTTACACTTCAGGATCAGACTTTATCAAGTGACATTAGTCTACTTAAATTGATATATATAAACATTAAGTAATTTATATTTATTACTAATCATAATCACAGAGCCCAGTATTTTTTGGTTAATCACTGTTTCAAGTACTTCTAAAATATCCTTATTTTTATTTAAAGTGTACAGTTCACTCTCTAAATTCATGCTAAGCTCTCCTGGCATTGGTTGTCCAAACAGATGTCATCACTTCTCCCAGACAGAACTAAGTGGACAGTGAGCCTGACTGACAGCTTGCAGTGGATCACTGAGGGCTTGGGATACTTGATATCCTCTTGTGCAAGGGCCAAAGCCGTGTGGAAGTGGCACCCCGGGGTGTTTCACTGGGAGCAACTCGCTGGTGTTTACCGAGGCCATCTGCCTGCACTCCCTGTCATTGATGGGAGAGGAGGGGACAGCTCTGGCCCCTCTGGCCCCTCACGCCACATGTGCCAATGTTGCTTTACAGTGACCTTCATCCAACTGAGTAAGAATCAGCAGAAGATCAGCGTTACATTTGTAAAATACAAACAGCTACAGTATTGTGGACATTACTCAATAAATATGAACTTACTGTTGCCTCTCAGTATTCCCATGCTTTTCCATGCCCTCCTTGCATGCTCTGACCCAGGAGGGACACTGAGTACAGAGAGTTGAGTTCTGCTGTTAGTAGTAGGATCCCAGGTGTTACCCTAAAACTTCTTTGAGGGGACAGGGATCGGAGTCTTTTCCTCTCAGAGTCTTTTCCTCTTATAAAGTTCTATGAAGTAGAAATACATTTTTCAGGATGAAGAAGAGTTAACAAGGTAAAATCTTGTCACAGACCTTGTTTTCCAGGCTGTTTGTGTGTTTCCTCAGACAGTAAAGATCCATGGAGCTGCTGTTTAACTGTGTGGCTTCTTTAAAAGGAATTACACCAGGCAATTCTTGATTCACTGATTAGGTAAAATTATGTTAAGCTTCTTCCCCAATACTCTTGGTTTCCTCTTCTCTAATGAAATCTTGTCCTGCAGCATGGACTCTTGTAAAGGCTGGAGAAACTTCAAAGTCTCCCACACTTGGTTATCAAGCTATTCCTACATGGTCATTTAAACTGCTGGAGAGATATTCCTTTGTCATACTCAGACACCACAGCCATCATTAAAACAGCTAAAGGCCTGTTAGTTTGACTGTAGAAAATGGTGCACTCATGCAACTACCTTGTCTTAAACAGTCTTTTTCTTGATTGAAGAGTTAGAACTTTAAGGATTTTTCTCAGAAGAATAACTCAGCTTATTTTAAATTAGCTGTAGTTGAAATGGCAGCCCTGCACTGCCAGATGATGTGTTGTGCACAGCTCTGCTCTATGAGCTTTCAACTACCATACAGCACTCAAGGGGTGAGGAGAGACAGAGCATTAAAAAAATCACCAGGAGAAAGAACTGTATTTATTTAAAGTAACTGTAAAGCAAGCCAGGTAAGCAGTCCAAAATTACCATCATCTCTGCAATCTTGTTAAGGAGAATTTGACTGTAGCATTTCCCAGAAACTACCTTTGATGAGATAATTGCTAATATATAATGTTTCCTATCCTGAGTAACATTTCAACACAAGCTGGTTTAAGTAAAACCAGAATTCAACTGACATCAATTCTAAATGCCGAAGTCCTGTGAGTCAGACCCATGCCAAGAGTCAGCCTTCAGTGGGTGAGCAGCACTAGAGGAGACAAGTCACTCACTCATGCTAGTTTTTGTCATAATCACTGTATTTTATTCTGTGGTTTTGGTATGTAAACAATGAAAAGTGTTAAAACTAGGTCCATAAAGTTCTCAATACAAATGAACCCTGTAATACCAGCAGCA
Organism: Notiomystis cincta; assembly: GCA_013398075.1. Classification (NCBI taxonomy): domain Eukaryota; kingdom Metazoa; phylum Chordata; class Aves; order Passeriformes; family Notiomystidae; genus Notiomystis; species Notiomystis cincta. Next base: position 558,990 of record VZRX01001673.1, read on the forward strand.
GTTTCAACAGAGCTTCCTTAAATTCTCATAGCCCTAACTACCCTGCAAGAGGAAACCATAATGCTTCAAAATGGCATTAGACAAAAATTCACCTTTAAGCCAGGACCATAAAAACCCATGATGATCAAGTACTTTGGATACACTCTGACAATCACTGTTACAAATTATTTCTTCGGTTTAATTCCTTTTTTTTCTTCTCTCTACTACCAGCATGATACAGCAATTTCTGTTAAATTAGAGCAAGAGGAAAACTGTAACTGTATTGGGTTTAGAGTTACAATGTACCTGAATGGATTGTGCATTTTACTTCTTCACCAAAAATTTGGTGATATCACAGCCATACTTTGTAGCTAAAGACCTTCTCTTCAGCTGGCTTCTTTCCTTGGCCTGTTTTGCAGTTCTCTGCAAAAGAGAGAGACAGGTCTGTTCAGTGAGTATTGACACTTAGGAATACGTCCAGCAGAAAGCATTAGCCCACAGTTACACTCCAGTCTTATCCTTGCTGTAGACAGCACAATGAAATGGAAATGTTTATTAAGGCAACATTTTCCCAAATCCAGGGGAAACTGTCATATTGTAGTAGTTAAATGCTGCCTTTCCACCTTGGCTGTATGGGAGGGAGAGGCCATGAGCACTGGGTTCTGCAGCAGGAGGGAGCAGGGCTGAGGAGGAGCCCAAGTGCAGTTTCCCCCAGCTGTTCCCTGAGGGCCAGGATCCCCAGCTACACACACTGACCTCCCTGTGGCAGGCTGTGCACAGGGTCTGCAGGTTCTCCAGGGAGCACTGTCCCCCTCCGCTGTACACGGGCTGGATGTGGTCCACCTGCCAGAACTGCCCCTCCGCCGGGCTCCGGATCATCTCGTTCAGCTGCAGCAGAGGACACGGGACGGGTCAGACACTCCTCAGCTACAGGGACATCCCACTGCACAAGGACATTCTGGCAAGTAGCTCTCTGTAGTTTTCATCAAGATAAAGAAAGCCAGCCTTGGCATTTTTTAGTTACTCCCACTGCACAAGCAACAACTATAAGTAGGTGATGCATTGCACCCAGCCCTGGCTGTACATGCACCCCCCACAGAATCAGAACTCTGATGCCTGTGCCTTTTAGAGGTGTTAGAAGACAATGGGATTTAGTTAATTTGATTGTTTTTAAGGACTTGGTTTTTCTTGTTCTGTTGTTGGTGCTAGGTTACCTTTCTATCTTAAATCTGTAAGAACATTTCTGGCTGTCTCTGACCTCTCTGTACACAGACCAGCTGCTACTGCTGAAACCCCAGACCCATCACCTGCCCAAGGGGAAGGTGAGACATCCAAGAGCTCTCCAAGAGCTGCTTCCTCTGGCTCCTGGGTGCGTCCCTGACGCTGAGATAGAGCTCCTGGGCGTTGTGCTGGCAGCACTGGCACACCCCGTGCTCGATGTGGAACACGTTGGAGCGGAGGTAGCTCTGGCTGGAGCGGATGGAGAAGTCCTCCTGGCAGGCGTGGCAGCAGAAGCGCGTGTCCCAGGCGCGGGCCGGGCAGCCGGGCTGGGCCGGAGCTGTCGGCTGCTGGCAGCTGAGGCACAGCGGGGTCCCCTGGCTGTCCAGCGCCTGCAGGTACCCTCTGGACACGGAGGAGCCTCCGGGGTCAGTCTGCCCTGGAGGAGGGGCTGAAGGATCACTTCCAGTTTCTGAAAGCAACCTGTTAGCAGAGAGCAAAGGACAGCTGTGGGTGAAGGATGTATTCATTCAGCAGCCCAATTCATGGGGTTTATGCACTGGGTATTTCCATTACATACTTATTATGCTCTGAAAAATCATTTTAGTTGAGATAATACCTTGCTCAGATTGATATCTGCACAATCCAAATCCTTTACTTGGTTTACATTTCCATCTAAACAAAATTTGGCAATATAACAAGGCAGATTTTTCTTCTGCACATCTTATTATACTCAGTAGCTGAAATAATGCTGTATTTATAAAGAAATGGTGATTTCTGTCAGGCATGTACACATACAAAAGTAAAATGTTTCAGGCCCCTCTTTAACAGAAGTAATAAAATCAGAGGAAAGATCCTGGTTTCTCTGTACAGTCTTCATGGCTGCCTATCAATTTCCTACTCAAAACAAAGTAGGATACACAGTGCTTGTTTAAGAAAATTTTTTAGAAGGGCAATTCCTGTTTCGAATTTTCACTTCGTTGCTCTCTTTTTGAAAATTTTGAGACAAAACAGAAGCAAATTCTGTGTCCCCAGTTTGATGCTGACCTCACAGGAGGGCTGAGCTAACATTCTTTTCTCTAACTGAATCATGTAACTATTCTCTTGTTTTGCTTTAGTCAGACTCAGTTAATTAGCAGTTCTGTCAGCAGACAACAGATGAAATCTAAATTGTTATATGAATAAAACAGAGCTCATTAGCACTACAGCAAGTTTCTTATATAACTACTGTATTTCAACAAAGCAGACACTCAGCAAATAATTTTACTACCTTAAAAAAAAAAAGGTGACAAAAGAACTTAATTTTAGTGCAGTAATAAACCTACTTTGTGGATGGTTGAGGGGAAGCACCTTTGTCCACAGAAGCCCCCATTCCTTTGGAGATGAGGCGAACGCTGCCCCCGCTGCTGCTGGCCTTGGAGAGCGAGGCTGCTGCCACATCCTCCCTGGTCACATACCTGAGAGGGTGACAAATCCTGTCAGCCAGGGCAGCAAGCTCCCTCCAAGAACATCACATTGGTACAGCAGATTCTCTTCACACATTCTCATTTTCTGGATGAGAAGTGAACAAAGCTTGGGAAAATGTACTTCAAATATGTCCGTATTAAAAGAAATACCTTTTCCTAAAACTGAATTCTAACCTGTGAACAGGTAAGTTGGTTTATGTACAGCAATTAAAAAATGGCAGCAACTTGATACTGCCTGACATTGAAACCTGAAAGGCATTTTGTTTCAGTTAGGTGAAGTTTCAGGCATTTTGTTTCAGTTAATGACACTGGATAATCCACGAAGATTTACAAGCTCTGGAGGACTCCTTGCTCCTTTAGTTATGTTTGAACTTCCTTCTTTATTTTCATGTGAAACCCTATAAAAGCCAACTGCTCTTCAGTAAAACTTATTAAAATTGCTCACTGTGATCATTCTTCCAGAAACCACTGTTCAGACAACTTCTCCTGAGCACATCTCTGTACTGAACATCTGCCAAACCTTACACACCACCTTACAAGGCTGCTGTAGGTCCTGGTAGGTTTTCTAATCCCATTCACAGATTTTTCCTACACTTTATGTAAGAACACAATCAGGCAAGAGGTTAAACACTTACAACCCTCTGCTTGTTATATTACTGGAGTTATAAACTATTTATTTACTTCATTCTTACCTACAGCCAAAATAGAGTCACCCTGAGGAATTTAACAGCAGGGACAGAGGGGAATAAGAAGATTTAGATGGTTTGCATGACATGTTCTGTGCACAGTAATGACAACACTGAGGCTGCAAATGTCTGTCAGGGAAGACTACATCAGAAAAAGGAAAGAAAGTGAATCAAAGGCACATTTAGGTTTTAACAAGGATCAAACACCAGCCCTTTTCAGTGACACTCAGCAAAGAGACCCACAGCTTTGAGAAATGTCATCCACAGAGAACAGAACTGCTTAAGGAAAAAACAAGAACAGAAAAGGGTTAGAGTTGGCTGTGAATTATGAATAAAACATTAATTCATTGCTGGCAACTAATGATTTATTTCTGCTTCCAAGTGGGGAAAACAACAAGATGCTTTGACCTTACTTTTCTGTTGTGGCCCTGAGGTCAGGGTTTTTGCTTTAAAACCCCCTGGCAAATTCCAGATGTTGAAACATGGAGTGCAGCAAAGCCAGAGCAGCTGCTGAATGGGGCACAGAGCTGGGCAGGGAAGGAGACACTTCTATTCCAGCAGATTCACCAACATGCCTGGTTGCCTCTGTCACTCTGTGACAAACAATCACTGAATGTGCAGTTCAGACTTAGCATCCTTCCACTGAAGGTCATATTAAATAAATCAAACTTTCTGTAGTAATTAGGAGGTGTTCAAACCAAACCCCACCTACCTCTTTGTGCTGCTGCCCACCGACTGCTTTTTAGACAACTCCTCGGCAGCATGAATGGGACTGCAGAATATCTGACCACTTTTCCTGACAATCTTCTGTTTCATTGCTGTTAGATGAGTCCATTCTTTCACAAACCTCAGGATCTGGCAGAGAACACGACAGTGAGCAGCAGGACAGGCTTTGCACAGAGCTAATTACAGCAAAACAGAGCTCTGGGTTAGTGCATTCTACACTCAGAGTGGTGCCTTCTGGTAACTCTTCATACACTCACCCCCCACCTGTGGAATCCCCTCAGTAGCTGCTTCATACAACAGCTGATTGAATCACTCAGGTATCCCCATTACAAATTTAAATTCCAAACTTGGTGGAGAACCTACAAAAAGAATCAGTTTTGTTCCTATATGATGGTTTTCTGTTTAGAAAATCAGATTATAAATTAAGCAGATATTTCCCATCCAGTTTAAGTCTGGATTTCCTTACTTGAGTATTTGGGTTTGCAGTGTTCTTCTCAAACCCCACTATGAATGGGATCTTTATTCCTAAATTAACTGAATGTCTCCCTGGAGCTGTGCCTGACACTGCTTTGAAAACTCTTAGTAGACCAACAGGAGAGTGAGAGTGGAGGCCTGCTCAGGCCTGCAACTCTGATACAATCTAGAACATTCTTATTTAGAGTGTGCTCCATTCAATTCAGAAACTTTAAGATGTTATTTTGTTGACTTATGAAAGTTAGTAACTAATCCTGCAAATGAGAAATGAACTGATGCCTGGTTGATTTCTTCTACTGCAATGTGAACAGGAGGCACAATCTGCCAGAGTAACAGAGTGCATAATTAATACTGACATCAACATCTGTAAGACTGATGAAACTGTGCTATATCCCAGAGCCTGGAAGTATTCTGCATTTATGTTTTTAAAAAGTAACTCAACTTCCTCTGCACTAAATGTTATTGCTGTGCCAGTACAACTTGTTCTTACCAATGCACGATTTTTTTTATTCTGGAAAGTCTCTGGTAAATCTTCCCAGTTATCCAGCTGTATGTCCAATGGAATGAAATTATGATTCAGTGGTTCACCATCCTAGATGGAAGCAAGCAAACAGTTTTGTTTACAGATGCAATGTAGTGCAATGTAGAAAAAGTAATCTGTTTCAAGTGAATTCTCCTCCCTTCCTACTAAACCCCTCAAGGTCAATTTTTTCCAGAATTAACAATAAGGCACAGAGATAACAGCAAAAATGCAAAAAGGATGATTCATATTAATCTACCTAAAAGTAAAAAGGCTGAACACTTTAACTTTTAATAGATCTGATTTTTTTCTTTGCAAATAGTTCAGGCACACAAACTACCTTATATTAAACTGAAATTACAATACTCTTGACTGAATTCTAAGGGAAATGAATGATTATAGATAGGAGAATGTCACTTCATTACAACTTAAAATAAGAATTCTTGAACATTGTTTATCACACTTCTTTATAATGTCTGAAAAAGTTCTCCACTTAGTTTTTAAAGGAATAAATTGTCCCAGTGGGTACATCTGGCCAAAGAAGTTATTGAAGATTCACAAGCATTCAAGAGAAAGAGTCCAAGCAGAATTCCCTGGTGCCCCCCATCCAGCAGATCTTATTCAGTATCTGGCAAAATGAAACTCAACCCAAACCAGACAATTGCCCAAAACCCATCCAAAATGCATCTTTGTCTGAATAAAACATGTGAAGCCAGGCAGCAGCACATATTGTAAGAACATTTAACAAGTTTTCAGATACAAGAGGACTTTTTGATTTTTTCCCAGCTGCATCAGCTTAATAAAAATGTCTCATCCCAAAGACTTGCCCTCAGTTAACTGGGCTGCTTTAGTGGCACCTGAATACACTGATTCACTCAATAATTTGAAGAAATCTTCCCAGTGAACTTTGCTATCACTTAAAAGAAGAATTTGGCAATCCTGACCTCCCCTTGAATCATGACCTGGAAAATTCCTAACTGCTGGTTTCTGTACCCAATCACCACTGCAGATTAATGATAATGTGCTTTATTCAGGAAGTTACTGACTTACACATCCCACCAATGCTGAGCTCTCTGAAAATGTGGTGGCAATATTTTATTTACTTTGTGTGTCAGGATTTACTGTCATTTTTTACTTGAATTTTGAATGTTATTCTATTCAAGTTATTTTGTGATAAGACACTGTAATAATAAAAAAAAAGAATTTCAAACAACTGTCACTGGCATTTCTAACAGATGATTTAATGTATTAGCCCAATTTTGTAAGCCAAGAGAAGTGTTGGAAGTTATGTACCTAAGGAATTATTATTTAATTCCATTGAGAAAAAGAACTAGAATGATAAAATACCTAATTTTTGTGCATTTCAACTAATACAAAAATACTGATGCTCTTACATAAAACATTACAAAGGAAAGCATACAGAAACATTTCATAGGGCAACATTTTCCTCTGAAATTTTAAAATTACAATAACCATGCATATTTCAGGTTTACCTTTGTATAGAGGTGGATTCTGTCAGTATTCCTGCTTGCACAAAACAGAAGCCCATCATATATTTGGAGTGTGTCTGATTTATCTACAACATAAAAAATGTTGGCATTAAAGATTTTTCTTCATTCATTCTACTCTGACAATAATAATAAATACATATCTAATTCCAGAACAACATAGGGTGCAGAGCTCGATTCAGGTATCTGTGTATTTTATTTTTCTGTTTCTCCTGAATGACCTGTTCTGGCTGTGACTCTCCTGAGTTCCAGTAAAACCATCCAGATTCCCAGCTCTGGTTTGCTCCAGCAGCTGTGTGGAAAGGCTGGGCTTATCCAGCATCAAAATTCAACAAATGGCCCAGGCTAAAATGAGAAAGTCCCATGCTGGTGTTTGTATTTCTGTGTTTCAGAGGTGCAGGTTTTTATTTAAAAGCCATTTTGCATGCCAGAGGCATTTAATTCAGTTTCACAATGGGTTAGAATTGTTCTTTCAGAGTCCCACTTTACCTTCTCCACACTCTTCTCTGCTCTCTTCCTCTTCAGTGCCTATGGCTTTCTGTTCTCTGATTTCAAGAGATTGCTGGGCCCCCTCTTCCCCCAGATCTCCTCCTCTGTCTTCAGCACTGCCCTCTGCTCTCTTTCCATCTCTCCTGGGTTCCTCTGACACTTCTTCCAGAGTCTGGCTTCTGGCAGCTTCACAATTTTCCTCACCTAAAGACAAAGAAATAAGAAAAGTGCTGCTTTGTGTTACCTGGCAGGTACCTAATAAAACATCTGGAGACAGGACCCTGTCACTGAAATACAAAGAAATGGCATTTCATTCTCTAATATTATTATGCTGTAACCAGTCAGGAAGCTGGAGCTAACTTTAATACTAGAACAAACACAAGGAACAAAGCTTTTAATTTATCTAGATTACCTATATTAAAGTCAAAATATATAGGTAATAAATAATGCAGTTAGCAATTCTTTATTATATATAGTTATTGTATACCACAAACACACAAAGTAGTTTTCCAGGCGTTCATTTGTGGCTGTGAAATTCAGAACTTGTCCTTACTTCAACAAGACCAGAACTTTAAATAAATAAAAAATGAAGTAAAAAGAACCTTACCCATGCCTTTGCAACTGAAATGACAAATATGGGCATAGATTTATAGAAATATTTCATTAATTTTCCAGATAGCTTAAATAAATTTAGCAAAAGAAATCTACTGTGAGCTGTTGGAGAAAGAAAAGCCATATCTTCCAGAAAATGCCTCTCATGAGAAATACACAATGCTTAAGTTAATAAAACTCCAATACCACATTGCTTAGTTTTGAAAGGTAAAGACATGTTTTGCTGTTTAATTGTATAAAATTGTATAAAAAAAAACCTCAAGGAAGAGGAGAGGAAAATTTGCTGCAAAGGAAACAGAGGATATATTCTTCCTTATGGAATTTATATCCTGTTAACATTTTGTGGGAATTTTTCACTTGTTTCAAGTTAGAGTCATGTAAAAGATCTTTGGGGAAAGTAAAACTAAGGAGGATCCCTTGAGGGGTATTTGTTCATGTAAAGAAACAATTCTTTGTATTTTCCTGGACTTCTGTGTAGTCACAGGTTCGAAAAGATTGTATTTCTGAGACTGATCACAACTGAGATGCAAAATCTTTTCCTCTGCAGTACCCCTCACTCACCATCATGGCTCCGGGGGCACTGGCACATCTCACAGTAAGGCAGCAGGGCACTGTTGGTGTAAGTGCAAGCACTGCAGTGCCAACCTTCATTCAAAGCTGTACTTTCACTTGAAGTATTTAAGCCACAAGGACTGAGTTCACTGTTTTTTTCTGAAAACAAAGAAAATTTTTTTCCAGTCGAAGATGTTTTCTTTTTGTTACTGGAGCTGACTGGGGTTGATCCATTTATTCTCTTTGCTCTTTTGGCTTCATGTTCCAAAGTATCTTTATGACAAATTGTCTCCACCTCATTTATCCTTGTGGAATCCAGGTTTTCATTGCTCTTCTCTGCATCCTCTTCTTTTGTGACTGCAGAAGGTTCTGAATCATTATGTAACAATTCATCACCAGAAAGTCTTTTGCGTTTCTTCTCCGTGGAGGATTTGGGGGAAAAGAAGGAACGTATGTCATGCTGTTTGTCCTTTTCAAACTAGGGAAGAGGAAAGTAACAGGAATCACAGAATCAGTTAGGTTGGAAGAGACCTCTAAACCCCACTAATGACTGCATCAGAAACTGTTAAACAAAAGGTATCTTTAACAAAAGATAACTTCAAGAACAAACAGTGAGAAGAAAAAGCAATTCAACATTCCTCTCCTGATTTCAGAAAAGTATTTTTAATATTCTCCTGGAAATTCTGAAATGGCACTACCAGAAAATGATACACAGAACTGGTAAGCTCTGTGCCTTTTTTGAAGATGCCCATTACAGGGAAAGGCTTTCAAACACTGTTTTAAATACTAGTCCAATTAATTCAGCACAGTTAACAAAAATGTAATTTGAACAGAAATTACTTGGTCTTATCTGACTGAGGGTGGCTCAGTCACCTAAACATAAGGACCCATTAGAAGATGTAGATGACATTTACTCCCTGCAGAACACTTTTCCCAACTTCACCTGTTTTAAAATGGAATTCACATTACTTTTCCCTACTTTTTTGGTTCTTCTCCATTAGTAATGTCTGAAGTGCACAGAATGCTGAAGCAAATGACTGCTACAATTTCTTTTTTAAATGAAAGGAAGCAGAAAAAACAAAGTTTCAAATCTCACATGTGTAAATAAAAGTTCATTTTGGGGATCTTCTAGACTTTCATTTGGGGTCCAGGTCTCAGCAAAACTCAAAAAATCCCATTTGTCCTTATCATCTTCTTCAGCCTGCATTTTCTCTTTCTTGCCATTCAAAGTGCTGCCTGTGACTTTGGCCTGCAGGAAGACAACAACAGTAGGTGCTGTATTTAGCACACTACAACCAGTGAGGCTGTACACAAAATGGCAGTATTTATTGAAGATAAAAGAGAATATATAGACTGTGTACATCTCTAACAGCCTTAACATGTTTTACTTGGCATGTGGAGACAAATAAAGGCAGAATTATTTAGTGACAGAACTTGTACAGTAATTTGTTGCTGAAATACTGAGCCCCTCCTGTGCCATGTTTAAGGAGACTCATAATGCACCAGATAGACAGATTTTTTTCAGAGGTACCTACAGGAAATTGATTACAGAATTTCCTTCCCCAGCAGAATGTCAAACACTGTTTGCAGTTCCCAGATTATTTAAGCAGTGACTATTTTTCAGCAGGAGAGTAATATATATATTGGCAAACAAATGGTCAGCAGTTGGTCACTACAGTAACTTATGGACTATAACAACTGAACTATGACAATACAGGGGCAGCCAAGTGCAGGAGCCACCACCATAGGCTGGCACTGGCATCAGGATAAACCCTGTGTAATCACAGTCTCAAATGGCCCTGGCACCTGGTGCTTCAAAGGCAGTTCCTTCTACACTGACACTTCTGGCAACACCAGAAAACAAGAGCTGACAGAACACTGACACACCTCAGTTATCAACACAAGACACTAATGAATGGTCACAAAGGCTACGAAGGGGTCACTGAAGCAAAACAGCAAAATAATTTTTCTTAGTCCTGTGAACTTTCAAAGATCTTCCAAGTAAGGGGAAAAAGCAGACTGGAATTACTCTGAGCTTTAAAGCAACAGAGGGCAGGGCTGTATTTGATATTAGGAGGAAATTCTTCCCTGTGAGGGTGGTGAGGCCCTGGCACAGGATGCCCAGAGCTGTGGCTGCCCCATCCCTGGAAGTGTCCCAGGGCAGGCTGGATGGGGCTTGGAGCGACCTGGGATAGTGGAAGGTGTCCCTGCCCATGGCAGGATGAGCTTTAAGGACCCTTCCAGCCTAAACAATTCTATGATTCTATGACTGCTAACAACAATTGAGTGATATTTGTGGAAGACTGCAACTGAAGAAAAGATTAGCATAATCCTGGATCTACTAAAAAAGAATTATCTGAGAATGCCTCTGCCTCTCAGAAAGAAAGCTTAGTTAAGGCACAACATTCATTCAAGGAAAAAGAAAAAAAACCCCCACACTAAATTCTAGCTGTTATGAGTGAGCAGAATGCCTGAATGCCTTAAAATTCTAAATTGAACAACAGCAGCAATAAAGAGCTAGAAGATAAAACACCCATCTCCTGTGGATACGAACCATCCCATTCCCCTTGGCAAAGACTCATTATCTTTGCATCTTGAATGAAGAGCAAAGAGCTAGAAAAGACTAAATCAGAACAAACATGGACATTTTGATGATTATCAGCTGTAGGTGTAACAATCTGACTTCCAGAGAGTTCCAGATAAACAAGATTGGTGGCACTGGGGTGCAAGCCCAAGCACAGCGAGCTCCTGATGCCCTGGCCCCCCTGCCCACGCACCTTGCGGTTCAGCATCGCCCACATGAGGGTGTCCATGGTCCCTTTGGCAATCAGGAAGTGAATGTTCACAGAGCTGCACTGCCCAATGCGGTGTGCTCTGTCTTCTGCTTGTTTAATATGGCCTGGATCCCAATATAATTCAGCAAACACGACGTGAGTGGCAGCAGTGAATGTTAAACCCTAGGCAGAATAAGTAAATGCATTTAAAAAAAAAAGATACCACACACAAACAACGGATTATCTGATGCAAAAGAAAGCTAAAGGTTGTACAGGACATTTTAATATGGAAATAAGAGGGTGGTCGAGGTGGTCCTCAACAGTAATGAGCTTTTTACTGATTCTTCCTTGGGCCTCAGATTCAAAAAATACTTCAATATTGTGCAAAGACTGCACATTGCTTTTCATTGTGGAATAACATCTCTTTCTTATAAATCTAGTGCTTTTAGAGAAATGGAGTTTTTCTAATTATTCAAGAATGAGATACTACTGCTTATCATAATTTAGCTCAAGTAAATTCAATAGAGGCTTAGAACAGTTAACATGATTAGTGCAGAGAAATGAACACAGGGTCTACAAAGGACAAATTGCATGAAGATAAATTGCCTTCAGTAAATCACTTCAGCCATCAGTGATTTCAGTAGCTATATTCTTCAAGTGTATTATTTCACATATTTTCTTTTTTGCCCTACCTGACCAGCTGCCTGAATACTCAAAATAGCAACCCGGGTTTCGGGGTCCTTCTGAAACTGATTGACGAGGTGAATCCTCTCTGCAGAGGGAACGCTCCCATCTATCCGGATGTAGCGAGCCTGTGACACCAGAACAGAGACTAAATTACATCCTCAGTGTCTGTTTTCAGACCCAATCCCTCCCTGTCCCCCAATAAAAACAGGAAAAGGACTGTTCTAGTCCTGTCATGGGGATCAGGACACATCAGCACTCTTTTGCCCTTTGATTTAAAATTAAGTCTCTATCTAGAGAAGCATAGACTTTGTATTCCCTGTTTGCAAAAGTAGAAGGTAGAATGAACATGGGATCTTAAAATGGAATACTACACAGAAGAATTTGGAATTTCCCTAACTCCATTTTTTAAAATTTCAAATAGTTAAAAAAGAATAAAAATACGAAATAGCCAAGTTAGCCACCACTCCCTAGCAATAAAGATGAAAGCTGTTTGTAAACATTTTTAGTGCTTTGAATTAAACATTCAGGTGAGATGATGGCATGCAGTTAAAAGACCTCTCAAAATACACAGAAGCATACTGGTAGAAAAATCTGGAAATCAATTGCCTACAACATTAATTTAATAATAATAAAGTCATACCAGATACAAGTGTGTTTACATCATCCTTAAACACAAAGCACTTCTTCAGAACCACATGATCCCTTTTAATCCAGTGGCACTGATCCATATATACATAAAATCCTTCCATTCCTGTCCTTGTGTGCAGTTCTGCTGAATTCAAACACAGCTGACAGCCATTTGTGTAAGTGAAATTAAATTTGTGTGCACATTTGTTAAGGCTTTACCTTGCTCTCTATCACTGCCTCTGTGCAGGCCTGCAGCATGCTCAGGTGATGGGCAAAGACAAGGAATTTCAGTTTGTCATTGTCAAGCATCATTTTGATGTAGTCCTTGACTGCTCCTGCCTGCAGTAGAGTGTTTTCATTAGTGAGACACAGAAAATGTACAAAAAGACAGTTTTTATTTTCTTGTCTTTCAGTTCCTTGTAACATGAAAACGTAAATTTCCATATCTTTTGTTATCCATGTAAGACTTTATCAAACACTGACATTGCTAAGAATCAGATGGTTCAGATTAATTTTGTTTAAATAAAATACAACTCGATGTCTTTGAGAAACTTAACTTCTTCAGAGAGAGAAAACCCCCCACATTTATCCTCAACAGATAATATAATTACATAGCACTTCTTTCAGATTAAGATGTAGATAAACCCCCTTCTAATTCAGACATCATTATCTGATGTTTTAATCCATATTTGAGAAAAACAAACATATTTCAAACAGACAAGGTAATATTTAATCAGAACTTCTGTACCCACACACACAAAGCCATATATCAAAACTGAAAGAATAATTTTGATATGTTCATGATACCATAATCACAAAATATTGCTCTATTTAAGCATTCATAGAATTCTTCTGTGTCAAATGTAATTTTCAGTATCTCTTACAAAAGCTATTAAAGCAATGATGACAGTTAATAACAAAATTTATCAGTGATCAACAGTTAATGGAATACACACTGCAGCAGTCTTCAGATTTCTTTTTTCATGGTAATGGGGTTCTGCCTATTCCATAAATATATAGGGAAAAAGAAATTCTTTCTCCATGTCATGATTATAAAACAAACCAAATAACCTCATCTCGTGTTCTGGCCAAAAAACCCAATTTGATGAGGTTAAAACCACACACTGGATAATTTAGGGATATTAAGGAACGACGTGCAGGCTCACCTTGGCAATGGCTGTTTCCTTATACATGCGTGTGATGAGATTCATGACTTGAGAAAAGTGGCTTTCAGAGGCATCTGAACTCAGACTTCTCATTAATTTCTCCCACTCTGCAAAAGTGGCATTCAGATTCTAATTGGCAGAAGAGACCAGCGGTTAGATTACAAAGCATGTTCTGCCTCAACAGGTATGTTCCAAGTGTGAAATGTTTAGGAACTCTGGGGAACTCTATCAAAAAAATTGCTGTATTAGTGTTCTTTGTGTTATAGTTTAAAAACAATAACAGAGATACTCTGCTTTACATTCACACAATCCTTTAACTACACATAATACACATGCATACATAAAAATACATATCCATGCATAGATATTTCCATTTACTAACAAATGTGTTTTCATCAAAAACGGGAAATTTACCTTTGCTGCAGCTTGTGGGAGGTCAAATGGAATACGCTGCCTGACTTTGGGAGGCAACTGAGTTAGGACATCACTCTTCAGTCTTCTGATCATTATTTCACTTAAAAGCTGATGTAGTTCCCCCAAGTTGGAAGCTCCTCGACAATCCCATTGCCTTCTTTTACCAAAAAACCTGAAAATGATAAATCAATACAGAGTTGTAAACATGACATCTTCCAAATTCAATAGAAATCTTCAGTATATAATTAATTTTAAAACACACTATTGGTTATGAAAGTGTGCTTTAACTTCCCAGCAGCCACCACTGTCTGCAGGAGTCACTGCCCATCACCTGCACCCAATCCTCTGTCTATTCCCAGCTTCCCATTCTTCACTGTCCACAGGAACCAGAAGTTTCAGGTTTAATTTTGGAACTCCTGTTTCAACGGACTAATGAGAAGAATATACCACCACAAGAATATTTTTCGTTATATTACAGACAGGAAAGCCATCATGAAAACTGCAAATATCACCACCAGTATTCCTTTCTCTCCCTCCCTAAGAATTCCTTCTTAGATACTGCCAGAGACAGGATTAAAAGCTTAAGCTGTCATCTTTAAAAGTAAGACTATTTAATGAGCATGCTTAAATAGAGGAAGAAGGTTTAACATTAAGAAGCTAAAGGCTGAAAAGAGAAAGAATTTTTTAACTCAGTCTTCCTTATTCCTTCCTTGCTTTGCTGTTTTTGAGGAAGTGTTGCAGCAGGAACAGCAGCTTTTCTCTGTCAGCACCACCAGGAGACAATAAAGCAATGAACATGACAGATTTGGAGAAAAGCCCAGGTAGCCTTTTCCAGGGCCAGAAGAGTGTGTTACAAGGATGTCATTTTTATTAGAAGACCAAACAAACAGCCACAAAACCTCCACAGTCATTTAGACATTTTTAAGCCTTACTGACTTCATCAACAGTGTTCTAATTAGCTGAATTAGCTGAATATAAAAACTAAGGAAAGGGGTTGAGGGAGTCACTTCTGCACTGGTAAAGCGGGAAAGGCACAGAGGGAAGACAGGAACATCTTTTGCTCATATCCCTTCCTTGGTCTATTTATATGCCTGTCCTTATAAAGGCCTCCTTCCTCCACCTTCAGCATTGGAGATATGACAGAAATGGCAGGCTAAACCTCACAGAAATAGCTTGGACTTCATCTTTAAAACAGGTGTCTATGGACACCTAAGAAAAAACTTTCCACATGTTTTCACCAAAAGTGCTGCATAAAATAATCCTATCAAGTTTATTACCACAGGATGTTTTGTTCCAGCCAAGTCATGAAGAAAAAGTTATTCATTGAAAGCTTGCCAAACCCTGAACTTGATTTTTATTACATTTATGGTATTCCAAAAATAAGATAATCATCTATGATTGAGTAGCTAACCATGCTGTACCCACGCGCACTTGTGGTGTGAAAATTACAGATGCATTCAGTCAAAACACCATGGAAAAAATAGCATTTCTCTGTCTGAAAATTAGACAGTGATCTTCCATGTTATTTGAAGTTAAATACTGATAAAATGCATATGATGGAGGGAGAAAAACAAGTTTTATGACAATGAAACCATGTAATTATTACTGTAAAAACCAAATCTAAATGCTAGCCAATTTAGCTGACAAGAATCCGTTATTTTGAACACATGCAAAGTTTTAGATATGAAATTTTTAGCTAAGACAGACTGTGAAATACAGAGACAAGTACTGGACTTTTTTCCCACCCAAATGTAGTGAAGTAGCAAAAAACCTGGATCCCATAATAAAGGGAGACATAAATTATTACGTGACAATGAGCTTAAGACTCAGAATCAAAAACTCCAGTTCTGAAGGTAAAACCTCCCCAACTCATACTAACAACAATAAATGTATAAATAATTCCACTTAACAGAATGTTTCAACTTTATTTCAAACTTTAATAACATTAATAAATTAATTTAATCAGTGTCATCCTTTTCCCAATCCTCTTTGATGGAGCAGATGGTACCTGACCCTGGGTTTCCCAGCACAGTGGTGTGATCCAGCAGTAGAGCTACTATCTACTGATACTCTCACTTGGAATGACAAGAAAAATCAAAGACACTCATAAGAATGTAAATAAGCAAGTGCAGTAATACCTGACACGAGCATCGCAGTATTTTCTAGCATATTCATTCCAAGTTCCAAACCTTCTTGGAAACAGTGCCTCAACCTGCATGAAGAGCTGTAAAAAAATAAAATAGCAACAGTGAAAAATTAAAAATTGCATGCAAATGTAAGACTAATCAGAAATAATCAATCTGTGGTTCTTGTGGTAAATTTACATTTAATATTTGCACAAAAACTACGCAGTGTGGCCCGTGAAATTCCACAGGACACAGGAGTCTTCAGAGAGGACAGTTGTGGGAAGCCCTCAAAGAACAGAGCACTCAGACCACTGGAACAGCACTGACAGCTTGGAAAAGATTCACACTCAACAAGAAAACATGGATGAGATGAAGCTATTCCTAAAAAGACAATTTTTATCATTTGCCACGTACATGGGCTTCTGCAAAGCTTCAGTCAGGTACTGCATGAGTGGTCTGCTTCCTAAAATACATGAAAAACCTCCTCAGTTCTGAAGTTTCACTTCAAAAAATGGACAATATCAATACAAGGCAGGAATTTCACACCTTTTTTCCCTGCTGAGTAGCAGGAGGTAAATACCAGTTTAGATGACCTTAACCAGGAAGAATCCTACTTTACAAGCTGTTATACTGTCAAAGCTTCCTGGCTTCTGAGATAATTTTCTATACATTTAGACTTTATACAAAGATTCTGCTTATGACACAAAGCTGATTAAAGACATTTAATGTTTTTTATATTCTGCCTTGCAAGCCACAGCAGAACTTCAGGATCACTAAAAAAAATCTCTAATTATTTTCTATTTGGTCATGAATTTTTATCCCATTGCTGTGATCAAGGACATCTTGTATGGGATTTCCTTTAAAGACCTTTAACAATGACAGTGGTTTCAGTATTCAATGTACTATATAAATGTGTAACACTTTCTAACTTCAATTCTTTGTCCAGGGTTGGTTTTAACGTCTCTGTACAGGAAGTTTTCATCATTATCAACACTCATAAATATTTGTTTTAAAGTTTTAGGTAAGTACTCAAGATATACCAAGCCCTTTTCCATATCATGAATATCTTCCTCAAGTTATCACCTCTCTGAACAAATTAAATTCATAAAGGGTCTTGGCATAAGTTCTATTTACACAGTGAGGAATTCTGAAGCATAAAATATTATTTATATAACTCTTTTAAGTTTCCTGAATACAAATCAGCTCTTATATTCCACTTTTCCCCTACATTTGATAAATAAAGGCAGTTATCCTGGGTTCAGTATAAAACCCAAGAGGGCTTTTGTTACCTCTCTGCTCCTCCCTAATTCCATAAACTTAATTTCCTTCAAAGGAAAATTTGTCATTCTGGATGTGCAAGAAGCACAGCCTGTATTTTGTGCCACTTAAGTGAACATTAGGCATATTCAAAAGACCAGTGATAAACTAAGGCCTTTCTTTATCAGGTGATGAAGTAGAAGATTTAATACAAGACTCTACCAAAGACTCCTCTACCCAGGAGAAACAAGCAGTTCTCTGCTTAGGCTCTTTATTTCTATTTTACCCAACAATCATTCTCTAATATGCAAGATTAATTTCTTACAAGAAACACTGTCTCAAGTCACCTGTGCACAAGCTTGAAACAAGTTTGTAAAATCAACTCAAACTAAAAGACATTGGTTTAGTTTCTTATACTTGTCCTTCCTGCTGCAGCTTAGTGCACTTTTGATGTCATAATGTAATTGAATATATTCAATGAAACTACAAAACTGTTCATTTATTACTGATACCACCCTTAAAAAAAAAAAAAACTAACAAAACCAAACCCAAAACAAACAAAACACAACATGTCAAATACCTCTTCAGGTCTTCCTAGAGCAGGAGTTCCAGTAAGGAGAACAGCTCTGAGAGCTTTCTGCACAACTGGCAGTAGTATCTTGCTGCGGGTGGCATTTCTGGATTTCATATAATGTGACTCATCAATCACAACCACCTTAAAGTTCTGCCTGTACAAAGTGTCTACCAGAGTCTGTGCATCTGATGTTAACAGCCCATACCCCAGAATTGTTACTTTGCTCGTGGCTATTCCCCTGAAAGAAAAAAATCCACAAATTTTCTTAGTAAATTTTCATTGTAGGACAATTAATATAGTAGAGAGATGATAAAAAACTAATTTCAGAAGGTATGTATGTCTCCTTTTGGATTGATTGACATGTGGGCTTTGAGGCTAGCAACAACAGCTTTTGATGTTTAAAACATCTCACACTTACCAACCACACACATTTCATAAGCATTTTCAGAAGACACACATTGCATTTCAAAGGAATTTCATTTATCTGGATGCATTGCTTCACCCTGTGCTCCTTTCCAGGGGTGTCCCACTAGAAAAACCCACTTTGTGGACAAAAAATTACACACAAGCCAAGACCTTTATTAGCCCCCAAACACCTGAAGTACTGATGTCTCTGTGCAAGCTTTCTGCTGCTCTGAGTCCCCTCTCAGATTAACCAGACTGTCCCTGAGTATTTGGGCACTTTGAAAATACAGACTGGGCTGAACCTCACCACCTGGAAAAACCATTCCTGTCAGAGCTGTTATCCAGCTTTGTTGCTCAAACAGAACAAGAAGAAAACAAAAAAACCTGGAAGCTGGGAGTCAACATGGCACAAGGTGAGAATTTAGTATTTAATTGAAAATTAACTTTTTCTAACAAATTTGAAAGACGTATACAGGTCCAAGACACATATTGATTTTAAAATCACTAGAGAGCACTGTGGCCCTTCAGGAGCAGCACAGGAACTCAAAGCTGTTAGACACACAAGTCACCAGAATGAGGGTCATAGCTGCTCTACCCATCTGTCAGACACCACTGCTCTGCTGCCATCATTTCTCTTTGTTCTTCAGTAGCAAGAGATCAAGAAACCAAGCAAGCTGCAGTTTCCTTGAGGATTTAAGAGGAAGAAAGTAAATGCACCTACACATTCATGCTCCTGGATATGGAAGGTGCAGTGGTTTGAGCACTGGCACTGTGGGCACTGCAGACTCTGGCAGTCACTGCACAGATAAATGTGGCAACCAGGAAAGCAAGAATTTCCCTTACCCTTTCTGAAGGATACATTAAAAAAATTACAAATGAATTTATTTATTTTAGTGGAACCAATTTATTCAAGAAATGTCCATTTTCAAATTTGGCCAGAAATTGTGGATCTAAATTGATGCCCAAGTATATTCTAACCTGTTTTAATTAAGAAGTTAAACAACACTCAAGCAGTAAACTTAGTTCTTGAAGTTCTGAAGAAAAGCAAAGTATTACACTGAGAGAAATCAAAACTTAACATATGGAAGCAGAATTTAACAAAATGCTAAACCAAGTTTGGTAGCTGTATTTTTGCATTTTCTTACAAATGCATAAAACACTTTTTAATGTTAAAATATTAATTAGTTCAACAGCAACCTCACTTAAAGCTAGGAAGCCTCCTGGGAGTTAAATGAGCAGAAACCCAAGTTTTTCATATTTCCTTGCTTTTGAATAAAACTAATAATGGTTAAGGTCTTCTCCTTTAAAAAAACTTTAAAAAGCAAAATTTCATTTGCTGTTTAATTTTCCCATCATTTTCCCTAGTCCACATTTCCCCTTTTTTCATCCAGCACTATAAGAATCAAGTGCCTTTTAGATAAATTAAAAAAGAAAAAAGCTAATTTTAGTTTCCATATTCCCATGATAAACTTAAATTTTGACTGTCCGTAGGTATTACCCTTTGATGACGCTTTCAAAATGCATTTTCAGTTGGATTTCTGTGGTCACCAGGAAGGTTCCAAGCAGTACAGTCAAGTCACTTTCTGATACTCCCAGAAAACAAGATGATTAGACTCCCTCACACCCAAGTTTTAGGACTACATCTAAACATTACCATAAAATCAACCATGTCATTTACAGTAAAGCAGACTAAAAACACCCTTGCAATTCAGGGTAATAGGAGTTATTCTAATAACACCCAAGACATAGCCTCTCTGATGAATTCATGCTATTATGTCTAAAGATAGAAAGTGTAGGTCACTATGACCTTTCCAGTTATTTAGGGATTACTTATTCCAACTTACAAATTTTCTCAGCGTGCTAAATGGAATTCTAACAGTAATTACTTCCTTATTTTGTAATGTACACCAGAAGTTCTCAAAAAATGTTTTACAGAAGCTAATGAATTCATCAGAGTTGAGAAATAACTGTGTATGTTCAATTTGAGACACACTGAAGTAATCTAATTTTCAGCAGACAAGCATTTGCTACTTTGCAAAAAGCAGGTCTCTCAACTTCAAAGAAAATGAGTAACTGCTCTAATAAAATAACACAAAACTGGGAGGAGTGGCTGATATCCAAGAGAGTGCCTCTGAAAGCCCAGAGGATGGCCCTGCTTGGGCAGGGGTTGGTGAGCAAGCCTTTCTAGAGAAGAATAACAAACTCTACTTACCCAATATCAGTTTTGTTCTGAATGATGCTGATGTCATGTGGAGAGAGTTCTGGAATCCACTTCTCCATCTCATCTACCCAAGGGTATCTCAGGGAGGAAGGCACTACAATTAAGAGAGGCCATTCATTTTTATAGAAATATGAAATGGCAATTGCTTGAATTGTTTTTCCTAGCCCCATCTGGGAAAAGAAAAGAACAACATCAAAATGAAGTTTCTGGTCAGAAACCATAATTCCATTCTGAAGAGCCAAAAGAATTTGCAAAGACAGAAGCAAATGAAGTAAGCCCAGTCAGAGAACTGCTTATATAGTATTTATTTAATCATCGCTTTATTACCACAGGTCATCTTTTATGAAACAAGATGTTTCTAGTTAAATGGATTAATACATGTGTTGTATCTGGTTAGCTCAACAAAGTCAGAAGCACTTCCATTCATCTCACAAGATTTTCAATTCAGGGTCTTAACAGGATAGACTAAAAAGATCAAACTCTTTAACTTGTTAAGCTACCAAAAACATTTTTAAAAGACTCTGCAAAAGAAAGGGAAATATAGGATGCCTTCTTACAATTTAAAAACAACTTTGTCCTTAATTGCATAGGCAAGTGAAGAACAAAGACCTGTGGGAAGAGCTCTGGTTTTGACCCAGTGGGTCAACAAAAAGAAACTACTGCTCTGATTCACCAGAGCTGATGGTTTCTCTTTGGCGGGTAACACAGGTGACAAAGCCCAGAATGTGAGAACTCAGTTGCACAGACAAGGGGAAGATTCAACAAAAAGATCTACATTTAACAGGAAAGTATTTGCTTCATATTGTCAAGGTGGGAATGCTCCCATCTGTGAATAATCATGGCAACAGATGATTGTAAGATTCAGCATTTAGGGTTTAGTTTAAAAAATACCAACCCCTCTCTCCAAGATTTTATCAAAGAATGCAGCTGTTTTCTCTACTTGTTCACATGGCAAGAGACAGTTCCCAATTCCTGTGAAATATCAAAGCAGAGATGGGCCTTAAAATACTCTGTGCAGGTTTTCCATGGAGCCCAGTGGATATTTGAGGGGATTTGCTGCTATCTCACAGCAGTGAGATATAAAACAACATAAAACAACAACTGACATCTAGCACTGAGCCGAAATGGACTGAGGCAATGATATAATGAAGAGATTTCCCAAGTACAAAAAAAAACCCCAATGAATCTTTCTGCTATTACTAGAAAGAAAATAATAGGAAAGCTACTGTGATACTCAGTTTTCATTCAAAATTGCCAAGTTTTCATTAAAATTTTCCTGCAAGTTCCCCTTGTGTCACCAGTTGTTCTTAGGTCATCGGAAAGCAAATCCAAGTGAAACAAAACAAAACAAACCAACAAAGTAACATTCATTTTTAGTTTGCTGCCATGGCTGTGTCCCCAGCTCAGGCTGTGCAGTCCCTGGGGATAACCCAGGCACTGAGTTGAGATGAGTATGGAATAAAGCAGGGCATCAGCACACCCATGGCTGCATGGAGAGCCCACAGCTGACCACCAGGCTGGCTCACAAGAATGTGAGGCACTAGTGAAAAATATTATGGTCTTGGGTTTTGATCTAAACCCATTTTTCTCCAGCATGGTAATGGATGACACAGAAAAGCTGAAATTTTGGGGGAAAATTTTGTCTGTCCCCACTCCGAGAAAGAATGGAAACATTTGTAGATCACCTTTCAAAAATACCCTTTTTATCTGACTTTGATCTTACACAGTTACACAATCCAGGGATATGTACAGTAATCCTCTAATCTTGAGTTTTCCTCCATAATTTCTTTTTGAATACAAGCTCACAATATTGATATTTAATTTTACCGATGTTTTCTTATTTTAGACATAGGTCAAAAAGCACAATTTACACACCAGCACACAATACTTCCTCCAGAGCTACCTATTGTCATTACAAAATGTACAATTTTTATTTTGGAATAAATGTATCTTCCAGGACTTTTTATTGCTAACAGAATTATACACAGCTCATTTTCTACTTCAAGGAGGGAAATAAACTGCTTTAATAAAAAAATAGCTACTGCTGATATTTTGATTTTTCCCAAGCATCCCTTTTCTCTTCCCCTGAATACCTTTGTATTCTCCACAGTTCCCAGATATTTCACATTCTATGCCAGGATAGTTTATCTCCAGATGTAATGAGATTTTTACAGTATGAGGAGATGCTTAAATCCCAGTAATCCATCTCTCTCTCCCTCCTAGTGTGTCAAGAAAACCCAAATTAGAATTGGGAGACTATAGCAATTTTCTTTTTCAGAAAGGTTTTGTATGACAACAGATCAAGAACATTATTACAAAAATGTTTTATCTGTGGGAAGAAATGCTGGACTCAGATCTCCCTAATATGGAATATATTTTCAAATGTATGGATTTTACTATTACTACTTGATTAGTGCACTTTAAAAAATTCAGCTTTGGAAACCATACCTGTTAAAAATCTCTTTGGGCCAGGAATGTCTAATAATCCACTAAAAATAGCAAGCTATGCAATTATAAAGAACTTTTAAAAAAATGAACTGAGTCAGTGTTTTTGAAATGTAACAATACAGGAGATTTAACCTACAATTAAAAGTAACCTTTTAAGTTTTCTCAAGGATTCTTCTAAACTTATGTCAGGTTTCAATTTTTTCCTCACTTAGGTATTTTCAGGATATCTGCTGACTATCACAGGAATTAGGATTCTTTCATTACCAGCCCTTCTGCCCACACCTCTCAAACAAGTGTCACATCTGCACAAAGTGCATTAACACCAGAAAAAAGCATTGTTAGAGGAACAGGAACATCACTTACCTCATCAGCAATCATACACCTAAATAAGAAACAAAAATGAGGAGAAAGCAAAAATTAATACAAAATATAATACATAAACCAATACTTACAAATTGTTTACTATAAATTTACATTGTAGATTTACTGAACCAATGAAAGGAAAAAAGGTGATTTCATTCCTCCAGATATCACCTACAAAAAGTTAATTTGGTATGAACTTGTAAATAAGTACAAAATGATTCTAAAAATGTTTATTCAATTTGCTGGCATTACTGCAGAACTTGCAATTGCAAAACTGAATTCCTGCTTAGGTCTAGGGATAGATTAATTTTTATCATAAGAGACACTTCCAAGGCAAGAAGTGCACCTTCAATTTTCTTTTGTCTTTCAGAAACAGCAATGTTTGTGCTGCTTCATGATTAAGGATTATTTATATGGCAGACTGATTTTAAAAATGTGCTTTCCAGAGCTGTCACATTTGTTTTGAAATAGAAGCAAACACTCCCTCTTCCCCACCAATTGTACCAGCTAAAGTATTAGAAAATGAATTTGATTTTTTGCCCATTTTGGAGTCACTTGGCAATGCCACTCTGTGTAAAGACAATGACAACTCCAAGTCCCCAGTCATAAATAATAAACTCTGTTCAGCATATTTACATTTTGTAAACATTAAATGCCATCTTTGACATTGATTTCTTAAAGGTACTTTAACCCTTCTGTGATTCCATATGTACTCATTTGCACTGTGTAACTCAAATATAATGTTCCTCCCATGAAAAATGGAAAAGATCTTGCAGGTCTTAGTGTCTTTAAGAAAAGTTAACACAACAAGATATAAGTATTCTGTATTTTTGATCCAGAAAAATATTTTCAAGTAATACAGAACTGCCTTTTTAGTGGTAGCTACTCTGAAGTTAGTGTAGCTGGCCAAAAAAAGATAAATGTTTGATATTTTCAGAAACACAGTACACTGCTGTTTGCTCACTCTGCCTGCCAGAATTTAGAATGTCTACTAATTTCAGCAGTTTCTTTCAACTGAGGTAAAAAATTAATTCAAAATTAATTCTAATACAACTTCATTTTTTATAAGCAACAAACTATCTATTTGCAATTGCTTTGCAGCTTTGCAACTTCCCCCTCTCCACCAACTGTTAGGGATGGAGCAATGAAAACAAAGGAAGAAAATATAACAAAACAAAGCCCCCAAGTCTGCACAGATTTACAAAGGAAAAAAAAAAAGGCAGGAAGAGCATTATTTTTAGTGGCAGCTCATGATTGTGGGGCCTTAATGTCTGTGATTTGCAGCTGGGCAAAGACATTTATTTGCAGACGACTAACACACAATTCTAATTTAAAAATAATGTCAGTTTTTGCTCAAAGACTGATTTTTTTTTCTCCATTCAATACTCATTGTTAATTGCTTGAACTGAAGTTTACAAAACAAGTCTTTCTTTTTTGCAGATTCTTTGAGGCCAACTGCTTTCAGTACATTAATCATGTTTTTAAAAAACAGTTTGAGGCCTGAAATCAATTGGAATGCACAATAACTTACTGTTGCAGTTGTACTCCTTACACAAATGCAGCAAACGAGTAAGATTACAACAGCTACAGAGCAGAGACAGCTCAAGAATAAACCACAGACCTTCTTCAACAATAAAGATTATTTATTATAAGAATATCAGAGCAGAAGTACAAATATAGCAATAACCAAGTTGCATCTGGTGCAAGAAAGTGTTGTAAAGAGGACATGAATAAAAGTATTCCTTGCCAACTTCTGCTGACAAATGCAGTATTTCTCAGCAAATCAACTTAAATTTTACTAGAATTGCATAATAATGAAATGTTAATTCTGCCAGTTCAGACACATAGAAAACAAAGTGAGAATAGGTAAGATCCTATTTTATTGCTCTTTGGCATAGGTGAACTATTTGGATGCTCCTTCTTCCTTTCAGGATACCAAGCACAAATGAAGAAATTCAGAGGGATTTACACATGGCTCAGACAATTAGAAGCTGAATAGCAAATAAAAACCCACCAACTTTAAAAGTATGTCAACAACAGGAACACTTTTTCCATAAAGCTGGATTTCTTCATTAGAGTGAACTGTAGCCACTTAAACACTGATGACTTTATCTGCTGATGAATCAGAAACTGTTCTGGTTTTCTTTTTGCACTCATTTTCAGACTGTACTCATAAAATCTTTGGTGTTATAGAATATCTCCTGTTTTCATTATTAACTTCCACTGAATATGTCCTAAGTTAAACTTCTTATGTAGCAGCAACAAAGTTGATGGCTTTTAAATGTTTATAGAAACTCATCATTTTGTTACTGGTAAATGAAGGGAAGTACGAAGTAGCTGCCATCACTTTACCCATAATCACTCTGCAAAGAGAGGTTACATTAAGTGATCAACACAGTTTTATCTTCCTCTTTTCTGCAGTACCAATAGACACAGCCACAGAAACAGCCTTATGCTTAAAGCTGGGTATCAGCAGTGGTATTTATTTGTAAGTATTCACTCTCTTCTCCTGCCCAATGAGGAAACTGCATTGTCATAAGGAGCTGGGATTTTCTTCCTGTACTTGCAATCCATCCATTTTTCAGCATTTAAAATTTGACCAGACACACCTCAGACTGAGTTCAATCAAGTGCACTAAATTGGTTTTAAAGCTCCAGTTAGAGTTATCTGAATGTGTAAAGTCCTCTGTGATTACACAGTTAGTGACATGAATCACTGCTTGGATTCACACTGTTCAGACTCAAATTCCTGAAGTGCCACAGTTTTTAAATTGCTAATTTATGCCAATTAATTAACATTATTGACACACACTTGACAAAATTTTGACATGGCACACAAGATTGAGTTTATGATACAGGTAGAAGCTAATAAAACTAATGTAAGTGGAAATGGAGGATATTCAATTTACTTTATGACATAATGCATTTTAAAGCATTCATCTGTGCAGCTTTCACAGTTTTAAAATAAGAATCCTAAAGATGCCTGCCTAATGTAGTTACAAAAGATAAGAAGTCCATATTTTTTTCACTGGATTCTAGGGCAATGAAAAACAGCTTACATTACTGAGAGGAAAATCATGAAAAGTCTCCAGTTTACAATCACAACAATTAGATTTGAAGTGTAAAGAACTTCCCTATCTTTATAGCCCACATCACAGAGATCTTACCAGATATCTAACAGTTAGGTGCACTAAGCTGCTAAAAAGCAATACTTTACATAATCTTAAAAATATGCAGCCTCTGTTTAAAACAAACTTCAGTATGTTCTATATTATTGCAGTCAGACAAGCTGCCAACATGGACATAAAGGTTCTGAGCTGTCAAAGCAGAAGAAACAGATCTTCAGCTACATTGAAGGGACAAATATGTATTTTTGTTTCACATATTTTGACTGCAAGAAGACAGACTTCTTGTTCTCTGAAGTTCAATTAGTCATTTCCTCTCAACTGGTAGTTACCCAATCTGAGCTTCATCATTCATATCCCATCTGTTCATATGACACCTTAATAATAGCTCTATCCAAGAATATAAATCAGAGCTATGATACGCAGATTCATATCCTGTTATAAGCTCAGCCCACATGGTCAAAAGTTTCAGAAAAGCATGAAAAAAAATCATTTGAAATGTCTCAGTTGCACTTACTCTCAGCAGCAAAGTCCAACCATGCAAAAAGCACCAGTCAATGGCAAATCATTCCAGATTCTTTTGCAACTAATCTTTAAATGTTTCCCTTCTTCAGAGCGAATCCTGTGGCTTGTGTCTGAATCTCTGTCCATTCATCAAGGAAATCTGCTATTTCTTCCTAGCAGAAAGCAGCAGAATCTCATTGGGATGCACTGCACATGCTGCTACAACCTTCCTACTATTCATAACCCTTTCGCAGTGTAGGGTTAGCAATGGCCTTTGGACACAGTGAGATCTTTCAGAAATAGAAGGGAACCACAGTTTGGGACCCCACTAGACTATAACAGCCCCAGCATTCTGAGGTGCATTAGCTTGAAAATAAAACTACATTTTTCTTTTAACAAGCAAACACAAAGAGCTTTGAGTGAAGATGCACCCTGGTGGGTGCACACATCTGCAGGGAGCAAGGTCTGCTGTGCTGGTGCACGTCAGGTGCACACAGGTCCAAAACCTTACTGCTGTTCACTGAGGAGAACAAATAAAAGCACCTGAGCTTGTACACAAACCCCAGCTTTCTTCTGCATGTAGAGAATCCCATAGTTGAAGGGACCACCCAAAGCTGGGTGAGTCAGAACCCCAGAACCAGACTTTCAGCATTATCAGAATAGGCAAAGGTGCATTTTCACATCTTACTACAGCAAACCTTGGAGAGAAACCTGAAGCAAGAAAACAAAAAAACCAGGTGAAGGAATTAGAAAGAAACCCAAAACTCCTGACAGAGCCCTCTGAAAGCTCTATCAGGAAAGCTCTGCCTCTAAAAAGACAGAAAGAATAATTTTTCAAACCTCAAAAAACACAGAAAGAGTTCCTGGTTGTGCTGATGTCAAGAAGATTGGAATGAACTTCGCAAAGCAGAAGGACAAGCAGATCCTCAAAAATTTATGCAGATGAGTTCATTGGAGAAACAGAAGGAAACTGAGGCTAAGCTCGTGTGGCATATGTCATAGAGCCACACAAAAATAGTCTGCATCAGAAGGTTAATGCTAACACAGTTTTACAAAATGAGTTTCAGGGAAGAACAAACATTTAAATGAAAATAATTTCTATTTCTGCCCGTCTGGGTTACATTCAGTTCACCCCTTTCGAAATGTCAGCACTATTAACCATGCAAACAATACAGCTGAAGTTTCTTATATTAATTATGGCTACTGCAGTAAGGTATTTTTGCGAAGAGAAAGAATCTCATTTTGAACTTTGCTTTTGGAGGAATATTGATTAACAACACACTGGAATTAAGGTCTGTACAACCAAGGATCCTACCAAGTCAAACAGCTGGTGTTAGAGGTTTCTTGGAACTATAGAAATATTTGCAATAATATCCTCTCTAGAGAGTTGTGCTTCCTTACATGGTAGACTGAAAACTAAAAGGGTGCAGCAATCCAGTACATCTGTTGCTTGCTTGTAGGGATAATTTAACTTCTTGATTGATTTTCAGCAGCTATTTATCTAGGAAAAACCACTCAGAACTGCAGGTAGCTTTTTCAGAACAAACTCCTTCCCTTTTAAATGCATTTTCCAAGGCAAACAGTCAAAGCAGTAGCACTTCATTTTTTAAAACACTGAAAAATTTTGTTACTACTCAAGCAAATTAAAGCTGTTTTTTGTTAATGCAGGCTTTGGAACATGTTGTACAGAGGAAGCTCGAGTCTTTCTTTCACTGGTGTGGGTGTCCTGATATTCTTGGGATTCTCACCTACTCATGTGAGTCAGTTTTATATAACACTACAACATATAATTTACCTCCTACTCACAAGCCAACACTTCAGCACTAACATCTTAACCAAGGGTTATTTAAGGAATCTGAACTTAGAACATTTTTATATAAAACTGCGCAAGCAACCGTTACATTTGTGTGTCAGTAATCACAGCACGCAGTCCCAAAACTAGAACAAAGAGAGCTGACTCCCTTGCAAAAATCATCAAGGGTGTTGCATCAAAAACACTGCTCCAGAAGATGTAAGATAGATCTTACCCTTGCTCCTGAGCTACACCAGGTATTTAAAAAACCCCTAAGTAATAAACCCCCAACCTCTGATTTAACATAAGTTGCCATATCTGCATTGTTAATGATTCTGAAAAGGACAGCAGAGGAGAATGGTTGTGGTTGTCTTATGCTTTTCTCCAATACTCGACATGTGACTGAAAAACCCACCTAAAATTTTTATTAATATTTGAAGGCTCTCAGACCACATGTTCTGGTATTTTAGCTTTGGCAAAGATGTGTGGAATAACACATACCAAAGTGGTCAAGTTGAAGGTTAAGCTCAGACACGTCAATAGGCTTTTAGAATACATTAATGGAACTGTTAGGTGAGAAAAACCTCCAGCCAAGAAGACACCCAACAGTGATAGTGAAAACTCCTTATCAATTCAGTGACTGGCTTCAGAGACAAATGGGTTCAGCAGCTGACTCAATGCAAGAAAACAGAATAACATCAACTAATTTCAGCTCCTGATGATCTAGGCTGCAGATGTTAACCTTGCTGTTAACTGGTATGACTGAAATACCTGTGAGCAGCAGGAAAAGCCTTTCTTAGTATGCAGTCAAATGGCTTCCAGTGAAATGTAGACACTCACCACTACTTTCCCAATAAACTCTGCATTCCCTGATGATCTGGGGCAGTTTTTCCCTGTGCCTATGTTCTTCCTCTCCTTCCAACTTGCATTAAGTCAGAATGTGATTCATACTCGTTTGAGACCTTATTTCTATTCACTCTCATTAAAGTGACTTGTCTCACACTCAGAGCTGCTCCCTCCCATTTGTCCTCTCCCTGGTGCTTATGGTTAAACACACCAACTTGTCCTCATGGATTCCCACACTGCAAACTTCCCCTGCACACAGCTAACACGAATTCATTTTCCCTTTCCCCTCCCTCTATCACTGCTGACAGCCTACTACCTACACTTGTAGCCTTTAGCTCCCAGTTTTCCTCTTCCATTCTAACACATTGTGCCCTGCATTTCTAAAATCTGCATTTTCTTTTCTATTCCTACAAGCCCACATTTAAACCCAGGTAAATTCTCATATTTCTACCATTGGGTTTTTTCTGTTCTTAGGTCTTCTTTTTTTCTTTTTCACCCTACATAGTTCCTCTCCTGAATTATATCCTACATTCACTTACTGACAATGCATTTTTTGTTCTATTTGAATTGCTTCCCAGTTCCTCCAGCATCACTTCCAAACAAGCTTCCCTGGCTATGAAAGCTCTGCAGAATTTGGCTCAGTCTCTCATTCATACTTCCTGCATCTGAACCTCATTCTGTGAGCTAGCATCTTCATTTATTCATCCCTCTCTTCCTTGGCACTTCTCAAATGTGAAATGTACTCTGAATCATTACAAACCAACGTCTTGAAAAAAAATGAAATCTTTCTTCAGCTCTCAGAGCTGAAATGCATTAACTGTTTGAGCCTCTCCATTTTCACTAAATAGCCATCCCATTCTTGTTCCCCAGGGATTTCTTCTGTCCTTTGTTCTCTGAGACTGGAGATAACTGCTCACCTGTTACAATGAGGGTTTAAGGACCTACATTTATCACAAAATTATAATAATTTTATACATCTGAGTTGCTGAATATACTGGAATAAAAGACAATTTCTTTCTTGCTCTATCAAGAGACTTATGCCTTGTTTCAAACACCTCTCTAAGGCTAACTCTAACTGAGACTAGAGACAGAAATCACAAAGAAGTTACAATTATTTTTGTTTCAATCTGATCTCAAGTTCTACAAATAATGGAGACACTTGTTGATGGTACTTCATGCTGGAAGCCACCAAATACAAATTAAAATAAAAATGAAACATTTAAATAAATATTCATAGACATGATTTAAAAACAAGTGTGAATGTATTTTCTCTTTCTAACATGCAAATTTATTTGGCTTTTATTGAAGTCACTGTGACAAAACCAGAAGGAATAAGCAGATTTCCCAAAAGAGTGCATTATTAATTTCATCTGGTCTGTAAAGTTAGCTTCATGTTGAACCCCAAACTCTCCTTCTTGAGATGAAACTGGTCACGAATTGAGTTTAATAACAAGAATTCAAATCAACTTCATTCAAGCAATGTTACTACAAAACCTGGATTCATTACAGGATATTCTGTTTGGTGTTCTACATCCTTAAGTGCAGCACCTACAATGACAGACAGCCACTGTTTTGTGCTTACAAGGAAATACCCAGAATGCTCAGTAAACTTTCCAGCAACTTATTAAGCACAAAATGGCCCAATATGAATAAAAATTCAAGAAAAATTCTTCTTAAAGATGTTCTCGATAAATACTGATAATTATCAGTATAAATACTGATAATACACTGATAATTATCAAACAACAATAGCTCCATAAGACATGAACTCTTCATGTCAAGTATTTCTGTTACATTTTTCTCCCTTTAGACTTTAATAGCCATCATTTTCACTGTGTACATGAAATTATGTGCTTCTTGTTTAGGTTAAACTAAGATATTCAGTAAATTAAGACTGTGGTGTCGTGAAGATTTACAACAGAGATGAAAACAGTAAAGTAAAATTCAACTGAAAATAATTTTGCCTAACTCCAAAAAGAAAAACACAAAGAAATATACTGGAAAAATTCAACAGTAGCCTGTAAAATATTTTTGTAAGTGCTCCTTTAAACCATGCAGCTGATTTTGAAAAAAAAATTAGACAATGGTAAAAAGCAGTTGGTCTTGCATTTAATCTCAACATCGACTTGCAGAAACCTATGACCTTTCAAACAAAGGACAGAAAAATTAGATACAGACAGTAAGAGATAGGTAGACCTGCAACTAGGCTTAGTGCTTCAAAATGGAATTGAAAGAATCTATTTTCTTATTCATAGCTACTATCAAAGATAAAAACCTCAAGAATAGAACTACACTGAAAGAGCAAATCAATCAGTAATCATGGATCAAAATAGTAAAGATAAAAGCAAAGTAAAACAAAAGCTCTGTTAACTTAGAAAGGTAATACAAGACAGAAAGCAACAATTGCATTGTACAGAAAGAAAAAGAAAGATTAATAGACAACATAAAACCCAGAAGCAAACTCAGTAATGATGACAAAAATAAGAGTGAAAGTGAAAAATAGTTACAGAAAAGTGTAAGACAAAAGAGCTTCCATCTCTAGCACAAACTAAAGAGTGCATGGGAGTGCATGGACTGAACATATTTTCTCTTATTCTATCAGCTTCCAAAATCTAAAACTGTAACTCCCTTAGACACCCAACTCAAATGGAAATTATACCTTTCATACTACTCAACGGATAATACATCCTAGAAAGTTAAAGAAATTTGTGCAGAAATTTACATAAGAAATAAGAATTTAAATAGGACATATCAGAAATTCCTCACCCTACAAAGGGCTGTGGCTGGGAATTCTAAACTTTTCTGTTTACTTCCTGCCCAAGAGCTGCCATTTCTGTGGACCAGCAACCAAACCCTCAGCAGACTGTACATACTGTGCCTTTCCAAGGAAGAACCTTTTGGCTGTGTCCATAAGCTTCAAGGAAATTTTGATTTGACCCTCTGGTTTTTTGGTCTACTTTGAGGATGGGAGAGGGAAATAATTTCTACAAAGTCTGATAATCTTTGAAGTAAAAGTCTGTTTTAATTAACAAATTAATTATGTGTTCCTCCTCTGTAACTTGTTAGAGATCAGAGACATGGTCAACAGGAAAAAGTAGTATTTTGAATTATAGGCAACTAATTCAATATTATAACAGAGGACATTCACACTTCATTCTCTAATGATTTCACTGCCATAATGGTTCTCTGTAGCCTATTATCCAAAAAAATATTAAACACTATACAATTTTCTCCTACTCTAGATAGGGACTGCCTAACAAAACAATTGCCCTTGCATTAAAAGTGATAGCTCTTAACAGCAGATGTGAACTCTGCATATCCTGATATTGTCATCCATGGTCATTTACTTTTTTTACTGTGTCTAACAACATTAAGCCAGCATGTATGGTGAATTAAAAATCACAAGCTCCTGAATATATAACTTAATGTATTACCTCTCAAGCTTATAGAGGAACAAGATCACCCCAGTAAAACAGTTTGAGCATACAATTATAATGGAAAAGCTTGTTTCATGGGTGGTAAATATCTCCAAGTCCTCTTTTACATCTGGCTTCAACAAATTGTTCTGCCAACGTGCCTAGAAAGAATTATACCTGTGTGTCTGAAGGCATCTTTTACAGATACCATCTACAAGTCAAGCAATGCTAAATAATGTCACTTGCAAATCACATGCTGACAGTTTTTATTACAAAACTTGATAAAGAATTTAGTGATATCCAGTAGTATGAGAGCTAAATTTCAAACAACAGTATGCCTCTTTTACAGCATATTCAGGTGAACAAATTGTTTGTATTCCTAGAGAGATAGCACACACTTTTGTACAGAGAGGATTAAAACAAGAATTCATGGTAAAAAGAAATGTGACTTTCCAAGTATGACATTAGTGAAGAGCTGCAGTAAAAATCAGTAATATTCAAAGAAAGATGTGAGCTCAAATGAGATTGAATACAATCCTTACCAATACTATCAAGTCATTTGCCCATAGATCTCTGCATCTTGGATATTTTACCCAAGCTTCCACCACTTTTTCCAGAGTATTGTGCTTTGACACTGGCACCTCTTCACTAACACCCAGTGACCCCTCAGTTCTACCCTGAGTTCTTAGGAAATGGGGATTTGTCCACATCTGCCCAAACCATGACTAAGAAGCAGGAGAGAGCAAACAGAATTGCACACTTCCACCTCCCAACACCACACACTCATCTGACCCCAAAAACCCTCAGGTATTTCCTAAGCCTGTTGCTAACACATTCCTGGAAGGGACAAGTTGGTTAGTTTTTATTTAAGAGACAGTTTAAAGCACACACAAATAAATAAATACAAATTATTGCTGTTTTTAAAAGTAACTTACACCTTCACTGAAAGAAAATCATAAAAATAAAATAGTCTTCATGGACATAAGTTGTGTACACCCATCTTTTGTGCACATTAATGTCTGAGGCTACAAATAAAGACCATATATTGCATCCATCCCTAGGCAGCCATTCCAAAGTGCATTTCTGAAGAATAATTTCTAGTAAGGAACAAGCAGCCAGTCAGTTATTTACCTTCAAGGCATGTTTGCAAGATAAAAGGTATCTTAGCTTATGTTGAACCAGATACTGTCTTGTTGGCTCTAGAATTGTCATTTCCTAGAAGAGTGTTAGGCAGTCTCTGCTAGATGAGGTAATGCCTTTGGAGCATCTACTGGAAAAGCCTTTGATTCAGTTACCAATGAATCAAAAGTACAAACCCCAACAGCATATTTATTTTACACTTTGGGAACAGACAAGGGAATTAATAGCTCACTCCCAGCCCCTTCCATGCAAAAAATATGGGTTTCTTCTAATAATAAGTCCCTTTTCATGCTGGGTGCTTGTCTAATCTAAGATGGTAATTGAATCTCTTCAGCCAACACTTGCTCTACACCAGTTTCCTACCACTACAGCAAAGCATGGATTAAGTGATGCCTGTGAAGAGAGAGCATAGCCTGGGGGAAGAAGAAAGATGAGCAGAGATGCACATATTGCTCACTTCAACTCCTATGCTTTTAGATTTTTAAAGCTAGAAAAGACACTTCTACAGAAAATAAGCACTGGGAATACTGAAAGAAGGTTTAAATCATTATGGAGTACACAGAAGGGAAAGACTTGTGTGAGGCAAGGGCTGACAAACTAATAAGAAAACTCAGCTACAAGCACTAGAGGCTCTTGTTCTCTGGTTTGGGACAGGAAGAGAAATAGATCTACATGAGCAAGGGACAGATTTAAAAAATACTCCTTGGGAAAGTTTGACTTAACACATTTTACTTTAGATAGAAGCTGGCTGAGACTGTGCACACAATTCCTCAATTTGACCCAGCCTACACACAGAATTTGCTGTGCCAAGGAATGAGATTTCCTGCAATCATGATGAACATTTTTTCATATGCATGCCACACGAAAACCATCCGTGCAGGGTTATGCAAAACTCTCTTTTTTTGGTGTTTTTTCTTGTTAAAGAAAAAATCCAACATAAACCTATAACCCTAAAGAAAAAAAATAAAATTCCCTCCTTGGCAGAGAGTCATTAGACTAGGTATTCCAAACCTTTTTGAATACTTATTGCAGGCAATTGTTACTACTTCAACAAAAAGAAGAAAGAAACATCTGATAAAAATTTATCCAGTTAAGCTGCTTCCCAAGGTACCTCTATATTATACAATAGCCTGCAAAAGATTATACCTCTTTCAAATACATCCATTAGCCTACACTAATTAAATGTGTAGTTTCTTTAATTTTAATGGCTTCTGTTATTTTGCTATTTGTATATACAAATATACACCTCAAATGCATATTCAATGGCAGCCAAGGGCTTTGGATTTATTAAATTCAACTCTAACACAGGCTTTGCTGTCTATTCTGCCAAAGTCTTAGCTAACTATCAAAATTATATCCACTCATTCTCAGTCTATGAAGCAAGAAAGTGCCTGATACAGCTGGTGGTCACAAAGAAGTTAATGCCAATTCAGCATAAAGCAAATCAAATCTCAGGCTCTCGTGAATGGCTGGACTCATCTTTCTCTTCTGCCACTGAAACTGGCAGTATAAAACAGATGGTTTGTTCATTCCCTGAGACAGCAGTGCTAAAGGGTTTTGGCCAAAGGAAGAGAATCAAAGTGAAAAAATCCAGAGGAGATTTTAATTGATTAAAAGTTCCATATAATTGCAAGAACTGATGAAAAATATTTCCTTTCCAATTTTTCACCTTTAGAGGAAAAGATGCACATTTCTTTTCCTCTGAAAATAATCACAAACATTAGCAAGCAACCCCCTTAGGCCCTAAGCTTCTCCTTCTCAGCAAGATGCTGAAATAATCAGGAACTAATTTCATCCATCTTTCCCACACAGGCTACTGTAATTCCATTTGTGCCAGACATCCCCAACAACATTCCTTTCCAAAACAACAGCACACAGCAGTTCACAGCTTTAGGCTGCAATTGCCCACATTTCCTAAAATTTATAAATGTGGAAATAGCATTTCCCCCCCTCCCTTTTGACCCTGTAACTCAGTAACAGGCTCTTACTCAGCAAAATATTTCCAGCCTTTGCTACATAAACCGTGTTTTCTGATTTCCCAGGTACCTAATTGTTGAATGCCCACTCCATCAGCTGCTGCACTGGCTAACTGAGCACTCTGCAAGGCGGCTTCTGCTCTGCTGCTGCAGCTCAGTGAGCTCCAGAACACCCTGATTACACGCCAGAACTGTACCAAGTTTAAAATAGAAAACCACACAGATGCAGCAGGATCTGTTAGTCATTCCCTTAACAGCTCTACCACGCCACTAAGAATTAAAGAATCAAATGTGAATTAACTTATTTTAAGAATTCTCTATTAGCATAACAAAAATGATGGTCCTACTGATATCAACCTCCTTTCACATGAGAATTTTGATACTACAATTCTCTTTTGCATAATGCATTATTAAACATTTCTTCATCCTCTGTGGAAAAAAACCCACAACTCATTTTAAACCATGCTACCTTTACAGTTTATGAAAGATTTCTGTAACATAACTTACCTAAGACTGCTGGTATTGAATATTAATTTGTAAAAATTAATATTTACATAAAGTAAGTGTTTTTAGCATGTGATACAGTAAGTTGAATACAATAATTTTACCTGCCACTTCTCTGAAGTGCAAATATGATGCCCTTTTCCTGAAAAGGAAGCAGCTTCTTTCTCAGTCTTTCAGGTAGGAAGGACAGCTTAGCATCAACATCCTCTAACTGAGAAGCTTCAAGTGGTGTTTCCTGGAGAGCATTGGCCATGCTGAACCAGAGGGAAACAAAAGAGAAAGAAGATGTGTTACCTACAAGGCAGAATAGAGAATAAAGCTTCATGGAACAATACTAATCACTTCATCTTAACATAATATCTACACAACTTTCCCTGAGTTTTGACAATTCTCTCTGGAAAGCACAAAATTGTGCAGATGCTGGAGGATGAGCCCCTCACCTTGGTATCAATAAAATATTCTAAGTATTCCAGAATGAAGAAGGCAGCATGTGTCTCTTCCTTTACACTATGAAATAACTATTTAAGCAAATACCCTATCCATTAATGGAAGTTATTTGCCATTCAAATCGAGCTTACTCATGGACACTGAAATATAATTATTTTAGTAAACATTTTTAAGGAGAGTTCCAGGAAAAAAATAGGGTTTTGAACCTTCTTATGATGGAACTAAAAGTCCTTTAAATTTTTAATCTTCAAGATTAAATTAGAAAAAAAGGGGAAAATATGCCCACTTTGAGGGAAGTGAAAAAAAAAAACCAAGAAAAAAACCCAAAACAGTAAGGACATTAATTTCTGTGAGAAAGAAACCATCTTAAATCAGAGAACTAATCAATAAAAATTCCCATAGTGTGCTTAAGATTAAAAATGTGGATTCTTCATTTATTTTTGTCTAAGGGACAGGGTCAGAGCAGAATACTCACTTTTGCTCTCTTTTAACCTCAATAAACTTCAAACAAGCAAACAAAAGCTTATGAAGCTCAGTAGCAGTGCACTACCTGAACACAAAGAAACACACCTTTGCATCAAAACAGTACCTAATTATTATGGATTCACAGCCTGTGTAAGGAGCAGGATTCCCAGCAATGAATTGCAGCCACAAGAGGCTTCCTGGGCTCTGAGCAGGACCACCAGGTTTGATAGCAAAATCCTGAACTTGGTGCTCTCAGATTTTTTGATAGTGACTTATTTCTGAAGCAGTTAGGAGGATGTCAGATGTGATGTGAGGGAAGAGAGAATGTGAGAAATGTGTGCTGAGCTCTGTGGTCACTCACACCAAGGACCTGCAGGACTAAGTAACCTGCTTTTGGACACTGCTTACGAGGTTACACAGACCTGGGAACGATGCAAATGGTTCAAGTAAAGCAGCATCAGAAAGCAGGATCAGCAGTTTGCAACAGCCTCCTTCTACTGTCAGGGGCAACAGGGGAGGAGGCAGAACAGGATTCAGGTGAAACCACAGGCCACAGTGAAAGAACTGCACCTCCATTCCTAAGGAATTCCACTTAGGAAGCTTTGGCTACAAAACCTGGTGTACACTATTCTGATGTGGTTTTGAATCGCTGCCCCCTGTTCTGAATCTCTCACAGTTAATACTTTCTTAAAATCAGGCAGATACAAAGGAAAAGGGAAACAAGATTAGAGAGCACAGCAAATATAAGTCACTGGGAATTTGTCACATCTGGAGGGGAAAAAAAAGGAACTGTCAGTACTGTTGACAACATTGAGGAGAGGGAAAAGGACAGGGAACAGGATCTGAATGTTCTGATAATCCACTAAACTGTTGTAGAATTCCAGAAAAATGAGGATTTTGGTGGATCTGTCACTGGCACTGCCAGTCAGGCTAATGACATTCAGGCAGACAGAAAATGAATAAGTGCTTTCCTTGGTTACAGGATGAATTACAGGCATGTCTATCAGGATACACATCAGGCATTCAGGGGAATGTAAAGAAAATGCTGTGGATGAGCCTTCAGGCAAGTTCCATAACATTCTCCTTGTGGAAGAATTCGACAGGATAACACTGGAACTTCCAGGCATTCCTTCTTGGGCCTCTACTACCACAAAGAAAGGGTGTTCAACCACAACCATTCTGACAGACCATCCTGCTGGGCAATGAGGGAAAAATAGTGAATTCAGAATACTGATCAACACACAAAAGTTGGAACATAAGCATTGCATTGACCATGGCCATTTTGTCCCCCATTTTCCTAAGTGGAATCTTTGGTGTATCTTTACAGAAATAATATTCCTGTACCTTGGGCCTCTGGAACATTCAGCAGCAGATACAAGTACTGTCATGAGTACCAGGCCCTTTCATGCATGTGCACCACAGAGCTTTGCTTATCAGAAGATGGAAAGCCCCTGTGGGCCCCAAAGAAGCATTTCCCAGAAAAAAATTCATAAAGCTCCAGTAAATAAACACCTGTTTCAGCTCTCAGTTGAGCAAACAAAAATATTTCAACTCTAACTGTTCCTACTCTAACTGAAAACAACCATAATCACTTCAGTTCTATCACAATATTTTCCAAGGAGTATTTTTTTTTCCTTTAAAAGTTGATTAAGGTAAGGTACTTGAAGACTGCTGGCAAACAACAAACACTAAACATTCCTGTAGAACCAAGCTTCAACAAGAACACTGCAGGATTGGTGGGGCCAACAAAGCTATTCAACACTCAGTTCTGAGGTTCACCTCTAAAGAAAATATGTGACTCATTCTCTGTGATAATTTTCCATTCCATAAATGCAGAGATAATGATGTACTTCTGATCAGCTCGCTACTTAGCTTGTTGTCAGTGACAATATGAGAATGAAATGTTAACATCATTAACTTTCTGTTGAACAAGATCATGACAAGATCCTTTCACTGAAACACTGAATAGGAACCATGCAGTTTCAGAAGCATAAATCTGAATTAAAGGAGGCACATGAGTCACCAGTACATAGCAATACTGCCATGAAAAATGTTTCTGCATCAGTCATTAACAAGCTTAAAACTGACTTTGCAGATCTTAGAAAGCAGCAAAACAGAAAGCACTAACTACCAGATATGTAAAAGTTTTAGTTTTTTTTTCTCTTAGTGAATTATTATATAAATGAATGGTAGATAATTACAGACTAGGTGAATAATTAAAGAACTCCACATGTGGTGAACAATGATTATTAAAACAACATATACAATGATTGTGGCAGTGATGGTCATGCAAGTTTTGAGACAGAGCAATTAAGTACACACTGTAGTAATGTCAAGAAATAAGAACAGTCTGCTTTAAAAAATAATTTAGTCAGTGTAGAAGACCAGTTTGTATCTGTTGTTCTACTCATTGCAGATTTAGAAGGTGTAAGGGGAGAGAGAAAGACTAGTGCATGTATTCTCTAACTAAAACTTTTCATGGTTTTTTCTGTGTCCTTAATGTGCTGGAGCTTCTTTTTTTTTCCAGACAAAATAGACCTGAAAGGTTTTATATGGAGACCCAGCTTCTCAAAGACTTCATTCAGCTGCACAAGTTTCATGAGTTAAAACCCACCAAACTTTAGAGTATTTACTCAAGTATTTTACAGGAAATCAAGGATGAAATAGCTGAATTACTAAATCCAGTAACTATTTATCTAAAATTGCTTAAGTATCTCAGGACTAGATAGTGGTAAACGATCCCAGCTTTTAAAAGCGAGGATGAGGAAGATTCATGGACCTACATCATGATTCATTCATAGGGCATAAAAAAACCCAGTAAAACATTATGATGTGCAGAACCCATGAACATCAGGATAAATGCATTTATTTGGTGGGAGTCACCATGTGGTTTGTAAGGTGATTTCTATTTTCACAGTCTGATGATGTTTTTTTGAAAGGACTCTACAACAATGCACCCATTCCAATTTCCACTATTTTGCAAAACTGAATTAAAACAATAAATTTTATGAACATATTTGTATAGCAACTATAATTTCCAGGAAAACTTTTGAGGAAGTCTCTCAAACTTCCATATAAAAAATTGCATTGAAACTTTTTTTTAAATTCAAGCAAGGAGACAGTTCATATATGAGAGAAACAACATCAGCAGGATTTCCAAGTAATCTCCTCCAACTTCTCTTATGTTCAATCAATCACAAACGATCTGCAAAAGTAAGTAGCTACTGAGGGATAAGGGCAGTGCAAATAATAGTAAAATAAAATAAAATTTGAAAAAACTCAACCTTGAATTTCTTTCTGATCACTTCTACTGCTACACTGCATTTTACTATAGGCCCTTATCCTTCCAGAGGCAGCAACTGAGACCAGCTTGTTGAGCCTATTACCCCTGGGACTGTTTCTTTATTGGAAAGTTGGGTGCAAGACTGATGCTAAGTTCAAGGACTACTTTAAGTTTTTCAATAGCTGTTTGTCAACACAAGCTGATTACATAATATAAACCCACTGCTTATTTCTACAGGCCACTAAGTATAGCCTTTTAATGCAGCTCAGCAGCAGATGCCTAAGACAAATGAGTCTTTCCACAAAGGGTTTTGCTTCATAAATTTCCTCCTGATGGCCTTAACTGCTCCATGACTGCATGTTCAATAAAACTTAATAGGGAATTCAAGGCTCTAAGAGCATCTTGGCTGATTGATTAATCAGCTATTTCACAGAATTGTTGGGGACCTCTGGAAATCATCACACCCAACCCTCCTGCCAAGGCAGTGTCACCTGGACCAGGTGACATGGGAACACATCCAGGTGGCTTTGAAATGTCTCCAGAAAGGGAGAATCTTGAGCAGCTGTTCCGGTGCTCTGCCATCTTTGTAAAGTTCTCCCTCGTGCTGAGGTGGGACTTGTGTTTTATGTTACGGCCAGTGCTCCTCATCCTGCTGATGGGCACCATGAGAACAGTCTGGCACCAGTCTTCGAGATATTAATGTGCATTAATGAGATCCGCTCTCAGTCTTCTCTCCTCCACACCAAACAGGCCCAGCTCCCGCAGCCTCTCCTCATAAGAGAGATGCTCCAGACGCCTTTGTGGCCTCTGCTGGACCCTCTCCAGTAGCTCTCTGTCTTTCTTGTACTGAGGAACCACCAGTGGTAGTAAAGAGTTGAAAAACTACCCAGCATTTTAAAGAACACTACAAGAGAAAGCAATCAGACACAGCAAAAGGACACCACACCGTTCTGCGGCACAGAACAGTTTTTCCCCAGGCCGCTGTACCGCGCTGGAGGGAAGCGCGCACCTCAATACCTGCCTGGGGGCAAGTTTTTCATTTTACTTACGCAAGTCCCTGAGCTGCAATCGCAGAAGTACCTGAGCGCACGATGCGATGAACCAGCAGCAGCGAGAAGTGAAACCTGTCACAAACTCGGAGTGGGGACGAACAGGAGGCACCTGGCAGGTGGTCCCCGGCTGGCGACCGACCCCGAGCGCGTCCCGTCCAGGGTATCCCCTCACGGCCGCGGGCTCCGCGCTCGAAC
Source organism: Notiomystis cincta (assembly GCA_013398075.1). NCBI lineage: Eukaryota > Metazoa > Chordata > Aves > Passeriformes > Notiomystidae > Notiomystis > Notiomystis cincta. The sequence continues at coordinate 601,026 of VZRX01001673.1, forward strand.
GACCGCCGGGAAGTGACGCATGACCAGAGGTCACGGACGGGAAGCGCTTTTGGGCCCGGGAACCTTTATAGGCTTTCCCCTTATTTTTGCTACACTCCCCGTCCTTCTCTTCCCTGGCCCCACTCCCCCAAGAGCGAGCTAAAAATCACTGTCCCGCCCTGCCGTGCCTCGTGCTGGCCCCTGCTCCGCTGGGAGCGGGCGGGCTGAGGGAGCCGGGGGGGCGGGAAGGGGCAGACGAGGATGGCGCTAAGGGCCGGGCTGGACGGGGCACTGTTACCGGCTCTTGGGGTTGGGAAGAGCGGTGAAAGCCGGGATGAGGGGCTGGGAGAGCGAGAGGTTGAGCGGGCAAGCTCCGACTACAGCTCCCAGCCTGCCTCGCCAGGGTGCGGGCACCGCGCGGCTGCGGGAGCGCTGGCGCGGGGACCCAGCGGGGCCGGGGCGCTGCTGCTCGGGATACACCACACGGCCGAGAGCAGGGGAGACACTGAGGCGCGAGTGAGGAGAGAGCGGCCGGGGCAGGGAGCGACCGCCACTGAAACCGCGCGCTGCCACAGCCGCGGGATCGCTCCGTGCGCCCGCGGCCATGGGCTGCACGCAGGGGGCGGGCCTTGCGGTGCCGGTGCGCCGCCCTTACTGGTGCTCACGGCTGTCTGTCAAGGCGGCCGCGCCCTCCGATTGGCCGTCGCCTTCCGGGCGGGCTCGCCTTCGCGTAAGCGCCGAGCGGCCCCGCTCCGCGGCAGCGCCGGGGGGAGGGCGTCGCGGCGCTTATTGGTCCGCGCCGCCGTCCATCAACAGCGATCCGCGCGGCCATTGGCGGAGGCGGCCCGGGGGCGGGGCCTCTCTCCCCGCCGCGGCAGCAGCAGGAGGAACCCGGGCGGCGCTCGGCGCTGGGTTCGGCGCCCCTCGTGTGTGAGGAGCCGCCGCCCGNGGGGCGAGCCCGGCCTTTCCCCTGCCCTAATATAGCCAGGGCTGGCCGGAGCGGGACCCAGGGCTGTTCATCTATTATGTTTTCATTTTCTTAAAATTTCTGCCGCATGTTGGATAATTTTGCGTGTGGGTATATCTACCATATATATACCATATAATATAAAGTGTAAGTAGAATCGAGGGCAAACTACGTCACAGCCTGTTTTTTACCATCTCTTTCAAAAACGTTTTAAAATGAGTTTTCAGCACCGAAGGAGGGTTTCAGTTTATGAGGAAGACGGATCGAGATAGAAAAAGAAGTGAGGAGTAGCTGTAAGAATTATTCAGATTATTCACGTGAGGAGATTTGCACGCATCCTACATGTTGGTGGATTTGTGTGATGTCCATAGAAAGCTGGATTAGGAGAGTGATGGAAAAAAACCAAAAAGAGTGGTGCACACTTTGCCTAGGGTGCATTGCCAGATAGTCCAGCCTACCATAGTATTTGTTATCTTGGAGTGCTTTTGCTAATAGTCTTAATTTTTAATTTTGATGCCCCTTTCTCATTAACCTGAAAAAGAAGAGATCTTGTGTGCCCAAAGCAGAATAGGGAATGTGTTGGGTTTTTTCTCTTGCAGTGTCTGACACTGGCCTTTTTTCATTGAGGCATTAACCTGCAGTTTTTAATGGGGTTGCTTTCTCGTGTCTTGTCTTCCACAAGGAGTAATGTATTCGGGACATGCTTTTTGGCTGAATATTAAACAGCAATTTCGCAGGACTGTATGTTTTGTGAATGTTAAATTAGGAATATGTATTTACTGTTGAAGTGAAAGGTAAAATGAAGTTCTGATTATTTTTCAAAATGTTTTGTTCAAATAATTTGCTATTCAGGAGAAAGAAATGGCAATGGTAACATTTCCTTTGACAGTCTTCCATTGGCTTGGCATGCAGGTAATATTAAGCCTTTGTTTTACAGTAACTACTGCGATGTCCAGGGTTTGAGTATTTTGTAGAAATTAAGTAACTTATTGCTTGTACTCCTCAATTTATGGAAGTCCCAATGGCAAAGATAATGTTCAGATTATGTCCTTTCAAATCTTGGAAGATCAAAAATGTGGTAACTGCTCTGCTTGGCCACTCTTTTTTTTAGAAAACTGTAAATCGCTATCAAGATCAACTAGTACTTTTATCGTGAGTAAAAACAGATTTGACTAAATATCAGTAATTTTGAACAGCAGTGTACTGGGCTAGGTTTGTTAGCAGTGTTCCAGAAACAAGTTGTTAAAGCTTTGGGAAGGGTCAGTCACTGTATCTGCTGCAGTGGTTGTCAGTTTGTATTTTAATTTTGTATGTTAAGAGGAATAAAGGAAAAGTTGAGGAGACTGGTGCTACTTTGCTCTTTCTCATTTTAAACACAGTTTTGCCTATTCTTTTTTTATTTTTCTAACTTTAAGTTTTTTGCTTTCATTTCTTCTCCTATTTCAGTGTATTTGCCTTACACCCAAGTCTTTATTTTGTATTGCCTGCGTAAAGTCTGTCTGTGAAACTGCTTCAAACCAGCTGAATGGTTTAGGTCAAGTGCTCTGGGCTCAGCTCTGCATAAAACACAAATGCCGTGGGTTTGGGGTTTATTCAGCTATAGGTGCTGTCAGTTTGCTACAGTGGCCTCTGGTAATTCCAGTTCATGTCTTTGTATCGTCACTTTCACATATTTACTGCTCCGCAGTTAATTTGACACATCTTTTTAAGTACCTTGATGTGTCGAAAGTTTCAAGGCGCTGTACTCCAGGCTTTTAAAAGTAACTGATACAGTTGCATTTTTTGGACACTTTGGGGAAAATCTGCCTTTTCACACCGTGTTCTCTAAGAGAGAGTTGTCAGGTAAAGAATGGAGCAAGGTTAGCTTTGAATCGGCTGTGATGTGGCATACAGTCCATTTTATAAAAATCCTTTCATATAGATTGACAGCATGGTGCAGATTTGGTGAGCTGGACAACTCTACACTCTAACTTTTACTACCTAGATAAAAATATGAACTACCTTGCATGTCCTGATCAGTTGAAATGATCTGAATGTGAAATTTTTCAGCATACTCGAATTCTCATTTCAAGGATAGGAAGAGAGTTAAGTAAAATTCAAGTAGCCAGTAAATACGAAGTGCTGTACTTCATGGGTGTGCCAGCTAAGGAGCTTTCGGTAGGAGTGTGAGAATATCCTGTAATCCTGGCATCTCTGGGCTCAAGGACTGCAGAGGTGTTGAGCCCAGCCAGGCTTTTAGTGGCAGTTTCCCCGTGCCCATCCCACCTAGGAATGGCCAGCTAGGAATGACCCAGGGGGTTTTGTTCTACGCTGCATTCCACATGGAGCCTTTTAGTGATGGAAAGAGGAGTCGTTTGGCGCTGCAAGACCTGAATAATAAGGTCATTCACACCGAATTCTTTAGGCAAGAAGAATCAGTGTGGGTGCCTTAATGTGGTGCTTACTCTGGCTGATAGGCAGCATCTGTGGGAGCCCATTAAAGTTGGGGTTATGTGGTTCTTGCTGTATCCTTGCTTTTTCTTTGAGGTGATGGGCAGGTGTGCTGTATAACAATGTTAAGAGATTTTGGAAAGCTCTGTTTCTGGGAGATGGTAAGTCAGCAACAGATTACGATTAAATATTGTTGGGGAAATGGCACTTTGGGCCTGCCTATGATCTTATTTTGATTTCATAACTTGTTCAAGGAGTGTTTTAGAGGAAATAATGTTTAGAAACAGATTTATGAAGGGCAGCAACCTTGATTACAGAACAGCCTGTGCTGCTACTCTTGTGCATAAGTTAGTCTCCTGCAGTTTAATGTATGTATTATGAGAAACCTGTCAATGTGTCATTTTATGATGTGCACTTTTCTCCAGTATATAGAATTAAGTTTCCAAGAATATTTGGTTATTATATGTTCAGATTCAGACTGCTGAAGTGAAGTGTAGATTTGAGATGGCTGGGGGATGCTTATTCCAGGGTTTCTTTTCTGCTCCTTATCTTGGATCTCTGTAAAGGAATGGGGCATTACCTCTGAGCAGCCACTGGTTTCTGCATAAACAATTGCATACTATATTGTTCCCATGTCTTTTTTTCATCTGCTGCTGAATTTTTGTTCTTTACTCTCCTTCCCAACATCAGTTCTTATTATTCTTTAATTGTAACTTGAATTTGAGTATAAAATGGAATTCTGTCCTTTATTTAGCACTCTTAACTTTCCTGCCCCCTCCTTGGGTTTGTTAGCAAGTGTGTACTGCCATATATGAAAGATCTCTGTCCAGTTGTGTATAGAATGGTCTGAAGGCTGAAGCTTGTCAGGACAAATGTCATAAATGTCTTTAAAGCCGTGATTATGTAGCATAGCAAAGTTGCTCCTTCATTTTGAAAGCATAGTTTAGGTTAACTTGCATCTCTGGGTCAAAATACAACCTCTAAAAGGCATAAGTGTAGAAGATTCTGTGGATTTGGCTTAGCAAAAATCCAGTACTGAATTTTGTATTTTTCTAGAAAATGTTATATATAATTGGTTAGCACTTAACCTACCACAGTCATTGTAAGAATTGTTCCCAGCCGAGTAAGGTGTGATACGTTGCTGTAGGTATCCAACTAAAGCATTTTAATTTATGTTAAGTGAAGCAAGACATAAATAGTCCTTGCAATACCTGCTGCTGTGAAAGAGGCCATCGTGGTGCCATATCCTTGGCTTTTTGTTCCTTCCCTCTGCCACCTCCTTTGCTCTGTTTAATGAGCTGCTGCTGGGAGCACTTTCCAAACTTTTATCTGTGTAAGATGTGGGTCTCTTATTCTATCAAATTGAAACATGTATTGGGAGACTTGCAGGAGCAGTTTAACTGGCAGATGGAGGAGATGGTGACTGGAAGTGAGATCAGTGACTTCTTTAGTGCAGCTGAATCTGGAAAAGGCTGTTGGTGTACAGCTGGTGAGTGAAGTTCGAACTAATTCGAGTGCTTCTGCCAGCAGCAGATTGAGGAGTGTTCTCACAGTCCTTTCTCCTCTCAGAGCTTTGGGCATCAAAACCTCCTGCTGGTGCTGAGAAGCTGGGAGCAGTTGCATCCTTGACCAGTGCCGAATCCACAGGCAGATTTCCTTCTGTTTTCATGTTCTAAGTGAACTCAGAAGAATGTGGTATGTTCTTGTGGAGATACAGCAGGAGTTTTGAGAAGCACTGGAAAATTGCTGGCTTAGATCAAATGTTCAGGTTTTGTACCCAGATGAGGCAGTAGCAAAATGAGTAAATCAGGGGAATTCTTGTCCATGTTATCACAGCATGATTTGAAGCATTTCAACAGAAGGTACAGAAAAAAGCCTTTTTCCTTTAAAGCACTGTTAATGCCTCGATCTTTTGGATGAAGAGCTCCATTTTAGGTTCAGTGTGCTCTGTAGGTTTTTAAAAAGAGTGCACCTTGCTACTAAGATTAGAATCCTTTTCTCCCTTTCTTTTGTAATCCATTAAATCTATTCCATAACTTAAAGCAAGAACTGAGCCCTCACCAGATTCTGTTTTCCCTCAGGTGTAGCTGGATTGGTTAGCAAAGCTACACACATTGGCAGTACTTAAAACCTGCATTGCCTTTTTTGAGTTGATGGGTCCTTATCCTTCTTCCACTTGGGAAGTCAGACCATGCCTGAGCAAGAACTTTTGCCTAATGGCTTTCCAAGGGAAAACCAAGGGAAAATGAATAATTTTCTTCTGTTAGTGAGTGTTGCATATATGTTAGAGTCAGGAACTGGTAAAATGACAGTTAGATACTCAAAGTATCTGCTGATAGTAATACACCATTAGAATTGACTGTAATGGGTCCTTAATTTTTACTTGTAATGAAGATTACAAATTATTAGTCTCTTAGTTTAGGTGTTGTGGTTTCTTCACATCAAAGTGATTTTTAATATATTTTCATTGCACTTAATCTCTAAAAAGGCTTCTAGCTGTGTATGTGCACATTGCATTATTGTCATGGAAAAATAAATTGCTTTTTCAAAGGTTTAAAGTTGTACCATAAAGCAGTGCTAGTATTGCTCCAAGATATCATCCTTGTAGTATGGATTGGAGAAGGAAAAGGACTTGGAAAGCAGTTAAGTGACTTTATGAAAGCTGCTGTAGGAATGCTGCTACAGTCTGGTTAGACTTGTGGGCTCACAAAAGGATATGCATAAATTACACAAACTATTGTGTTAACTTATAAAAATGTTAGGATTTTCTTCTTAATATTTCATGTGGGAATGATTTGTTTCCCTCTAGTTTCAAATATTGGCTTCTGGAGAGGAACACCTGTTTTTATGTGGACATTCTTGTTACTGGGAGAAGGAACTGAGTCCAGACTGAGCTTATCTAGTAATGAATTACATACAGAAGAATAAATAATACCATGTTTTGAGGGAGATTTCTGAGCTTCACATGATACCATTAGACTAAATTATTAAAGAAGTAATATGAAAAGAATAAATGGTGTTACTGGGCTAACTCAGTTTCTGCAGTGTATGATACTCATCATTGACCATGATGACATGCCATTAGTTGCTATGTAATCTTGAATTTCCTGACACTGCAAAGTTTGATTTGAAAAGCACAAAGAGCAGTAGTCCTTATTAAGACCTGCATATCAAAATAGTAGTGGAAGTTGTCCCAACTCAGAACACAATCAGTTTTTTATCTGGCCTTTTCTGTTAAAATATTGGACAGTGTTGGAATGCATTTGTGTCTGTCTTCCTTGGTCCATAGCAGTGTGAAGGCTTAAAATAGAAGTGTCCATAAAGATCAAGAAAGAAAGATGTGTAAGTATTCTTTCAGTAACTCTTCTTCTTGTCTTGTTTCCCAGTATGCAATGAAATACAGACTACTTTTAAGCAAGAAATAGTTTAGCCCATTTTTACCATGTGGAATAATCAGGAATGGGAGACCTTGACAAGATTTTTCAGCTCTGGTCAGACAATGTGTGAATTCAGATCAGTGCTGACGATCCTAAAAAATGTGACTTGACAAACATCACAGGGAGCTGATGGGGTTCTTAGTTGTCTACTTAAATATTTTGTATCCACATGCTCCATGAAGGCAGCAGTGTCCTGCAGGTCTGTCACACCTGCCCAAGCTGGGGATGTCTATCTGATGAACTGACTGCTCTTGATATGAACATGGTGCATGACGTGAACAGGCTCAGCTTTAATCCTGCTCATAACTTATTAACCTTGGGACTCTGCTGTTTGCAGTATCAGGAGTTGTTTTCTTATCCTTATTTTATTCTTGTCTGCATTTGCTGCAGTTACCTGGTTATAGTGGCAGTGACTCCAAAACTTTTGAACTGTGTTTGCTGTATATATAGGCTAGATGTAGGCATGGCTTTTATAAAGAAGATGGATTCTCACATATGTTTGATGTTACAAGATACACTCCCATGTAAAACATGGGAGGACATAAAATTGATTTTAAATTACTCTCTGAAATCTTTAGAAATAAAGTACAAGTAAGTGGACTTTTTCCAGTTCCTTTCAATTTTAAGGAAAAGTTCTTGATCCTGAGAAGGCTTCTTACCAGAAGATTGCAGGTGGTTCCCACTGAATCTAGGCCACCCAGGTACCTTGGTAGTAAATAGCAGTAATTATCAGTAAAATAATGGAATGTTTGTGGAAAGGATGCAACTCATTGCACTGTGAGTGTGCATGAATGTGCATGAAGACTGAAAGGAGAGACTCTGGGTCATTTAGTCCAGTCCCTTCTTACAGGAAATAATGCTTTCATAACTGTGTCAAATTTTATCTTAATGTTAATTAAATTGCTAGTTATCTTCTTGCATGCTGAACAGCACTTGTAAAATCTGGTTCTGATATCTACTGGCCTCTAGCCTGGCTGACTGTGGAAAACTTACAGACACATGGGTTTATAGCAAAGTTTTCCTCTAGATTAAATAGCTCTTCTACCCATCTGTTATCTACTGCAGCCACATGAAATTAAGTTTTCCATACAAGTTTTTATCAGTGCAAATACTATTTTCCATATAAGGCCTTAAGAGGGTTTTATTAGAATGGCACTTCTGTAGCTTTTCTCAGAATAAATTGAATGGTAGTTATTTCTTTAAAATTTGAATTTTGTTAATCTTCATTGTCTCTGCTTTATCAGTTTCTCTATAATACTACATGTAATTCAAATAGATTAGGCCTCCTCCATTTATTTTTCCTAGGAACTATTACTTTATTAAATAGAGCTGTTTGGCACAATCTCTGCTACAATGTTTTTCTGGTCAACTCATTTTCCATTGACCTCGGTGCCTTTAATTCATTCTTTCCTTTAATATTTGTTTAGAAGTCAGGCATACAGTTATTTTTTCCTTATATTTAGTTCTGTGCTTTTTGTTCCAACATCAAATGATACCATAATGTATTTTGTACTGTTGAAAAAAAATCTCTTCTTTGGGACTTGTGATCTGATGAGAGGCTTCTAATTTTCTGTAGATAGTGGGTATGGTGTCTTCAGCACATACTTTCTGAATCTTATTTTTCCTTTGAATGTACTCTTCCAAATTCAGTTTCAGATGTGCTGTAGTGGTTTTTTGGTGTACTTGTTCTTTTGCTGTTTATATGGATGATGAATCTTTTAGAAAGTTCTAACTCAAGCTGGAACTTGTTTCTGACTTCCAAAGCTTACCTTTTGGTTGGTCAGTGTATTTTGGAGTGGATTTTGTATTTTGTTTTGCCTGTTTCTGAGTTGTTGTTTGGTTGTTTTGGATTTTTTTTCCTTTCTCTGCATTTATTCTTCCAGCTGAATTTGTGGTTATTCATATTAAAGGGCTTTTGTCCCTTCCCACCCTCTCTTTCCTGTGCCTTAGGGAGAGCAAGTTCCATAGGCATTTTACAGATGATTCCTTGCACATATAACATTGTAAAATGCTACATAATATATATTAAAACATGCCAATAAATTCTGATATAACTGTGTTTTGCATATCCTGATAAGGAAATGGTCTGTCAAGGACAGCCTGATTATCCTCAATCCCTGGATTGTTGAGGCCTAAGACTATGTCAAAGTCCCTGTCCTGAATTGCCTGTAAAGTAAAGCCTTTTGGTCAGAGAAAGGCAGGATTCTAATAATTATTAATAGATATCCTATTAATTATTAATAATCCTTTGCTTAAATATTCTGACTACAGGAATAAGATTCTTTGGGATTGACATGTTCAGTGGTAGAGCAGTGTTAAAATTGCTGTCTCTTTAAACCATCTCCTTCCCTTACCCCATCTTTGGTCCCACAGAGGGTGGCTGTAGCCCTGACCTGGTCTGCTCACACTCCCAGAATATGTTAGGCAAAGCATAACACAGCTTGTGAACGAGCACCCTTCAAATGTGAAAAATCTGATCTCCAGGAAGATTTTCTTTCGTGTTCTTTTAAGCTTTCAGCACCTCTCTGCACCCAGGATTGGGTGTTAGTGCCTGTGTTCAGCTTGGGAACAGTGCATCTGGAATTTGCATTTTGAAGATGGGTATTATTTCTCCTGTCAAATTTGCACTGGCTTGGATATGTAATGTTTGAAGTATTTTTTTGAAGAAAACAATGGTGCTTATTTTTTGATTTCCTCATGCCTTTATACGTGTCCAAAAACCAGTTTTCCAGAAAATTTCTCAAAGAAATTCACCAAGTTCTAATGCACTGCATTAGTTTCTCATCCAAACTTTGAGTTACAAAAATCCTTCAGAATATAAAACTTAGTGGTGACAGTATATGTCCTAAATAAAAAAAATCAATCATACTGCAAACAAATCCTCATTAAGTTAGGTTTTTCTCCTCTCCTCTAAGGAGAGATACAGTGTTTGGTTCAGGTAAGTTTCTTGTTTCAGTGATCATGCCATGAGAAAGGAGCCTGTGCCAGCACAAAAAATGGTACTTAGTGTAAATGTTAGCATTGCTTGCTTGGCTGACCACCCTGCTGCTTAAGAAGATGAAATATCTTTGCAAGGCATGAGTTCCATGGTAGCAGAATGTGATGCTGTCTGTTTTTTACAGCTGGGGAAAGGAGGAATCAGTTCTCTGTCCAGGCAATTAAGCTGCTGATCTGGTGATGATGTACTTTCAGAAATGTTCATAAGGAAGTAACAAGACACTCATTTTACTCTACTTTGCCTTGTTGCCAGGATGCTCAGTTTTGAGATCTCAGATGATGCTTAAGCAGCTGTTCCATGAGGCATCATATTAGTGAGGCAATTGTGTTCTTACCTCCCTCTGACCAGAAAGTGGAAAAAAGGAATTTACAGGATTCAACTGCAGTGCAGGGAACTGCTCAGCACTGGTTGTTAAACCTGTTTAGAATGAAGCTGCTGGAGAGGACAGAAGCTCATTTATAAACAATGCAGGAAGACCAGCTGTAAGAATCCAGTACTTTAATATTCTGTGAGTTAGACTGTCTCCACTGGATGTTCTTCTGGAATTGCTTTAGCTATAATCTCATTCCAGAACCTTGCTGACATGGAAGACAGCTGGTGAAACTTGACCAGGTGTCAAACTGAGATTTCACTGGATGAACTTCAGTTTAAAACCTCCTTCTAGGTGTCTGTGGGATGTTCAGGTCTGTAGAGCTGTCACACATGATGACAGCACAATTTAATGTGTAACTTGTTCCAGGCCTTGTCCTCAATTTAATGCACATTAGTTGAAAATCAGATAAACTGAAGCAATAACATTCAGTAAATATCATGGGATCATTTAGCTTGGAAAAGATCTCTAAGATTGTAGAGTCCAGTCTTTTCCTCAGCACTGCCAAGCACACCACTAAACCAAGGCCCCTAGTGCCACATCTGCACATCTTTTAAATCCCACTGGAGATGGTGACTCTACCACTTCCCAGGCAGCCTGTTCCAGTGCTTGACACTTTCCATGAAGAAATTTTTCCTAATATCTTGAGGCCATTTTCTATTGTCCTGTTGCTTGTTACTTGGGAGAGGAGACTGACCCCCACCATACCACAGTTTTCTGTTAGGGAGTTGGGCTCTCCTGAGCCTCCTCTTTTCCAGTCTAAACACCCCCAGCTCCCTCAGCCACTGCTCACAGGACTTGTGCTCCAGACCCTTCCCAGCTCTGTTCCTTTTTTGGACACACACCAACACCTCAGTGCCTTTCTTGTGAGGGGCTTCATGGAGAATTAAGAGTATTTATCAAAATTATATCAAATAATTAGACTGTGCATCTTTTACTGTGTTTTGGAAAGTTCTTCTGATAATGTCACCTAATTGTAAAAGTGCTCTGTAGTTTATTTATGAACATTCATATACAGTGAAGTCGTGGCATGTGAATTTATATCTCAATACATAGACTCTGTTAATCTCTGAAAACTGGGAACTTTGCTGAAAATAACTACAAATCTTACTGTTTTGTTGATATTTAAAACAGATCTGTGACAAAAAGCCCCAAAGGTACACCAGGTTTGTGATTTTTGCATATATTACAGTGTCTGAGAGAACTCACAGGGAGAAACAATTCAGTCTTAGAGTAAGTTAAAATAGTTATTTTCTGTCATATTCAGCAAAAGAATAATGTTCCAACTGGCCTTGTCCACAAACCCAAACTTTTGCTGCTTTGCTGACCAACTAATCAAAAACCTGGAAAGCCAGGTGATGGAATTTGTTAGTAATGGTTTGTAGTATAATGACTTAGCAGAGTTGAAAGTTTTAAATTAACAACAATTTTGCCAAATCTTGCTGCCATTGCTTTTCAAGTGCATAGACTAGGTTGCCCATAAGGCTTCCTCCCATAACATTTTATATCTGGCAAAATTCCTGCTATGGATGTGTATGATGGATAAAGCATGTCCAGTTCTCTTCTGTTAGTCTGGGCCTTACTTCATAATTGCCAAGATTTGTTTTGTCCATCTGCATTTATTGAATCTGTACAAGGAGAATCTTGGGTAGAAAGTTAGATTTTACTTTGGCTTAGAAAAACTATTTTTTTACATTTACTATTCTATGCAAAATAGCTGCTTTTGCTTCTTTATGTGAGAGGTGTGAGAGTAGTGATCTTGCCTTACGTATCACAGTAAAACAGAGATGCATGTCTAGAACTCTTAATAAATATTCTAGACAGGTATGTGGTATTTCCATTTGTGGTGCTGGTTATTGCTTTTCAAAATCTCACTATTCTGGATTACATTTAAACATTTCGGTCAGGAATCGAAGATCTTTGTATATTGCCACTTGCTCATTATTCAGAAATTCTTGTTACAGTCTGCTGTTGCCCTAGCAACATTCTGAAAATTAGTGTTGCATCTATGAAAAAGCTTTTGTTTATCTAGCAAAGCTGACTATCCAATCTGTATTATTGCAGGCTGCATCTCAAGTGATGACTTCAGGTCCCAGCCCTAACTGTTTAAAAAATTATTATTTCCTTTTATGTAACATTAATTGAAAATTATTATCTTATTTTTTTCCCCTACCTAGTTATAGATAATTAAATATGATGCTGATTTTGTTTAAAGTCCCTTTAGGGTCTGATGATGCCATTATATCATCTGAGTGGAGATGCTTGGCTGTACAGATATGCAAGAAAGTAAAAAATCACATATTGACTCCTCGTGTTCTTAGGAG
>VZRX01001673.1:613550-813504 GCA_013398075.1 Notiomystis cincta
CCCCCATGTTGAATTTTACATTGAAAGTTAGATCTTGTTTAACCTTAAACCCTTTGGGATTTAAAAAGTTTGTGCTTATGAAGTTGACATTAGCCAAGTTTGGGGCAGGAGTAAGGGTGGTGGTAACGAAGTCCTTGAAAGTGCAAATGCCACAGCTAACCCAAGTCTCAACTGCAGCAGCCACTGCTTTAGGTTGAACATATCTATCTCAAAAGATTTACTTTTAGAACAAAATTGAGGAGGAAAACTGATAAGCTGGATTTTATTTTTCCCAAAGACAAAAATTAATTGGAAAACAACATTAAAAATACCCTTCTTCCAAATCCTCTCTCTTGTCATGAAGCAAGGGAAAAGCTCCCCTCTGTTCATGTGTTCAGATCCTGCTTCCCTGCTGCACTGCCACTTGTTTGGTTCAGCCCTGCAGTTATTCCCTTCTGTGTGGGTGGAAGGTAAGACATACCTGCTCTGAGAAGATCTGCCTTATCTCTTGTCTTACTTGACCTGTTGATTTTCAGAGTTCCAGAGAGCAACAAAGACTTCTGGTAAATTGGCGCGCTGTAGTCCAACTTCATTTGAAAAATACAGATGTGTTGAGACTCTCACATCTCCCTTGGTTTAAATCAGTGTTCCTTAGTCTTTTGCCTCTGAGGTACTTGAGGATTGGAATTGAAATGTGAGATTACAACTGAATTGCTTGTTGTGATTTCAGCTGAAGTTTCCTCTCCTCTTTTCTTGCTTTTAGGCACCTGGCCCTGAAGCCCTGTTCCCATGCTCTTAATTGTTTAGAATTTTTGGGATGTTAACACAAGTTGTGCTACCCAAACATGGAATTTTGTAAACATGAGTGAAGTTTTGTTGTTTGGTTTTTGTTATTCTGGGGGTAGGTGTTATTATTTGGGAACTTGTATTTCAGCTGTCCTTTCGCAGAAAATAACCCTGGTTTAGTATAAAGAGGTTCTTACCATCCTCTCTTCTCATTTTTGTGTTCCCAAAACTACTGGTCATTTTTTGCTGGAATAGACAAACCCTTTGCTTTTTTGGTTGCTTGATAGTGTCTGTACCAAAAAAGGAATTGATTTCACACCCCCTCAACATTCCCATCCCCTGCTAAGTGTGACAGATCCATAGGAATTGCTCATGGCTTTTGGACAACATGGCTTCAAAATCAGTATGTTCAAAGGAGTATTTGCATATCATAAACCTTATGAAGACAAGGTTTTTTCATGGGGGAAAAAATACTGGGAGGAAAACAGAAAAAATACATCCAGTGAAACAATCCAAGTTTGTTTTGACTGTTGGTTCTGAGGTAGATCTGTGGTTTTGAAGAATTCCTGTCCAGCATGTGGGACCTACGTATGCCTGGCCCACTGTGTCACTCCACTTACTGGGTCACTTAAGGAGAAGCTCAAAGGAAGCTTTTCAGGGATATTATTTTGTGTTCAAAGAGTTGGTTTTTCATTAAGAAACCAAAACATAATGAACCTCATGTGGATGAGAGGATATTACAGCTTTTGCTTTCAGACAGTGAGGATGACCTTAAACTCCAACCTCTGAGTAGCGTCATTTTCTGCTTATCTAATGCCTGGCATTTAGATGAGACTGTATAAAACAGAAGGTCTAGAAGAGTCTGAAGTTAAACTGCAGTTCAGGAAAAAGTTAATATCGAGATACGAATGCCAAACTAGACATGGTGTGTTCATTAGGTGTGCGTGAATTTGTCACCTTGAGACTAAATTTACAATCCCTTAATTTTCTTTGTGTTAACAACTAAGATTGTGGAGAAAGTGGGAAGGTTCTTGATAGGGTTGTGCACTCAGTTTTTAGAAGTAAGAGTGAATGAGAATACTTAGTAATAGCAGCAGCCTGGGGGGGGAGGGACAGAAATTAGCAATAAAACATCTGACAAAACCAAGTCAGTGATCTTTAGTCTTGCTTTGTAATATATTCACTCTGGTTTAACATGCGCCATTACTCAGTTGTTTGCTTAAACTGCAGAAGCAAAACTTTGGGTTTCATTTATTAAGCAGCAATGTTTTCTGTAGATGTCAAAAATCAGTCTGTGGTTGAATATAATCTGAGTGGTTCTTACTTCAAATTATGGAGATAGGCCAGAGCTTCTACTGGTAACATTTCTTTTCCCTTTCTTGTGTAACACGGTTATCCAGCACATAGAAAATTAGAAATGCAGGGTTTTGAAATGTGTTCTAATGTACTTTTAGAAGAAAAGAAGAGGTTCGGTGGCTTGGGGGTTGTTTTTTGCTTCACTAAGCATTACTTTAAGGACTGCAGTTAATGGAATCAATGGCTACCTCAATACTCTAAAATCATCTTCTACTACAATTTGCTTTTTCTTAAGTCATTCTCACTCCTTGAGTAAGGAGGAGATTAGAGTTGCCTTGTTCAAGAGGTGAAGAATTGGACAGAATATGTATTTTGGCTTCTTTAACTGATCCCAAAAACGTTTCTGCCACATTTTTTATGAACTTTGAGAGATACCAGGTTTGGTTGGTGGCTTTTTCCTTTTCACTGTCTGGTCATATGAATGTTACTCCTGTTTAATTCCTTAGAATTTTTTACTCCAGCTAACACCAAAAGTTTTCTTACGCTCAGAGATACCTTTGATATTTTTCAATAGATTGCTATAATGAGTATTTGTAGAGAGATATTTAATATTGATTTCTGTGAATCCTAGAAATGTTTTTTTTTCAGCTTGCTTTTGTACTGTTACTCTAGAATTTTTAATTAACAGTAAGTTAATCTTTGACCAGCAATCAGCCCTACAAACAGACTCACCAGACCGATACTTGCTCATTGGGTATCCATTCTTCTGAAGATATTTGAAAAGTAATTGCATTGAATCTTTAAGACTCCCTTTGCACAATCAGTGTTTGGGGATTGTTTATATTTCAGGCTTTAGTTAAAGTCTCCTGTATTTAGACTTGGACAACACCTCCTCATCACGTGGGAACAATGGCTAAATGGTGACTAGTATCTAAACAACAGTAAAATTGTTTCATTTATATTTGTAAGAGTGAGGGTGTATTTCATTTCTTAGAAGAAAAATAAAACCACCAGAGAAAGATGTTTATTTAGGCTTCAGCACTGTGCTGTCTAAACTGTGTTTATGGTGCACAGGAATGAAATTGCAGTGCTTGTTTCTGCTTTCTTGGAAGTGAGGGGTTTTTATAGGGAGATGATATGAACTAAATACAGAATAGGCATTCATGGCCAATCTGGAGTCACACAATTTCTCTAATGGTAGAGATAATTTCTGTTCAATCAAATGTTAAAGAGTTACTAGCAGTTCAGAAGAGACAAAATCAGTCAAGTGGATGGAACTTGGAATAGTCAGAATGTGGCTTCACATGATGCTTCTGTTAAGTTCATATAGATGGGACAAACTCTGTAAATGTCTCTCTTTCCTTTATGTCTCGATTTCCTTTAGATTTATAGATAAATTTCATTTTGGAATTGGGATAAATAACTGAGATATCCCATTCTAGTATTTTTTAAGCTTTTTGTGTCTCAAACTTTTTTTTAAATTTCTTTTAGTTGGTCCAGAGGCTTTCTTTTTATCTTGTTCTTTAAAAATCTTCAAAGAACTAATTTTCTTTCTCATCTCTTTTTCTTTCTTCTTAAAGGAAAGGCTGTTAGTTAGAACATTTCAGTGTGTATGTCCTTCTCCAAGAGTTTGTGTGCTGCCTTTGCAGTCCTGTAAGTCTTGCTGGGAGTTGTTTTGGGGGAATAGGGCCCTTGTGCCTCAAGTGTTTGGATATTGCAGAGCCAGGAACATCTGCTTCCTGAGTATATCCTATGTAGTAAAGCCTTTTTATCAGTTTGGATTTCTGTCTCTGGGTCAGTATTCCTTTTCAAGTTTTAAAGAAAATTTCATTCAGGACAGTCCAGTCTTTTCTACTGAGTCAGACACTGGTTTGCAGACACTTGATGGTGCCCTTTTGCCTCTTACTGAGTTGTGTAAGTTTGTTATGAGTTTAAAAAACTAAAGATTCATTTCCATCACTTATTCATACTGCAGTTTTAAGTACAACTATGACAGAGGGTATTGTTTTGTCAGGAAAAAGGTTTTGAAGAGGTGGTGTTGCGTATCTTCAGTTTTTTTCTTATGTCTAGAATTCTTCCTCCTTTGACAAGCACCTGATTGCTTCCTAGACTGTTTTTCGTTTATCTCTTGAATACCTGTCTTGTAGGTTTGATCTGTGGTATGGCTTTGAAATTTAAATTGAATCGAAACTTTTTATTTGCTCATCTGTTTTTGAGCTTATGATGCCTATTCTGTTGGCTGGTATTTCAGCAAATGAACTTGTGTGTGTTTGGTAATAGAGATACAATGTACATGTTTTGAGTTAACACAGGCAGCTAAGTCAGGGTTGCAATTGTAAATTAGCCCTGAGTGCTCCCGCTCCTCTTTCCAGGCTGTAAGTTTTTACTGCTCCTAAGCATATTGATTATGTATGTTGACTAAGGGGAAAATTACAGCATTCTTTTTATATTTCATTCAAATTACTTTCCTGTTTCACATACGTTAACATGTTATGCCTGTGTTCATGTGCACATGGTGTGATCTTTGTATAAAGGCAGCCATAGAGCCTAACACACATCATCAGATGAGCATTTGTGAAGTACCTTTCTGATACAGGAATGTTTCAGGTAATGAGTGCTATTCTAATTTTTAATCTGTCACTTGGAGCAGATCAATACATGTGTGTAGGGGATAAAAAGGTTTTGCTTATGAGAAAGTAAACCCAGACCAGTCTATACTCTCCTAGGATGAGTCTTCAGGATAGGAGTTACAGAAACCCCAACACTTCGTAATGTGTGGGTGTGTGAGTTTTAGAAAAATTAACAAAAAATGTTCCAAGGGGCAGTGCAGAGTATAACAATAGTTCATTGCTCAGTTCTTTTTCTATTGGGTACTACTTTATTTCCTGTTTGGGGCTAGCTGCATCTTGTTGCTGATCTTACTGATTATAAAAACACTCCTAGGTGCTCTGCTGTAGTGTATGTGAGTACGAAATCTGATTATAACACGAGCTAGACATGCACACAGACACATTTTCCTAGTGTCGTGTGAGGAGACTGCTTAAAAGATTATTCTGACATTAATGTAATCTGTACAACATGCTCAGAAACTGAAAACTATTCTCTTTGGCAGCATTCAGAATATGGACCCTGCAATGAAGGGCTTGTGCACATAGGTGATCACTTACTTGGAATTCATTATACAATTAGGAAAATAAAAGTAATTTTCTTGTTTAGCATCCTGCTGAGGAAGCCTTTTTCATGAGAAATAATACTCCTATTGCAGACCAGCTGGAACCTCTGCAAAAATAGCAAGGGCCTCCCAGAATTACACCTTTTGTGTATATTTTCCTCGAGTTTGGGGTGGGACCTCAGGGATGGTGGGGGTGTGTGCTGAGGTGGGGAAGGAGCTGGTGCGTAGAGGAGGGGCATAGCCAGCAGTTACACTGAACTCAGTGCACAAGAGAAAAGGAGGGATTCAAAGAGCTGCTGTCTTCAGCTAAAACAAAAAGATTGACTTCCCCCCCATATGATGTTGCTGGTCAAGGATGACAGCCAAGATGTGTGGGGTGGGTGACACTGCCATGTGTTGGCAGAAAGAGCCGAGGCTTTAAAGATGGGGCACAGGGGTGGCAGAAGAGGGGAATAGCAAGCATAGAAATACTAAGATCTGTTACAAACTGCAGCAGTCTCAGTATCAAAAGATGTTTTTATGTACTCATATATGATATATATTTATATTTTATATTTATTTATTTATAAAAATATATTTTAGTAGTGAGACTGCTGCAGTCTGTGACAGGTCTAAATCTTTCCGTGGCTGTTTTAGATTTTTTGTTTCCTATGTCCATTACATTGTAGAAATTAGTCTGTCTATATATAGTGTATGTTTTTTTAATCTTGTCACTTAAATATATAGGATACTGATCTCCTGTTTGTCAGGAATTGCAGCCTCCCCTCTCTGGAGCCTGCAGATTAAAAATACTGCCCCATTCTCCTTGCAGTCTAACTTGGTGTGCAGGATCCCTCGGAGAGCTCTCTGGAGAGTCCAGAGAGGGGATTATGATTATCAGTGTGCAGCAGTGCTGCTGAGCACGGGCATGATGCTGCAGCTGGGTAGGGATAGAGCTTTCTCACAAGCAACAAAAGTGCAGACTGCTGGTCTGGGCACTGCTTTTGAAAGTATGATAATTATCATATAGCTGGGGTTTTTTAACCCCTCTGTTTTGAAGATGTTTTTCTTCCATTTTTGGGTTCTGATAGTCGTTATGTGCCAGTCCAGAAAATTATCATAGCATTCATTCTGCCAGTGACAAGTGTGTTTATCTGCTGGCACTGTGGACTAACTTACTGATGACTTTCTGTGTCATGTTCACAAAGCCAAAGTGAAGAAATAAAACTGTCTCGAGGGGAAATTAGTATCTTTACAGTACAAATATTTTTGTCCTGCCTGTTTGTCACAGCAAAATTCTCGCATTGTGGTGTAAACTTTCATTGTAGAGCAATCTGACTGTTAATGGCGAAAGTGATTAAGACCCGTCCAGCCATTTTCTAGCGCCCGGAGGGCTGCGGGAGGCTGTGAGGCGCTGCGGAGGAGCGCCCTGGGTGGCGGCGCTGGGTGCCGGTGCCAGCGCGGCTCCCAGCTGTGGCTGCCCATTGTCTCGGGCATGGGCAGCGCGGCCCCGGGCGCTGGGTAAGGCAGCAAAATGCCAGGAGCACGCAGGGATGTGAGGCCTGGAATAGGGCATCGAAACGCTGCCTGAGAGAAGAATAAAATGTCTCCAGACAAATTGCAGTGTTCCACAAAAGCCGTTCTAGGCCTAATCAATTAGCAGAGATCATTAGCACCCTTAATCTCTTCCTTCTTTAAACATTGACATGAAAAAGATTTTTTTCTCATATCTTCTTATTTAATAATGGCATTCTTGCTAATTTTTATTTACTGGGTGTTTCATTTATGCTGTGATTGTAAAACCATTATAAATACCTCTGCTAAAAGAATTTCCCAAGGTGGCAGAAATGGGGGAGATGCCTGAATTTTTTTTATTGTGTTTTTTTTTTTAAAGTGTTACTGTTATCTCCATTCCAAGGAGGAACTACAAGTAAGCTTATTTTTTTTTAACAAAGATAAGTTTTGACCTGAAAAATAGGTTTGAAATTTAAACAGCAAGAGTATTTATAGTAGGCTACGTGAAAATGTGTTTGGTTTTTTTCCCTATGCAGTTGATGACAGTCTTGTGTTGTGGACCAAATGTCTTTTTGTAGAGATAACAAGTAATTTTAGCTTGCTGTTAAATTGATGACATTTGATTCTGTGAAGATCAGTCATTTAATTTTTATCAAGTTTCTGCACTATCAGAACGACTGGCATCAGACCTGCTGTGGCTTTGTTAGAATCTAACAAAACCACACTGCTAGAGGATTAAAGTTTGTAGGGTAGACAGTTTTGACATTGTGATTTGTTTTTACCTGATGTTTGTAATCACCAGATTTTTAAGCAGCCAAATGATGTTTCTGTGTGTGCTGGTGATGTGGTGCGGTGTTTGTGACGCTATGGCAACAGGGCACAGGTGAGAGCATTGATAGTGCCCCAGGGAAAGTTTTGTCATGTTTTACTCGCTTGCTTTTGTGATTTTTGTCGTTATTTTATGCAGGGAAAGACCATAATGGTACAGTAATTTACCAAGCTAGTGAATTTTGTTATAAGATGGAAAGAAAGGGCCTGTTAGACTTGAAATTTTTGCTTCTTAACTTTTTTGAAAACTTAAGTCCTTTGCACAATCTTGAGTATCTTGGGGCCTAAACAGAATCTTTAACCTGGCCTGGTAACTCCAGGAGCCTGTTCCCACCTTCTGCTGCTGAAATTCATGTCAGTTTTAGAGACACTTTTCATGTTACTGGTGGAAATATGATGGACAAATGTTAAGTTAGACATTCTAAGGATGAAACCTGATGTATGTACAGAAAATAGTTTGCTGCTGTGTGCAGTTCTGGATGGCTGTTTTCTAAATGAAATGGAGATTTGTGTCTTTTAAGAAAGTTGCTATTTGGAGGATCTCCACTGGAAATAGTCACAGGCAATGCTGCAGTTCATTTACTTTAAATAACTGGGGAAAAATCAATCTTTGACTATTTTGAGGTTTTAGTTTGCTAATGCATCATCTGGGGACTTGTAGATGGCATTTATTTGATCTTACATATTTTCTATGAAATGTTTTGAGTAGCAAGATGGTTTTTTTACATCATCTGAACTTAAGATATTTATGTGCTTTTACTACTGTCCTGTTTCTAATATACCAAAATTAATCAATGTTGAGCTTAAAAGATTCTTGAAGATACCTTTGATTAGTTTACAGTTGGGTAATATAAAACAAGTTTCCAACTTTTTAATTTAAAATTCTTTTAAAACAACTGTAAACAGCTCAGGCTGTACTTATACTTTATTCTGCTATAAAACCTCTGACCTTTAACAAGCATCGACAACCTCATAAAGAGGAAAAGCAATAATTTTTTCCCCAAACTATTGATTTCCAATTGATACAAAAAAAGCATATTGCTACTTTTCTTACTCTATTTTAAGATGTTAACACTAGAAATGAGGCTTCAGAGAATGATGTAATTACACATGATTCTTCTTCAGTTTTTAAGGATTGTTTTTAACAAGACAACTGTTGATATTTGACAGTTGAAAATAGGTAGATACTTTGGGTTTGGGCCTGTGATTTGAGTGACTTTATGACTTAAAGGTATTAAATAGATACATACAAGTATATATTAAACAGATTATATGGTGATGTGGACTTCAGTGCTTTGTAGAATTACAGTGTGTATTTCCTGGAATTGTTGGAAGCTTTCTAAAGGTATAGTTAAAAGTGAGTGAAAATTTTGTGGGGGAAAAAAATATGCAAGATGTCAAAAGGAGCTGATAAAGGATGATGGGTGACCATGCAATGTGAATTACGTGAGGATGGGAAGGGCATGCTTGGGGGTTGCTCAAAGGATAAAATGGCTGGAAGTTGTGGGAGGGTGCTGGTGTGGGCACATGGACAGAGAATTTTCTGAATATCAGCCCTAGAGATGGCTCAAGAGCCAGGAGGAGTTTTTCTGCTGTCAGTTGGGTTTCTCTGAATGATGAAAGCTAAGCCAACAAAATCTTCGTCAGCATAGTTGTTTCTACAGAGCTTTTGCTGGTACAGCAGTGTCATGTGAGAAGGGCATTCATTTTTCCCCTCCCAAGCCAACAGAACTATGCTAGCAAAAACTAAAGATATGTCATGCTGTATTTCATAAGCATTTCTAAATAGTTCTTTCCTCATGCCTTTGGACAGGCATATTCTTTGGGGGAGGAGAGGCTTAGCCATTCAACAGATGGATTTTCCACTAACCTAATGCTCTGCTCTCTCTGAGGTATGGCATTTTGGAAAGGTTAATGCTCTAATAGTGTTCAAGCTGAAATGGCTTTTGTCTGCCAACGTATGTTACCC
This sequence comes from Notiomystis cincta, assembly GCA_013398075.1. Lineage (NCBI taxonomy): Eukaryota > Metazoa > Chordata > Aves > Passeriformes > Notiomystidae > Notiomystis > Notiomystis cincta. Next base: position 623,075 of record VZRX01001673.1, read on the forward strand.
TGTGCAGATGCTTGCCAGGAGACAATTATATAAAAATAGTGTTTAGTGAACTGTTTCGAAGTCTGTCTGGGAAATTATTTTTTTCCTTCTCTCTCTAAAGCTACAAAAAAAAAAAAGTGAGAATAGATCCTAATAGAGCTACAACTTTAAATAGTATATAAACCATTTAAGACTATTTTTGGTACCTTAATGAGGGTGGCCTAGCCACAGAGCTGTGTTTTATAATAACAGTATGTGAATGTTAGCCATGTTGGTTTTCATCCACCACAGACTGTTCAGTGCTAGAACTGTCATTTCATCAGAAACCCTGCAACTTGGCCTTCCATTGTTCTTCATGCTGGGTGGCTCTGCTAGTCAAAACAAGGATTGTAGTGGGACTTTTTCTCCTTAGGTAATGTCCTAGCATGCCCAACCTTTCCTTTTCCTAAATGGTTAAAAGAACAGTGCCTGTAGTCTAGCAGATTTAATAGTGAGCTGTGGAAGCACCTTACAAGGACCCCTTTGTCGTGTTCCACTGTAGCAGGAGCTACATCCAGAGAACTGTTTCATTTTCCATGAGGAAACCAAAGGTGTTTACTTCCTTTGATGTACTTGGCTCTGATCGTTTGTATCCTAAAAGTCCAAAGTGAAGTGCGAGAAGGGAACTAAGAGGAGAATGACAGTGCTTTGTGCAGAATGGAACAGCTGACCTTCCTGGGGACCAGGGCACTCTGAAGAACCATTGTGTAGTGGCAGAGTTTTTTCAGGGTACATTTCAAGTTTTATTTTTTGAGTTTATGCATAACAAATGACAACAAAGTGCAGGTCTCCACAGATGTTTGAATACTGTAGTTTCCTATCAGTATGCAGAATAAAAGACTGCTTTAGTCTTGCTTGCTGTTAAATATCTTATTCTCATTTATGCAACTACATTCCTGAAGGAATTATCTTGTTATTCTTTGTCGCTGTCAGCTCAGTTGCATTCAGGAGTGAACTCACAAGAGAAGGTGAGGCAGGATTAAAGAGCCTTAGAGTATTGCTCAGAATTTAAAATATAAAAGGAGGGGGAGGGATAGTTGCTAATAATACACCTTGGCTTCTCACATGCCTATTCCTGTGAAAGGTGTCCTCTTTAAAAGCCTGTCAATTGTCTCAGGAGCAGTGGTAGTGTCCTATCTTGGGCCCTGAGTGTGAAAAAGAAGGGCACTATATTGCTCTGTGGGAGTGTTTGAGAGCAAAATGGCCCAGTAAAGAAAAGAAGGTGTTTAAGAAGACTGGGGGGCAAGTTTTGGGTTTTCTGTCTGATGTTCAGCATTACTGTTGTCCAAATAATACCCTGTACTGAGGTATGTGTAGATCTGGAATGGGTGTTTGGCAAGTACGTTTTGGTGCTTTAAGGCTGTCTCTGCCTTTCCTTGCAGCAGCCAGGGAGGGGAGGTGGGGGGGTGGTGCCTTGGTCCCAGGGGGTTCAGCCCTGCCCTGGTGCCGGCAGCACCTCTGATAGAGGAGAAGGACAGTAAACAGGAGAACAGATCACTTTTGTAAAACTGCAGCAAGATGAACTGGAGCAGACCTGGGACAGCCTGAGTGGGTTCACAGTTGTGGGGTTTTCCTTCCAAATTGGAGGAAACTTCGTCAAGAGTCTGCAAATGGCTTCTGGTGCATTTGGTTCTATTTCTGTCCAATTAATTTTTTAATGATGTCTACACTTGATAGTAGGACATAACTTGCACAGACAGTGAGATGCATTCAGTCCCCAATTAATTTTTGAAGAGGTAGAATAACTGCACATTATACTTTTGTATTCTGATTTATCACGCTCTTTCTTTGATAATCTGATTACTAAGTACCTTGGTAAATTGAATCAAATAAGAAGTATCTTCCAATGCTAATGGAATAAATAGCATTTAGTTGTTAACTGATTAATGTGGAACTTTAAAATCTATGTAAATGGCATTATCAAGAAATGCATAAATCTTTGATTTAAGTGTATTTAAATCCTTGCAGCAAGGATTCACTTGTATAGCGTTTCCCAGTAAACAAGACTAGGGAATCATTTAGATTCATGCTTCAAAAGTGGACCAATTTCTCCTTTCTTTGTTATTGATCAGACCTGCACAATTTCTGAGTTCAGTAGGCAGGCCAGGATTGTTTGCTCCCTAGCTGGTCATTTAATGGGTCTCAATCTTTAGACATAAGATAAAATGCAGAAAGCACGTGTGTGTTGGCTTTTCTGGAAAAGGGGATAATTCCAGTTTATATTTCTGATAATTGTACAAAGCTGCTTTGAATTTTCTGTTAAATGAATGGCAGTGTTAATATCAGGTGCTACATTTTTACAGATGCTGTGTGATAGACTTTAACAGCCTGGGCCACTGAGGCACTACTTAATAGGGGGAGCAAAATTTTGGTTGCAGGACCTGGCTTATGGCTTGGGTTGTTCATGAGCACAGCCTGGTCTGTTTGTGGACAGGAGAATTGTCTCTCCCTCTGGAATCCTCCCTTGCTCTCCAAAGAAGGATTTTCAAGGTTGTGTGGGGTTGCTTTTGTTTGTTTTTTCTCCTTTCCTTTATCACCTCGGGCACTTTCTTCCAGTCCTTTTCCCACCTCTGCCTTAAAGAAAGTTTCTGAGGAGGGACTGATTTGTTCCAAATACAGATGTTTGTCAGGTTGTCCACCCTTTGGCTCAGGATTCATCTGCAGGCTCTCAGTTACCAGATAATGTCGTTAACCTGCACCTTCTCATAGCTTTATTTGGACTGGGCTGGTGCCGTTGAAGTGCCCTTAGTGGAACTACTGGGGCAGAGCTGAAAGTCAGCCCTGCAGAAAGAGCTGTACAGTTGCTGCTTTTCTTCCTGGGGCTTTGTTCCTGCTGCCCAGGGCTCACAGAAATGTCCTGTGTACCCCCATAGCTCGTTAGCCCAGAACCTGCCTAGCCAAAGAGCTTCATGGTTCTGGGTCACTTCTCAAGGAATCACACCATGGGAAAGTTCAGCAAACACCAAAGCTGGTGAAAGGTGGAGGTGGGAACCACACCTGGAGACTGTGGGGCACAGGCTGTAGGGAGCAGAAGGAAGAAGCAGGAGCTCCCCTTTATGAGTTTTCCCTTGATTTGGGTGTCTGAGACATCAGTCTGACTTGCCAAAATTACTTGTTACCAAGAGCTATGTGTAGGCTGTGGTCCACAGGGATTAAGCAGTAGCTGGATGCAGTAATTCTTTTAGTTATACCCATAGTTTTTATTAAGATAATTTTGATTGATACCTTTCTGCTTAAGGCATAAACATTTTCCTCTTCCATCCTAACAAAGACTTTGAGTGTTTTCAGTTGGTGGGGAGAGTTGGTGTTTGTTCTAGTCACAGGAACCCTGAGGTTATGATGTTAATAAAAATTTGTTTATGTAATTGAGGTGAAAAACAGCTGGGAAAGGCTCTTGTTGTGCAAGTCTCTTACATGAATCTTCAAAGATCTGTTTTTCTAGGAAAGGTCCTGACTTTTCTCAAAAAAATAAAGCATTCCCCCGTCCAAGAAAGGTTTGTACCACTGCTGTGCCAGGGGTAAGGTAAAACTTTTCCCACAGACTTTGTAGGATTCATCCATCAGTTATTCCACTTAAGCTGTGGAGGGAGTTGCTGCACAAAACTGCTGTGGAAGCTGTGGGAAGAGGCCAGTGTTTGTTGGTTGCAGGAATTCTGTTGACATATCAGTCAACAGAAGCTTGTTTAAGAAATAAATTTTCATGTTACCTTTCCACTGACAGCACGTCCACTTCACATGTTGAATATAGATTTTTTTTTTCACCCCCACCCTTCTAATCCAGTTTCCTGCCCTGAATTTAACTGATGCAAGTTATTTTGACAACCATTCATGGGGTCTTCTGACAGCAATAACATCAATAATTAAAGAAAAAAAATTACCTTCTGTCTTTTAGCTTCTTTTTAAAAGAAAAAGAATGGATTTCTTCTGTCACAGGCAGAGAAAAACTTCCTATGTCCATCCACACTGCCAGCAAGGAGTTGGAACTCTTGATGCCGCTTAGAGAAATTGGATTAAGTTGAGTAGATCCTATTCCCAAAAATATCACTACTCATTACAAGTCAGTTTAGTGGGTTTACATATGGTGATTTTCAAGTCAGAACCCAAACTAAGGGACCCAGTGGTTTCCAGATTCAGGAGGCTGCCATCATAACACTCAGGAATGCTTGATCTCTTGGGGTTTTTATGACTTATCCTCTAGGTCGTGCAAAAGAAAGCAGTAAGAGCACAGTATTGACTGGTTTTCTGATCTGCAAAGCTCATGTCTGTGCAGTACTGGGCATCCATCTCACAGCTGATAAAAACACTTTTCCATCTGAAAAGGGAGAAGAGTTGCATACACAAAGTGGTGAGCACTCATCAGAAAGAGGGTTACCAGACTTCAGGGTGACTCTTGGGGTATAATGTTGCCAATATGATGAAGAAGAACATATGTTTCAATACTGAGTATTTAGGTGGGGACAGGCAGTCCTGAGGGTGGAGAACATAGGTATGACATTTTATCCTCCACTCTTACATGCAAGTCCTTTTACTTCCTGTCTACCAAAGTAGGTGTCTATTTTTGTCACCTATAAAAGATACTGGAATTGGTAAGTTTTCTTTCATGAGATGTGTTGTGAGCTGTGTGAACTTTTAATTGCAAACCCAGGTAATGCTCTGCCCCTAATACTCATTCTTTCAACTGTTTAGATAATTCTAGGGCAGAACCTCATTTGTGTCCCTCCTATTAAAATCTGCAAATACTACATTGGTCTGTATTGCAATCCATTCTATAGCCAGTATTGTGATTTGGTGTCAGTTAGTTTTTTACCAGACCCTATTTTCTCCCCAAAGAATAGAGCAGCTCCTAAGGACTGCCTTCCTGCTTTTTTTTCTCCTTTTTCCTGTCCTGCATGTGACACAAGAAATTAACATCCAACTGTTTGGGGAGATGAAAGAGGTGGGATTCATAAGGATTGGCTGTGATTTGCTCCTTCACTCAGTCTGCAGCACATAAAATTCCTTAAATCTTTTTTTTTAATCCAGTCTGTGCAAGTTTAGAAACTAGAACCAGATAATCTCAGCTATGAAAATTTGCTGAATTAGAGGAAACTTCAGGGACAGAATATTATCCAAGTACTTAAACTCAGAATTGTAGATCAGAAAGTTGCAATATCAATCTCAATGAATCTATGGCTGCTATTATTAAAAAAAAATCAGATAAGCAAAGATTCATGTTTCTATTCTGTGTGTTTTGCTGCTAATGTGAAGCACAGGGTTTGGCATTTACTCATGGATGCACATATGGTGATTCCAGTTGACTCAAAATAGCTCCATTCTATGAACCCAAAATTGAGATTTTTTTTTTTCATGTGAATTGGAACTCCACAGCTTTTCCTCAGTTCTGTTTCTTTGACTGTAGAATACATAGCACCAAATCTGCAGGCTTTAAATCTATCTGCAGGGAAAAATCTGTTCAGAACAAGTTATAAACTAATTTGCACTTAGTTTGTCTTAGAAAATGTAAGGACTTTTCTTGTGCATCAGTTTCCTGGATTGACCTAGGCAAGCAAGTATATTTGCAGAATGAGTTTTGGTAACTGAGTATGCTGATACGTGTTTTTAAAGTGATGTTGCAAAGGGACAGGAGCTCTTGATGTATTTGACAGAATTAAAGAAAAGCTTGAAGATGTTGATTACCATTACTGTTTGTGACTTTTGTAGGGAGTAGCCATTAAATTACACTTACTTTGCAGTATTATATTTGCAACTGGACATAAATGTTTTGGGTTTTGTTTTTTGCTGTCTTCAGCCTGTAATATTTTTTAACATTTATCTAAATACTGTACAAATCACGTGTCAGTCAACAAAATGAAACAGCATCTCTAGTCAAGTTTTGTTTGCAGTAAAGGTTCTGAGCTTCTTAATAAATCTTATATCAGCATCTGGATTGTCTGGAAAAACCACCTCAACAACCAAACAATGCTGGGTATCCTTTGTTGTATTTTTGCATTATTTTATCTCCAATTTGTTCTTTTATCTGTAATCCTTTCCCCTCCATTAGATTCAGTACATAGGATCTCTTACAGGCCTGAATGATGGCCCATCTTTTATCTTTCTTTTCCATACTTTGGAGCAAATTTTAGTACCCCAGATGTCTGTGGTAACTTTTCTCTTACCAAACTGTGTTTCTTCAGCTCTGGAGAAGTGGTTGCAGCCAGGCTTTAATCTCCCCTGCGAGGGAGCTGGGCCGTGGGAGGAGCTGGGCACTGTGAGGGCTGCACTGGCTGTGCTCTTGAGCTCTGGCCTTGACTTCAAATGCTTCCTCGGGGCTGCTGCTGTTATTTATTTCTCAGATCTGAAAAAGAGGGAAGCTGGAAAATCATCAGTTTTGCAAAAATGTGTAAATCCTCATTCCAGAGAAATTATGTTGTTGAATAAAATAAAGCTGTCTTCTGTAATTCCAGTTGCCCAAAATATGGCTTATGGATTGTGCTTGTAGATGATTAACTCCAACAAAGACAAAAACGCTGTTCTGCTGACAGCGATTTGTGAGCTTTCATGGCCTGTTACTCCTCCACACCTGCTGGGCTGCATATTTCAGACTCTTTGGGAAGATACCTGCTTGTTTATAGAAACAGAGTTTCACCAGGAATGCCAACAAAACGTTTATTATGACTACTTGTTAACTCTGAAATGCAGAAATGTCCTGGAAGTCCAGTGAAACTGTTACTGCTGTTAGATAGAGTGAGCAGGATGGATATGACAATTGCTGATTTCTTCTTTCTGTTTTTTTTTTTTCTTTCTTAAAATGACAGTTTTAAGTTTTTAGGTGTCATCATGTTCCATCTCCCCTCCCACAGTATAATGCATTTCCTTTGTTGATTTCCAGGCATTCAAAAGGGATGTTCTTGCTGATTCAAGATCAAATAGTTCTGTCCAGGACTCTACACTGGGGATAAGGACATGGGACTCCTCCTGCCAGATTCCAGATGGTTCATCACAACTGACATCTTGGCTGACAACTGTGAAAAGGATCTTCGGATTATTCTATTTTATTTTTGTGGGACACCACAATCCCCAAACTCTAGGACATATCAGGTACTAAACCAAATACTAAGCTTTTCCATAGCATTATTGGATAGTTATTTGTTTCTTATGAAGGAATTTAGGCATTCAGCTCTCACTTTTTATTTCTCGTAGAAAATGGAAAGTCCTTGGTTAGCTGAGTAATGACAATGAGTTGTGTTTCTTATTTCCTACAGAAAATTTGGGGTTTAATCATTAGTTATCTTTATATAGTATTTTAAATCATTATTATAAATTGTAATTGCTCATCATGGTTATTATCCTAATTACCAAATTGTTTCTTTCCTTCTTCTTTGTTGCTTTTGAGAGAATGCTTAATTTTATTAAGACTAGTTTTGCTGCAGTTTGTGGGGAAGATAATTCCTGCATTCAGAACTTGTCCAGTTATTACCTGTCAACAAGGAAACTTAAAAAGTTCATGAAATTTATGAATGTTTGCACATTCAGGGCATTATGATTCATCTATTTACTTTCAACCCTTTTAAAATAAATCTATGTGTAATTTTCTTCTCCTTTGAGAAAATCTTCCTTGTTTCTGTTGGAGCCTAGTTTGATTCAGAATATCTAAATGTTTAGGTGCTTATTTTTAAAATGTGGAAGGGAAAATCTGTGAGTGTTATTCAAGAGTGTAGCTCTTAATTCTTGTTTGTGTAGATGCCTGCTGTTACAGGCCACTGATAAAAGTGGTTAAAAAGAAATCACTCCTTCTAATACAAGACAGGAAAAGGTGTCATACAGAGGGGGAATCCTTTTTGCAGCAAAATCATATTTATTTTGGGTAGCTGTTTAGGTATGGGTGGGTTTTTTAATTAATTTACAATTACTCAATAATCCACTTTTTCTTTGTCCTAAAGGTTCCATATTTCTTGTAGAATTTTAAAATAACCTTTTCTAATGAGGATGTCTGATATTCTTACTGTAAAAGATGAAACTGGTGCAATGAAGGGTTCAGAAGCTGAATTTAAAGATACAGACCCAGTTGAAAACCTTAAAAAATCAGGAAGTCAGGAACAGATTCAAGTGGAAAAGGATGAAAATTGTCCTGATAACAAAAACAATATGCCGGTAAGAAGCTTTTCACTTCATTTTTCACTAGTATATGATGTTAAATAAGTCTGTGTCTGGTTGTTCTTCATTCTCTTGATCCTCTTATATGTTTCCTTGGTACAGTGAGGAAAACTTGGCTGGTGTTAGGAAAGCAAGTATGATGATTATTGCTTCCTCTCTCTCCTCCTTTGCCCCACTTCTCTGTTTATACTCATGTAAATATGACTCAGTCATTTTTAATTCTTTTGAAGTAGATGAGTGGTTTTGCTGGGAACCAGACAGTTTGCCCAAGTTTGTGCTTCCCTGAATGTGTATGTGAAGTCTTTCATTGCAGCAGAGCAAGGAACAAACTCAGGCTGGCTTTTGCTGCTGCTGAATGCTGACAGAGTTTGGAGCTGGGCTCTGTGTGCTCAGTGTTGCTGCTTTGAACAAGGTGCTGCAGCTCAGCCCGGCCTGTCTGCCCTGGGCAGGGGTGGCCAGCCCAGGGCTCTTGAGCTGTTGCACTTTACAGGTGGCTCAGGTGTAAATTTTCCAGCAGAGCTGTTCAGCATAAGGCTGAAGTAATCAGCTGTAGATAATCCAAATCCCCAGGAGTCAGAGAAATCCAGAGCTCCTGAGGCCAGCAGGTCTGGGTGCTACCTCAGCCACCTGCAGAATGAGCTGGGGAGCATCATCCTGCCTTGGTGGGCAGCAGATACTCCTTGCACCTTCCCTTCTCTGATCTTCACTGCTTGACAGCTTTGGTAGGTGACTTTTAGGTAGGAAAGCTGAGGCAGTTCCTCGTGCACACACTGAAAAGCAAAGGCATATAAATGGGTGGCCTTTGCAGGTGAGAGAAGTACCTATATGGAAGTCATGGCATCACATTTCAAGTGAGAAGGAAGCAAAGCAAATAGTGTGAAAATACCTTGTGTCAATGGAGAACGCACTGATAAGGAGGGGTTAGGAATTTGTAGCAGCAGATTTAAGACCTCTGAGATTTAGGTGTGGGACAAGAGAGCTCACTCCTGACTGAGGCTGCCCACCTGGTCACTGAGGACTGTAAGCAGCTCAGATGTGGTGAGGACTTCAGGAAAACAACTGAAAAGTTCTGACACAACCTATAAAACAGGCCAGATTTGTAAAAGGAAACACAGAAGTTTGTGTTGGCAAAAGCTATAGTTGTCTATAGGAATTTTGTGTCTGTGGGTTAATACTAAACAAATTTTTATAGAAATCCTGATTGGGATCTGAGGGATTCTCTTGTGGGTTGCAGAAACAGGACAGTAGCTTATTAGATTCTTGTTATTGAGATTTGAGTAAAAGCTTCTTTGGGGAGTAGTTCAGTTCAAGACTAACAATTCAGTATTCCACTGAGTGAAGTCAGCTTTATCTGCTATGTTAAATTGCTTCTAGATAAATCTTGTAGACCACTGCAATAACAATAGTTTTACACTCTAATATCTGCTGGCTTTATTAAGGCTGGCATCAGTGTAAATAGATAATTTTATGGAAAAAATAAATCCTTGCAATGAAATACTTCTCCTGTAACATGAGAAATAACTGCTACTGAAAAGCTGGGAGATATTATAGCTGAGCTGGTATTTTCTTTAATTAATGGAATATTCTAGTAGTGAGCCTTAAAAATTAATCTAAGGTTTAGTTATTTGAGCCTTAAAAATTAATCTAAGGTTTAGTTATTTAGTGATTTTCATACAGTTCAGTAATTTGGAAAAATCTCATTCACATTTTCTCATTTAACATATTTTAGTGTGGAAACTTCTATGAGACTCAAGTGGCAAATAAGAAATAAGCCTTCCTGCAAACAACTGCTCCTGTCTTGTCAGAGTGCAGAGGAATGAACCCTGCCAGTGCTGCCAGAGGCTGTGGGTTTGGCAGGGGGTTCATTGCTTGGTTGGGTACTTGTTCAGGAGCAAGGGCTGGTGGCTGAAATAATTTTCTCACATCTACAAAATGAACTGGACACTACTTAGTGAAGGCTGTTGGATGGAAAAGCTCTGCTGTCAGTGCATTTAGTGTGGTGTCCAGAAGTCTCCATCAGAATCAGAACATTGCTGTTACATGAGCAGTTGAATTAAAAACTGAGGCTGAGGATACAAATATCCAGAGTGGCAGGAAGACAGTTACCAAGTGGAGCCTGGCTAATGTGAGCAAGCCCCTTGCAACAACTGAAATCAGCAGATGTTAATGTCATTTGTACTGTGGAGGCTGCCAGTGCAAATATCTATGTCTTATGTTTGAGGATTTCTCATTTAAAGCATGTTTTATGCTAAAACACAAAACAAAAATTTGGGGTTGTCCACAGTAAAAAACCCTTGTGGAACAGTAGCAGTCAGCAAGTTTTTAGCTAATGGATGGGTAAAGTGTGATGAAATTCCAGTGGACATGGTACTTGTCATTAAGTGCAGGTTAAATGTTACTGTAGTGGTGGGAAAAAGAGCAAAGAATTTGCTGAGAAATGTTAGAAAAGATTATCAGAAACTTACTGGAATTTGTTGTGTACTACTGTTTACTAATTGAGTGCATCAGAGGATGGGTTGGGCGTAGGGGTTGCATGGGGCTTGTGTTTTCTACCTCCCTGGTGGTAAAATAGGTTTGGTGCCTACTGACAAAAACTACAGTCACATTCCTGAGTACAGTTATCACTTCACTTTTGACTTCTTTACAGCCAAGGATGAAACAGGCTATGATTTTTGCTCTGTCTAAACTTGACATGGGTTCAGGTATGTTTCTGGAACTGCACAGTTCAGAAACTGATGGTTATGTTTTGAGATGTAACCGTGGTTGTAAATTCCAGATTGTTTTGAGGTTGTGCATTAATAACTGATTTGCTGTTGTGTCTGCTGTTGGAGGTACAATGTGAATGAAGAAAATACCTAATTAGAGTACATGGCCAGCACTCCCAATTTCTTTAAGCAGTGCAAAAGTAGTGTAATTGATACAGAGATCATTTCTAAATTGGCATATTTGCAGTGAGGTTCAAGTGTCATTTAAATGGCACTGGAGACAAGAGGCACTGTTACGAAAAGTACTTTCACAGAAGTCATGTGCATGTCAGCACTATGGTGGGTTCTGTGATCAAAAGGGTTTTGGTTCACAGTCACTGTTGTCTCCCACCTGTTCATCTTATCCAGGCCAGGTGACAACAAATGAATTCAGAATTAGCTGGAATACAGGGTCTGTGTTGCCTCTGGGTCATGAGACAGGCAATGTCATCCACTGTAAGGACAAAGCTGCAGGAAATATTGACAACAAATAGTCCCTTATGTTTATTATTAGGAAGATTTCTCTTTTTAAAAACCCAAAAAAGCCTCATGGCACGAGTTTTATGCATCTACTGTGTGATAAGGGCAAGGCAAACGTTGTTTTAAGTGATATAATTCTGGTTTTGTTTTATGTTAATTAAGCAGATATCCTTGTCCTTTGGGGGAATTAGATAATTTTTTTTACTTAGCAACTTGATGTCTCTCTTCCTACAAGTATCTTCCTTCCATACTAGAAAACCTTGGGCTTCTGTCTCTGTTTCACAGCTGAAGTTCTCTGAAGTGTTTCTTTGCCTCCTCCCCAGCTGTTTTGGTCTTGTCAGGGTTTACCTGTCTTTGTCTCCAAAATATGTGATGTAATGCTTTTGAATAGATAAATGATCAGGCAGATTCTCTTACTGTTGAGCTGCCTCCATGTCCAAGGGTGAAACTATTTTTCCATCAGTCATCCTCTACTGTGTCATGGAAAATTGCTGTCACTGCTCACTAATGCAGGACAGAAAGTAACATGGACCACACTGTTCTTTTCCTCAGCATTACAAAGCTGTCCATGGTTCTTGGGACTGCAAGCACTTGACTGGATTTAAAATTGAGACCTAATTTTGCAGAAAGGTAAAAAACTGAATGTCCTTAGAACACTCTTTGTTCAGGTTTGTCATGTTGTGCCTATCCTCAGAAATGCCCAAATGGTACTTCAGAAATAGAGCCCCTTCTCACAAAACCTTTCGCACGTCTGAGTTTGCCATCTTGTGCCTGACCTGTTTTTATCCAGTTTGTTTAGACAGCACAGTGATGGTAGAGGAAGGCATGTAACAGCTCCAGATCTTTACTTTGCATTTAGTATATGTAATCTGGTGAGGTACTTAGAAAAAATAAAGTAGGCAAATACTCCTACTGAAAACCTGGATATTTATGTTTTTGATAAGTGCTATCTTACTTCCCTTTTTATTTTGCAGTTGGAAATGTAGTGTAGTAGCTGGTCTTAAAAGTTGTGTTTGTGGGATTTTATCAAAGGCAAGAACCTAATCATTATTTTCAATATGCAATTATTTGAAATACTTGCTTTTAAACACTGTCTTGAAATCATGCCCATAATGACTATAAATAGGGCTTTCATTAACAGTGTTTTCTCAAGGCAGTAAAAGTCTTTGAGAGCTGCAAGTATAAAGAAATTGCCTAATTTGCACTCACCAAGGATTGCATATTCTAAATTAGCTAGAAATTCTTTTTCACAAATGGAGAACATAGAGATGTTCTGTAGGAGCAAAACTTAGTAAATGCAGAGAAATAAGGACAGAATAAAATTCATGGGCCTGAAAAGAGAGAAAATGTTAACAGCTACAATGTGCATTGGCTACCTACGTCCTGGAATTCCAGTGGAAGTGGTGTCATCCTTTGTGGTTTTGTCCAAGAGAGAAATCATTGGATTGTCCCCACCCATCTTCAAGCTCTGAGAGTGCAGTTGCTGGTGGCATCAGAGGCTTTAGGGTTTGTACTTCCAGGCCAGACCTCGCACCATCGGGCTGTGCTCACCTGAGCTGTCCCTGCAGTCCGGCCCTCCCAGATTTATTCCCGTTACAGCTGGCTCTTGGGGGCTGGAGTTTTGTGTTTTGACATCCTTAAAGTCACACAGGAAAGCCAGGAATCCATACCTATCACAGGAGTGTTGCACAGGGCAGTTGTATCTAAAAGAGAAGTTTGAATATGATGGGTGGGGTGATACTTGACTCATCTGTGAGGGAAAAGCTCCCTCCTACAGTGGCCCCCAGCTCTCCCCAGTATTGTCAGTGTTGGTTTAGTCCCAGCAATCATTTCTTCTCTTTTTTTTCAAATCACTCTTAAAAATAACTGAAATATGTGTCTTATCTAATTAGTGAGCAGTAGCTCTATATCCTGTAAAATTAGGTTGAATTACCCTTTGTGCCCTATCAAATCTGGATCTGGGGTATTTGCTTCCATATATTCTTTTGGCTTATATACTGGTTTCAAAGCTTCCAAAATTTTGCAAAAGATAAACAATTGCCCAAATATAGATTCTTTTGCCTCTTGACAGTGAACTGAGGACTCCACTGACAGTACTGATTTGACTTTACATTTGCACTACTTGATTTGAGCACACCTAAGCTAATTGAGGCTGGAGTAATTGATAGGAGCTTGGGAAATGATCCAGGTTTTGAAATTCAGTAGCTTAGTGTAACAGAAACTTTGACAAGTGCCAGCTTTTAGAATGCAAGGAATGCTTTCAGAGGAGATGATGGAAAGGAAAAAATATTTTTCAGGTAACGGAAAAATTCAAAGTCTCTGTGTGGTTCCAGGTATGGAAACAGCAAAACTTAGAGTCTGAATGGTTCCAGCTATGGAGGCATTTGAACTGTCTTTGCTGCTCAAAATCTCAGCAAGCTTCCTTTTAAAAGCTGGTGTAGAGTTCAGTTAGTTTTCAGTGCAGCTATTTAAAATGCTGTTACATAGTGAAATGAGCTTAAATGAGCTCCCCTTCTGCTGCTCCTCAGTTAAGCTGGTGCAGCATCCAAAATAGACATGTGGGACTTGAGGAAAATGAGAGAAAAAGCAGTTCTGCCTTTACATGGTAGAGCTCTTTGCTGTAGGTGAGGTTTCTTCTTAGCAATGTTGTATGTCCTGCTAAGAAGTTCAGGCACTTGATAGACATCTCCTGTGAGCTAAGGTGAGGAGAGCTGCATTCATGGAGTTTTCCAGTGGAGTTTCTATTCAGTTTCCTTTTTAAAGGAGGAAATATTGTCCATTAAACAACATTTGAAATTGCATTACTGATGTTAATTTCTCCTTACAAATATTCGGCCTGTGCTCACTAAAACCAGTTCTGTTAAAAGCTTGTCTATTCATCAGTTTTAGTTCTCCAGGGAAACCAGTACTTAAATTATGTGATGCCACTCTAAATGTTTCTATTCTTGTGCTGCTGGCACTGAGGGTTGAATTAGTTTTAAACTATGCAGTTAACAAATCATTAAATGCTTTTGTGGATTCAAATGTACCTTTCAGCTGTGCATACCAGTAAAAGTCTGGTAATTTTTTTTTTTTTGAGGAACAGTTGTAATAGAAGAGAGGGCTTTGGGAGGAAAAAGCAAAATATTGCTTAATAAGTTACTAAAATGGCTCTGGGAGGAGAAAAAGCATATTAATTCATAGTAAGTTACTAAATGAAAGGCAAAAAAAAAGACCAGTAGCCCATTTTAAAATATACTTTTATAGGTCCCAAGACGAAAGAAAAAAAAGCATGTATTTTAAGCTGCTTATGATAGGCCATCATCTGTTATCTGTTCCCTTGGTAGAGGCAATGCTTTTCTTTTTTTAATATCATTTTTCCAGGTAGGTTTCAGGAATAGGAAGAAAATTTATAAAAACCATGTCATGTTGCCAAGGAAATTAGGAAACAAGAATTGAAAGTGTAGGAGCTGGCTGAGAGAGTAAACTGCTTGGATCCCACTGAACAAGGATAATACTTGGTTCCTGTAAAAGTGCTCTGATATCTGTTGTTGATAAATGAAGCAGGGAAATCAAGGACAAGCCTGACGAAAGAGGGAGAGCGCCGAATCCATCAGCCCAGAGCAGCTGCTGTTCTTTCACAGATCTGCCCGTGTCAGTGCTAACTGTCAAAGCTTTCTCTTGTACAGACTTTTGCATTAACAAACTTGTGCCTCTGAGTTTAATGTAACCCTTCTCTGTTGTGCCTGTCGCCAGCGGCCAGCGCAGTCCTTTGGACAGACAGCCAAAAGGTCCAAGGTACGGTAGCCCCGTGTGCTGGCATGCGAAGGGAGCCCTTCATGCTTGGTGCAGCTTCGTTACTTTGTGGAAAGTGCCTTTAGTTTTATTTTTTGGCATTGTAGCTTTGTTTTATTCTGTTGGATTTTTGTCTTGCCTAGTTGTCTGCTTTTGTGATTTGCCGTTATATTTTTGGTGGCTTTTTATTGTTGCGGAGAGAAACACTTTCCCAACATTTTATTTATTTTTCATTAGATGTGCTCTATTGTGCTGGTAGTGCCTTCAAAATCTGCAATTGCTTGGGGTATTTTCATCCTGAAGGGAATTATTTATTCTGTTGACAACATTAAAAATGCAGTTTTCAGCCATTTTGTTTTTCATATAATGAATGAAAAAAATAATGGCTTATGGTATATTGATATAATCTTTTATAAGCCATAGTTTTTAATTTTACATACTTTCCTTTAGTCAAACACAAAGTTAAAGTTAGTTCGGAGCCTTGCTGTATGTGAAGAATATCCACCACCTCCCACAGCTGAAATATCACAGGACCTCCAGGTAAAAATCACCTTACTGAAGTTTCTGGAACAATTTCAAGTAACTTGTTGTTCAAAAGAAAATCTGTTGTGTATTCTTTAAATATGTGGACACCGTGTGGTTTTAATTTTTTTTTTTTTTAATACTGATCTAATAGAGGTGATAATATCAGGTGCAGAATTTGCTGCTTTGTTTTTCTGAACTATACTAGTTGATATCTGTGGACAGAAAGAGGGAGTTTGTCAGTTTTTTTAACTTTTTAATCCTACAGTGCACTTGAGGGACTCTTAAACTGCTTAAGTGCTGTCTGTGATCATTAAGACAGAAACATTGTGATTAGTATGGAGACTAATTTATTGGCTTAGTGTATTTTGAAAATGGAAACAGTTGTAATTTCTGGTGTTGTAACTGAATTCCTGCATATTCCCAATTGCTGGTAGCTCTGTAATACCTGCCTGAGGTATGTCTGAGTTCATCTCTTAAAATTATATAACACACTTACAGGAGTTCTACATGCTAAACAAAATATGTAAAATTACTTTACAGAATTTAAACAAAATCCAAGTTTCCTGAGTTTACCTCTATACCAATCTATATTTTCAGAGCAAAACCCTACTGCTTGTTTAAGTTCTGTGTATGAGATGGTTTTTTTTCATGCCTATCAAAACAGAAATGGCCCTTTGCTGTTATTGAAAAGCTCCTAAATTGTGCTTTGTGAAAAGTCTCACTTTGGTTAAGAAGAAAGCAGTAGAAAGCAGGGTGTGAGGGGGTTTTGCTGGAGGGATGGTAATTCAGTTCTGGGGAAAGATGGGCATTGAGAGCTCATGTAGGTTTTTGTCAAGTTAATTAAAATTTTTTGAGATTGAAACACAGAGTACCTGGGTTTGAGGGTTTCTTTGTTCCTTTGGAAAAATAAGAAAATAGTATTTTTGTAGGCTTTCACTAGTATACCAGAATTTGAAGTGTTGACTACAGGAATTCAGAAACTGGGCCTGCTACTTTGATGAAAATCTAAGTCATGGTTTGAAATAGGTTGCAGAATAAAAGATTTAAAGCCAACAGAAGAGCTATTGATGTTTACAATGATTACAGCAGTCCTTTTGTTATGTTTCCCATAAGATAACAAAATAGACTGAGAGATCTGGTCAGGCTGAGTTGTTCAGTCTGAAGCAGAGGGATTTAACTTTCTCAGTCACTATAGTGAATTACAAGAAGACAGAAGCTTTGGTGGACTCTTCATCCGTGTTATATTTCCAACATAAGAAGCATTAGGATTTTCCAACCTCCAGCACTACACAAGACCATGTGTTGAATGGTTTAAAGTCAGACATTTATAAGAAGTGCTCTCCTCAGGTGGCATTTGTGGCCAAATCCCCTGGGAATCTGTCCTTAGCTGTGTGCTGCCGGGTGGCTCTTCAAAGGAATCCTTGCAGCAGTAGGAGGGATGTCAGGGCTGCTTCTGCAGAATGAATTAAATTGTGTGATAATGTATGTTTGTACAAAAGGAATACCATAAACCAGATTGCCTTAAGAACAAAATTAGAGCTAGCTGTGAGTTTTCTTTGGAAGCAGTAATGTAGAAAAATGGCTTACGAATCCCAATAGCTGGGCAGAGAAATGATTGTGAGAATAAATTTAGTTCTTCCCTGTAGGATGGAGAAATGTGTTGGAGAGTTAGAAGTGGGAATCTGTTACAAGTTCTGATGCTGGAGTGCACATCCTGTGGGGCACAGATCTCTCATGACCCTCTGTAACAACTCACACAAGGCAATTTCTTCACCCATTTTGCCTTCTTTCCCAAACTGTCTTTGGGAAAGCATGGAAGAGCTCTTTGTACGGCAGCTGCTGGCTGCCTCCAGCCCCACACTCTGAAGCATTAATTGTTCTGGGGATGTGTGGGAGGTCCAGTGGCTCAGAGAAGGAAGAGCCTGCCTTGCACAGGCCTCTCTGGCAGCAGGAGAATCACCTGTGATGCTTCCTCTTCCTGCAAGAGTCACTGCTCTCTTGTATCTGTGACTGCAACTAAAAAGTGGCTTCTGGTTTAGTGTTAATACTTAGTATGGATTTTAAGACACAGAAAGAATTGAATTCAGGATAATGTTGCTGGTGATATTTGAAGAATCACAATTTTCAATTATTAGAAAGTGTTAGCCTTGATAGGATGAAAAATATACGTGTTTAACTGGGGAGTGATGTGAGTTTGGGGATAACTCCGTGGTCTTGTCTGTGACTGTTCATCAGTCACCCCTTCACAGCAGCAGTTCCAGCAGGGTGAAGTCCTGACACAGGTTGGTGTAGGAGGCACTTTGCAAGGCACCATGGCTGTTTCTCCTCAGAAGGCTGTGATGGAAGAGGGTGACAGACCAAAGAAATTGTCTCAAGCAGATCAGTTTATTTTCTGATCTGTGTTTCTACTTTCAATTGCAATACAAAGCAAGACACTGCTTCTTCCTGAGAAAGCTAGATAAGAGCCTTGCATATTTTTAATCCTTGTTGAAAAGCACTGGCAGCTCTTCACTAAAAGGTACTGTGAAAGTACAAGCTTATAAATTTATTGTGAGAGGAAGAACTTAACTGCGGTATGTTTGATCTTTTATCTTTGTAACACTAACTCTATATTCTCTCGCCACCATTTATGTAAACATCAGGTTGTTCTGACTCTGTGTTCCAATACAAAGTACAAGCAGTAGCAAGGGGTGATCCAGTTCAGCCCTTTTGAAGGAAGAGCTGTTTTCATCTGAATGACAGTTGTTATTATGAGTAACAAGTAAATAAACCTTTGAAAGGTTGAACTTTCTAAGCAAAGTAAAATAACCCAATGGAGAGGGAGTGAGGGGAGAAGGCAAGGGGCTGTAATGTTAGTTTCTATTGACTTACATTGTTTTTCCTGGTAAAAAGCCCAGCCTTTGAGAAATATTCTTACTTTTTTCCCAAATGTGTTAAGCTGGTGGGATTTATCAGGTTTTGATGGTTTGGGGTGTTTTCCTGTTTGTTTGGCTTTTTCTCGTTTAATCAAAATTTGGTGACAATTTCCTCTTCTACAATGAGGGCTTGTAATGGGTGATCAGAGTTAGGGCAAGGAGTCTGTTCAGTCCAAATGCCAGCAGGGTGGGATTAAGAGAATGTTATAGGGGAAGAGAAGTTAAAAGATTTTTCAGCAGCTTTCCAGTCAAGTAGGTCATATTTAATTAGATGCTACAGTTTTTTTAGTATGAAATCACAAGAAAGTGCCCTTTGGTACCCAGTTCTGGTGTATCACACTTTGAAGTAGAGCTGGTGGTAGTAGCAGAACTGGCTGTTCAGATGGTGATTCCTTTTTTTAGCTCTCATTGGGGAAGGAAGTATGAAAATGATTACTTGCTGAGATCCTTTGACTAAACTATTGCTGTATGCATTACAGCACTGGAATGAGTTTAGAAATTGCAGTCACTTTTCTAGTGAAGAAACATCAGACTATGAAAATTTCCTTAATTTACTGATAGTTTTGTAGAGTGTTACTGTAACATGGAGGATACACATCCATGAATCCAAGTCAGGAATAATTTCTTAATAGGGCAGAAACATTTCTTTCTCAAATAAAGGTTACACAGCTGCCTGGTCAATGGTGAAGTGCATTTTGAAGTGACAAATAAATTGCTCATTTAAATTATATTCAGGTTTATGAGGCAAGGAATGCAAGACTTGTTCTGGACTCCTTAAGGTTTGTAGCCAAGTGAATTCTCAAGACTAGGAAAGAATCAGATGAGAGAGTTTCTTGCTGGTGGCTGGGGATGGTATTTATCAGATGTGGTTATAGAGCCTGTCTAAAGCTGAGAAGTCTTCATTCACACTGAGATGCTGTTCAATGGGTGTTCATAAATTAGGAAGTTTAATAGGAACATTTAGTGGGCACAAGTCATAATGAAACAGAGAACTGGTAGAACTCTCAGTTACCCTTTTTCCCTCATTTGAAACAGTTGTTGCCCCAAAGCTGCAGATGGGAAGTCCTGTTGGAGCACGGCCTGGGTGGTGCGGGGCTCCCGCTGCGCCGGCACAGGCAGGAGTGGCTGCGGGCTGGGCACGTGAACAGGCTCCAGCCTGGTGGATCCTGGCTAAATTTAACTCTGGCTGACTTCCACGGGTGAGATCAAGGCTGGGCAGTGACACAAGAGCAGAGCTTAGAGCAGGAGCCTGGATGTGGGTGAGAATGGGTTTGAGGGAAGAGTGAGGAGCTGTGTGGGAAAGGATTAAGGTGCAGGGCAGAAGAGGGATAGACAGGAGTGCAGGAGGGGCAGTTCTCTGCATTGGGAAGGATTAGATGTCCTCAGGAATGTGGAGGTGACAGCATGGACTCAGCTGGCATCTGAGGGAGTTAAAAGGTGACGGGAGTCTGGCTCTGACAGGACTTGGCCACTGCTCCTGTGGGAGTCCCTCAGGCGTGGTGACTCCATTGCTCCCTCACGCCTCAGGTCTGGCTGTCTGAAACGTGTTGGTCCTTTACCAACAACCTCCTGAAAGAGTAAAGAGCCATGAAAAACAAACTGCAGACTTGCCTTGTTCAGGGTATTTAGGGGACCATTATGTCACTGATTTCAGAGGGAAACTTCTTGCTGTATTTGAGAAACTGGTTTTATAATAGTTCACCTACTGGTGTATACCCATGGATTTTGAGATGATTGCACACAAAGCTACTCTATCAAAATACACAGGAAGTTATGTTATGAAACTAAGCTTTGATGACAGGTTTGCAAACTTTGCCTTTATATATATAGTACTGTAAATATTTCCCTTTTTTTGTGGATCTGGAAATGCTGGTCTATCTTAGATTGAAATTTGTGGTTTGTTTTGTTTTTTCTTGGTGTGAACCAAATCAAAACTTGAAACAAGCTTTTGCAGTAAAGAACTGTGAAGAATGGGGAGGAAAGAAGCATTGTGGATGAGACATGACTTAAAAATATAGAGGCAGTATAAAATTTATGTATCTGAAAAAACCAGAATATTTTCTTACATGTGTGGAGTAAGATACTTTGAATTCATTTCATTAGCATTGAATAGCATTCAGGGCCTGGAAGTGTGTGTAAATTCTAAAATGTGTGTGGTCCTTTCTATGCCTTCTCTGTACTTTCTGATTTACTGATAAGTAATTTTGTTGTGTGGTCACATGGAGCACATGTGGAATCAGAAGGAATATGTAAACAATTTTTGTTGTTGTTGTTGTTACTTCGTTATTTTGCAGGTAGTATAGTACAGAACAGTTCTCCTGCAGGTATTGTTTGAAATAATTCGTGTGGTGACTGATTTTTACTTTTTGACAGGAGAAAATTCAGATCCAGTTGTCACAGTCTTTTGAAAAAGAAGAAAAGCCTGCAAAAGATGAATCAGAAAAGGAAAAATCCAGTGATAAACTGTCCAGAAAAATGTTATCAAGAGGTTTGCTATCTCTCCTTGTGCTTTTCAATATACTGTATAGGTAAAGAACATATGAAAATACGGTTCTACTTCTAGGTCTTCATTGCATAAACATTGCTTTATTTAATTGGTTTTTTGCAAATGAAGCAAATAGATCAGACACCTTTGAGCTGGAGAAGGAATTGGTCCCTGAGGAAAGAGAGCTTCTGAGACTGCATCAAACACTCCAGCAAATGTTTTTCCTTTCTCTCCTCTCTGACTGTGCAGAGCTGCATGAGAAAACTGTGTTGTCTCAGTTGTGTCCAGGTGTTCTTTAAGCTGACTTCAGGAGTCACTTGAAGCTCCTGTCTTGTTCCTAGGCTTTGTTGTTACAAGACTTGTGAAACTGAAGTGAGAGTGGCACTCTCTTTGTACTTTTTGTCATCCTCATTCAACAGGTGTCAATGTTCTCCTTTGTTTATTTTACTTTTGATAGTATCTAGAATTTTTTTCGATAAAGTTTTGGAGTAAGGGTAGAACTACATAAGTAAAAAGGACAAATATTATGTTTTCACTTAAAAATTCTTGTATTCTAAATTGAAGTTACAGTCTATATGCTGAAATCTTCAGGTATTAATCTGAAAGAGAGCTGTGAAATCAGTGACATAAACCAGTTTTTGTCCATGCTGCCTAATGCCTCCTACAGGTAGAAGACTTTATGCATTTAAGTTGGCAAATATCATTTTACAGCTCTTGCTTTAAATACCCAGAATGTTTACCTAAGTATCTTAGATCAGACAGGAGTGTAGGAAATACCTTTAGAGCTGGAATTCTTTTTGAGACAAGTGGCACTTGTCCATCTCATGTCCAGCAATTCCAGAAGGCATTCCTCGTATGGAATTTCAGTGCAGCTTGTCCCAGCTGGCAGCCAGGTATTTGTGAAATAAAAAGCACTGGGATGGAGAACTTGACCTGCATTTTATAAATCTCAGTCTTTAAAATGGTGCCTTAAGCGTCACCCCCACAACCCCCAAATACGCAAGAGGTAATGATGGGGAGTTGAGAGCAAAGTGACAAAATGCCTGTGGTTGTTCTGAACTAAACCACTCTCCTCTGAAGGTTAATTACTTCCCAATACAGGATGTGCCAAAATAGAAAATTATGGAATTTTAGCATCAGTTCTAGTAATTATAACTAAATCATTGCTCACTTGCAAATTAGAAAATTTGAAGTAAATAGTTATTGAACCTTGATGTTTTTACCAGGGATAGCTTTTTTTGCATTCTCCTCCTCAGAATCAAAAGTTATTCCAAACCATAAATGCTCAGACTTGCTTAGTTTCACTTAAACTCTGTGGGCAGCTGGGAGAGCTGGGACCTGTGCATAAGTTTGAGTTGTGATTAACTAAGCTGTGACTAGGTTAACACATAAGTAGTTCTTGGAAGACATCTGGTTCCAAAAATACTGTTCCAACACCTGTTGCTTTGAATCTAGTACCCAAAGGTGCTCATGTAAGGGAAGATTTGGGGTTAAATCATTCCTTTCAGGGACAGATTTTAGAGGATGGTATGTAACTGAATACTTTCTTTCACTGGAAGGAGGAGGAAGGTTGAGACTTATTTTTGAAAACATCTAAACACGATGTTGTGAAAACAAAGCCCAACAGAACAAGGATTTTTAGTAATGCAAAGCACCACCTTGTGAAAGTTAAACTATTACATTCTGAATTACCAAATTTCTTTGGGCAGCATTCAGTAGATGGGCTGCTGCTGCTCCACAGATGTGTACACAACACTGCAGTGTGGGCTAGTGAGAAAATGTGGCAGGCTGATGGAAATGAGGTCTCTCAAGGTGATTACCTGCTTCACAACATACAGCCAGTTGTTAATAGATTGGTGATGTTACTGAAACTTCTGCTTCTGTATTACTCTCAAATTAGGGGACAGTGGGTGGTGGTGGGTTTCTGTTTTGTTTTTGACTTGTGGGCCTTTTCCCTGGAAACTGGAAGCATTTAACTTTGGCAGTAATGTACTTAATGGTTATATAGTGTTGATCCATATATAGTATGTTCAGCAATAATTGGAAAAAAGCTTCTTCAGAGTAATTTTGCTCTCTTCCCCCTCACCCTTAGATTCCAGCCAGGAGTATACAGATTCCACTGGTATAGATCTTCATGAATTTTTAGTAAATACATTAAAAAACAATCCCAGGTAAGAATCAATAATGTCAACTTTCTTTGTGTTTTTCTTTCTTCTTGTTGCCTGAGGTCATGCTACCTGTTTTTTTTGTTTGTGGTTTTATTTTTTCCTCCTCTTAAATGTCTAACCCTCCACGTCAGTTATTCATGTGAGATTCTGTTGCACAGACTGTCTAAAACACCATTGTAATTGGTTTGCTATTTGAGCAGAGGTTCAGGACATCGAAGTG
The DNA here is from genome assembly GCA_013398075.1 of Notiomystis cincta. Classification (NCBI taxonomy): domain Eukaryota; kingdom Metazoa; phylum Chordata; class Aves; order Passeriformes; family Notiomystidae; genus Notiomystis; species Notiomystis cincta. Next base: position 646,537 of record VZRX01001673.1, read on the forward strand.
GTTTGAATTTTTTTAATGTTTAACATGCAAATTATGTGTTCAGTCTGTGTGCAGTTCTCTCCCTGAAGGAACTTCAATACATTGTCTTTAAACCTTGTACTGTCTTAGCACCTGCTTGTTAGAGAACAAACTGTCTTCTCTGACTTTAATCTGTCTTGCACTGAATAAAGGCATTTTTTAAAGCTGTACCATATAACTATAGTTAGAGATTTTCATTCTGCTCACCAGAAACCAAATCTGACCTAATCCAAGTCCATCATTTGTTAACAGCAGAGCTGACCTGGTTCTGTTGCTCTGAGGTTTGCAATGTGTCCCTGTCTACCTTGTTTGTTCTTTCCCTCACTGGGGTTTTGTGCTGGGTTTGTGGCTGTAGTAGAAGGCAAGAAATTAACTTGGTGCAATTGTGCTCGGCCACAAAAGCTGTTTCACTGCTGTTTGTTATTCATTCATATTATAGTGGGGACTTCCAATGTGATAATTTATTTGGATTCCATTTTATTGGAAAAAAATGTGAAATGAGCCATAATATGGCCAAAGCCATAGTCCTATAGAGTAAAATTAGAAAGCACAGACCTCTGTAAGACTCTTCTTAGGTGGTTCCTGTTTGAAGTCATGAAGCATCCCAATGGAAATAAGGAATTGTAGGTGAAGATCTCCATGGGTTTCCATGCAGAGTGACTGGGAAGCTTAGTTATTTGATGGGCATAGATTATGAACTGTGCATCAGTGGATTTCATTGCATTTTAATGGCTTTTTAGAACCAGTGCAAGCAATTTCAAGTGTTCCTGTCTACTACCTTGAGTTTTAGCTTTTTTGCATTTCTAATATTGTCAGCACATTGCCACACGTGCCAGCTTTAAGCCCTTGGTGGTTGGTGATGTGCCCCATCACTTTCTCAGTGATCCCCAATGTCCTTCACAATCCAAGGGCCAACTGAGGCCTCTGCACATCTCCCTGCCCACACCAACCAACAAGGGACAACCTCAGCACTGCTCTTCCTCCTGGAGCCTGTCTTCTCCATGACTGTACTTCCTGCTGAGCCTCCTGGGCAGAGACTTCTTGGAGGATCTGTGCACTCTGATATCTGAGAGCAGAACAGCATGTTTCACTAGATGGGTTCAATACAATATAGCAAAAAAAGAATACTTTGTCCTAAAAATACTGCATTTGACACCTGGTGGTCCTATTCCTAGTCTGCCATCAAACACAAGCCACAGCTCTGATCTGTGTATTCTTAAGATGAATACAACTGCAGTTATTGGAGTGTCTCATATGTGAGTTGCTGTGTTTTTATTTTCAGGGACAGAATGATGCTGCTGAAATTAGAACAGGAAATTTTAGATTTCATTGGTAATAATGAGTAAGTACTGTACTCTCATAGGAAAAAAGAATTCAAGAGTGTTCCTGTTTATTTAATAAAGCTACTATTCCTTTCTTCCAGAGTACCAAGAAAAAAGTTTCCCCCAATGACATCTTACCATAGAATGCTGTTGCACAGGGTAGCTGCTTACTTTGGATTAGAGCACAACGTGGACCAGAGTGGGAAGTCAGTCATAGTAAATAAAACTAGCAATACAAGAATGTAAGTGTCACAGCCTTGAAAACCCTTTTGATGCATAGCTGTAATGCCTGGGATGTGTGAGGCAGTGATGCTGTAGCAGGTGAGGTCTGTTTCCTCACTGGGAACAGGCATCAAGGAGAGGTAGTTGAGAGCTTTTTACTGTTCATGTTCTTGCTGTGTAATATGATCTATTTCATGTTTGAATTCTTTTGGGGAAAAAAAGGATGTTATCTGCAAGTTAAGAATCTTCATTGCTTTTCTGGCAGAGATGCATTGCTAACTTGGTTTCTGTGAAATACGAACTTATAGCAACTGTTTATTTGTTTAAAGATTTACACCAGTAAAGTGTACAAAGTACATTCTTTGTTTCTTTTGGAAAGCAGAGCTGGTTTTTATCTTAGAATGGGATCATTTCTGATTTGGTGAAGGAAGGGGACTTGCACAGCTTTGGCTTTTGTATTGTAAAATTGTACTGGGGGAATTCAGCTGTTGAAGTTCTTCTGTTGGAATAATGTTGCTTACAGATCTCTCATGGCCTTACAAATAAACACAGCAGGGAAGAGAGAAATGGAAATATCAACCAGGTTGACAAGCCAGGGTGTGCTGCTTTACTGTAAGGGCTGGGGAGTTCTTGGAGAAACCCCCAGAAAATCCATATTGCAGAGAAGGTAGCACTGGGGCCACAGCAACTCTGAAACCTGTGTGGAATTGAGGTTTTCGTTCAAGGGACCCTGCTGTTCTCTCCGTCCTCTGCACTTGCTCTGTCTCCTCATTCTCTCTCAAAAAGACAAAGGTCTAATGTGTTGACATATTTATGCCACCTAGTTTCTAGTTTTAACTTAGAGAATTTGCCTCCCCCCATTTTTTGTTGGCTTTGAACCTGAAAACAGGAGTTTACAGTGCCTGCATCCTAATCTCAGTCTCTAGGTACACTCTTTATAGCTTTGGGACAAAAAATCTTAATTATGCACCCTATTTTAGAGTCAGTAGAACTGAAATGATATGCCACACTGAAATTTCACTTAAGGAAACAATTTCTCCTCAGAGGTTCTTAGAAATATATATAGAGCCTAAATATATTTTGAATACTTGTATTACTTATGTATGTGGTTTTGCTTTGGCTGTACAATATATATCTAAATTGAACTAGAAAGCCAAACATTTCAAATCTGTTGCCTTTGCATCTACCTGCATTTCTAGATTGAAGCTTCAGTCTAGCACTTCAGCTATGGAATAAGAGCTAATAAAAGATGATTTAATTTTTATGCTTTTTAAAAATTTTTAGACCATATTTAAATAGCTTGTGGCCTCTGGAAGCCCCTGTAGGTGTAGTTACTAATTAGCAGGCATTTCATCTAACCTGCAGACATAAAGATTCTTGATGTTTTCAATATTCTTATTTTAAATCGCTTTGGATATAAAATAAGAATTTAGAAAGAAAACCTTGGAGATCTGCTCCATGTGGAATAAAGCCAAACTTACCTTTTCCTCATAGGCAGGTTCGCGGCTCCCTCGCCGAGCAGGGATGTTGCTGACATCAACCACCCAGTGACACTGGCACGTCTCAGTGGAGTGGGAGTTGGTGATTGCAGGGCAGTAAATTCAGAGACCTTTAAAAGAAAGAGGTAAGACAGTCTAAAGGTTCTCTGAAATGCCTGCTAATTATGTTTGGGCATCCAGTACCCAACAGGCAGGGCGGGCTGTTCTATAGAAAAAGCTCTCCTGACTCCATCCAGGAGTCCTAGGTAATGAGAAATTACAGAAATAGAGAAGAGCATACATTTATTCTGTCATCTATTAGACAAATATTTCCTGATTGTCTGAGCTCTTCTCTTATGATAGCAGTAGTTTTATTATTCAAGTACTTGATATCTCTCTTTAATAACAAGGATTTGCAAAATACCACTTTTTCTTTCACAAAGCAGATAAAATACCAAAGCAATATTTATAATCTGTTGCTTCACTCTCTCCCTATGACTGTGTGAAGCTCTTGCTTGCCTGCATTATACTGTTCTTCTCTTACTCATTTCTACTGAATTTTGTTTTAGAAGTTTCTAAGTTTCAGTGCTTTCTCCTCTACCTTCTTTCTTCTGTTTTCCCTTGAAATGAGCTCTGAGGTATTTCAGCTGTAGCAGCAAACACCTGTCTTCACTTCCATGCATGCCCAATATCCATTGCATGGCACCAGTCGGGATTCAAAAGCACTTCTAATTCCCCAAGGGCATGTGGTTTGCTTCCCACCTTAATTGGGAGTTGCAGCAAGAGCTTTGAAGGAGGAAGTGGTTTTTAAAAGCAGGTTTGTTTTGCCTCAAGACAGGACTTGTCAGGGGTGCACCTCATCTTTTCCATTGCCCTGACAGCCAAAATCTATTATTTCAGTTAGAATATTAAGTATATTTTAATCTTGACTATATTTCAGTTTGTTCCACTGCATGTACAGTATATGTTTACAAAACCATAAATGTTTTCTTTGTAATAACTTTTCTCAGACCTGACCAAAAATTTTGTGAGCATATAAAGGATGAGAAGAGTGATGACTTCCAGAAGCGGTACATCCTTAAGAGAGATAACTCTAGTTTAGACAAAGATGACAACCAGGTAAAGCACACTTGGCTTATTCCTTCCACTTGCTGTATTTGACTGTGCATTCTTACTGTTTTCCTGTGTAAACTGACACTGTACCACTTAATTTAGATGAGAATACGACTAAAAGATGACAGAAGAAGTAAATCCATAGAAGAACGTGAGGAAGAATATCAGAGAGCTAGAGAAAGGATATTTGCACAAGATGTATGTATCAAAACCAATCTGTCACTGTTTTCTGTAAGCCCTTCACACACGTACCTACACAGGTGGTTTCCAGGAAACTTTCTGTTTCTGAATGACACTGAGCAGATAAGAGAGTGTGGCCTGATTGGGTTTTAAAGGATATTGCAGTTACAGGAAATCTTCTGCTTTCTCTAATTGCTGCTGTGTGAAACTCAAACAACCCAAGAACCATTGAGGAGTGTTCTCTAGCATTGCCTAGTGCAATGCATTTCCCCCCTTTGCATTGTTTCATCCCTCACTGCAATTTAAGTTCCAGAGTTTTGGTACTGCAATCATTTCAGTTGCTCAGAGCATTAATTAAAAGAAGAAAAAAAAACACAAGCAAATTAAAACCCAAAACCCCTCTTTTCTCACTTGTATCTATAGCAAGCACATTATGAGTGGTCACAGTAAAATGATTTGAGGTCCCACATGTGAAATTCCTGTCAGGAATCTCAGAGTCTGGTCTCCTGACTGGAGATACCCTGCAGGACAACACTGTAGGTTACAATTCTATTGCAAGTAGTGATTATATTGAGTGAAACAGAACAAATACATCTTTAAAAATATGTGTTAATTTTAATAATCCACTTCTGACATTTATCTATTGCTCTTGCACATTCAAAACCAGATTCTGAAGAGAGTAATGAGCTCATGAGAGGCTAATTTTTTAGGATTTTTGTTCACCTTAATTACAAACAAGAAGAATGGACTTTTGGATATAAAATTACATGTTCTTTTTGCATCTTAATTTACCATGTATTACACCCTTAGAAGCTTTGTGCCAGGTGTTGGAAGTCACAGTCAAGGACAACATAATTTGAGTCAGGAGCAACGTTTTTGGTTCTGTCCCGTGTGCTCTGTAGCACACCCAGGCTGGTACCCAGAGCAGTGAGCAGTTGTTGCAGCAGCAGTGCCCTCTCCCCCTCCACCCTTCCCAGCAGAAGGCAGAGCAGCTCAGGTGCTGTGACTGGGAATCACACACCAGCTGCAAGTGACAAGAAGGCACCAGAGGCCAAGGGAAGAACTGTAACTTCAGAAAAAGTCTGGTAGAAAGCAACTGACCGGCATTGTAACTATCCTGATGCTGACTTTGATTTCCTGCACATGTGCCTTTTTAGATTGTCTTGTTTCCTCATGGAAATTATTCACCAAGAGGTAAAGTTCTTCAGGCAGCTTAATGTAAAGAGGATGCTGTAGAAGTCTGTGTATAATGCAGAAGACTCCAGATTGCTGGGTGTTTTGTAGTAGGTGTTCTAGATGCCATTCATATTAATTTCTGCGCTTCTTTGCCCCTCAGTCCCTGTGTTCCCAAGAGAATTATTTCACTGAAAAAAGGTAAGAAAATTTGGTCTTTAATTTTGTTTTGTTTTCCTATTTTCTTAATAAATATTAACCTATCTTATTAAAATGTCAACAGAATCCAGGAGGAAGAAACTAACAGTACACAACAAAGACGACAGATACTTAGGTATTTGATGCTTTCTTTTAAAAAAACAAACCCCAAAGTATTCTGCATGTATTTACCTTTTCTTTCTTGGGTTTTTTTTTTTCTGTTTTTTTTTGTTTTCCCTTACTTTGCAAGTTCTGCTTGTGCTAAAAGTTCCGTTTGTAACTTGCAGAATCAATAAGGAGGCATCGGGGAGGTCGGCCAACAGCCACCAGAGCAGCACCGAGACGGAGCTGAGGTACTGCGAGCCGCGGCCCTGGAGCAGCACCGACTCCGACAGCTCCCTGCGCAACCTGAAGCCCGCGGTCACCAAGGCCAGCAGCTTCAGCGGCATCTCGGTGCTGAGCCGCGGGGACAGCTCCGGCAGCAGCAAGAGCACGGGCAGGCTGTCCAAGACAGGTACTGCGGCCTCAGGGGGGCACTCGCGGGGTGGGCACTGCGCCTGTTCCCGCTCGGGAGGCTCCGCGCATCCCCGTCCTCGGGGAGCACCTACGGACCCAGCCCTGCAGCCGGAACGGAACAAACGGGGTGAACGCTTCTGGCTTTGGAAGGAGAATTTTCAAGTGCATTGTAGACGGCTTGAAGTTCAATGCCTTTTGTCTCATGCAAAAGCTTTGAAAACGTTTTTTACCAGAAAAATTTTTGTGTGAAGTACGTGGAGTTCAGCTCTCCAGTTCCAGTGGGGCAAAGCTGCATTGCACAGTCTTAGGAGATTGTGCACTGCTATCCTACCAGCTCAGATAAAACAGCATTAAAGCCTATGAATTGGTAGTTATTTTTATTGTATTCTCTTTCTTTTGTTAAATTGAAATGAATATGGCTAAAATGCTTACTTAATTTTATATTGCTAAGAAATGAGGTCAGTGGAACTAAGTATACTGCTTAAGATTCAAAAACGTTGGGGAAAAATACTCATTAGAGTGAGGGTTTCAAAGGGTAATTAATGTGGAAACAAAATCTCAGAAAATACATGAATGAATCTTCTGTGGCTCAAAAAGGAAATTTAGTAAATATTTGTTTTTCAAATGCCAACATAATTTGTTCCAGTTGCTAATCTGTGGAGAATTTTGAGGCTTTTAGTACATGGGTGGGTTACTGCCTGGCTGCTTCAGATTTGAAGTAGAACTGTAAAAAAGCAGAATATAATTGCTTGCTTTATTAATATTGGCTTTGATCTTATTTATAAAACTGATTTCTAATGAGGATATATTTAAATTTTTTGCTTCTCCTTAAACCACCACTACCTTTTAGGTATATGGCCACACTGCTATATCTTAATGCAGTAAAACAGTAACAAATTCTGTTTGTCCACTCTATACTTGTATAAAAAAATCCAAAACATTTCAAGGTACTTCTTCTGTAAAATTGTGCCATCATATGGAGTTATTCTGTTTAGCAGTGTGGTGATGCTATTTGGCACAGTTTGAAAAGAAACTGGAACCTGACAATAAAATACATTCTTAGAAATCTTCATTGGCTAAATTTCAAGAACATAAATGGATTCTTAACATTTTTGCTGGAAACTTTGTTTTGGCATTCTGAGAGTTTGGACATTCCAAGTTCTGAATGCCCACCCTGATGGTTGTTCCTTCATGCAGTTCCAGGTTGTGGTGATTTGGCACATGCTGGGTTTGGGTTTGTTCAGGTTGCTCAGGGATGCAATTGGCTCTGGTTATAATGGCTTCAGCCTCACTTCTCTGCATAATCTAGAAGTGAACACAGTTGGAAAGGAAGCCAAGTAACTGCTCAGGCAGTGCTGGTTTTACAGAGCTGGGACGTGCTGTCTCACCCAGTTTACAATTAATAGCTTTGATTTCACTTCATGCAGCAATAAAAAAGGCCAGTGCTTCAAGCTATGCTCTCTTCCTAAGCACAGGCAGAAGGGTTACAATTAGCAACTTTTATGAAGGACTGCAAAGTAACTTCAAGCAGTACATAAATTCCACCAGAGTGCTTTTTGAGTCTTGATTTTTCTTCTAGATTGTAGAGAGCTGCTAATGAGTTTTTAAATTTGAACAACTATATTCTGTTTCCAAGTACTGCAAGTATCATACACTTCTTATCAAGTCTTTGCTAAACTGTGTACCTAAAGCTCCAGGCGTAGAGTGACCTGGGAACAGCAGTTCCACAGACCTCTCCATACTGGACTTTTGGAGTGTTTCTTTTAGCTGCATGCCTTGGCTTTCAGGAAGCTCAGGGTCTGGTTCTCCACTGCCTTGCAATGTTTATAGTAATTCCTATCTGTAAAATGATTACTGATTTCAGTCAGCTATTTCATAGTCCTTTGACATTTGAATTGTTCCATAAAGCCAGGCTAAAGTTACCATATTACCCTAATTTTTTCTAGCTGTACTCTTGATTTCAGTCAGCAAATTGTCAGAGGAGGAAACAAATAGTATTGAGGGTTTGAGTGTAATACAAATTGTCCAAGAAGATCTGCCCCCCAGTAGTGGAAAGAAACTGGTCCTTGCTTGCTGCATGCAGGCTGTGTGTGCAGGGCACGAGGCTTTAGCCAGCAAATCCGCAGGGACACTGGGGCCCTGCAGCTGCATTCCCTGCACTGCCCCCACCTGCACAGCTGCAGGAGCTGGGGCTGGGTGTTCACTGCCTCAGTGCATCCAATCCAGCATTTTGGAGTAGGGACCTGTCACTTCCACGAATTTTGGAGGTACAGATACACATTTTCTGACCAGAAAGCCGGAGCTAGATATGAAAGCCACACTTTGCAGTGCAAAGCAGTGCTGAATTGACCCTTGGTTCATAGAAGGGACCTTGTGATGGTATTCCAGGGGACATGGAGGGGGGAGTCCATTGACAAGGCTGCTGTTGAATAATGTGCTTAATGCAGAGCTTTCAGTGTGAGCACTTACAAGTGTATATTTTAACGTGAGCATGATGTTACTGTCTCCAGGTAAAACCAATTTCTCGTTACTCCTTTCCTAGGTTCAGAGTCTTCTAGTAGTGTAGGGTCCTCCACGGGTTCTCTCTCTCACAGCCAGCAGCCTCTTCCAGTGCCAGCTCTAAGCCAGCCCTCTCCTGGCACGCCTGCCGTGTATCCAACTGTCAGCTCTAGTAACTCTCTTTCCTTTGATGGTGGCATGAGTGGGCAAGTGGCACCTGCTGCTGGCAGTAGCTTCTTTCTGCTTCCCTTGGAAGCAGCGGGCATCCCGCCTGGCAGTGTGCTGGTCAACCCTCAAACAGGTTGGTACATGCTTGGGCGTGTCTGTTACACTGGGGAACTTGGAGAAAAATGCACGGGTGTTTGCATAAGACTTTGTGTCAGTCTTGTCCTTTGTCCTTTGTTTTTCTCTTTATTTTTTTAATGTGGTTGTGTTTGTTCAATGCACTTAATTTAACAAAGAAACACGACTGGAGGATCAAAGCAATGAGTGAAGTCACATGATTTTCTCTAGAAGAGTTTTAATTTTTATGTAAAATTTTAGTGAATGACCATATGATTTACTATCCAGAACACAGAATAACATAAATTAATTGTTTTAGCTTTTTTCAGGAGAGGAAAAAGTCTTTTCCAGTGCTACTATAAAACACTTTCAGTGAGGGGAGAGAGGCTGAGAAAGGATTTATATTGACTTGAAAGAATTTATCATCCTTTTTATTTTGATGCAACATACTCTCATCTCTATGCTTAAGGCTGAGTTAATATGAGTGAAAGAAGCACAGGATGAAATGCTATTTCTAAACTTCTTCTTGTCACTTTAAAACAGGATTAAATCAGTGTTGGTGTAATTGGCCAATACTGAGATTTTTTAGTAAGTAGTAGGAAATTGATACTTCCTAATGTAGATTTGTAATAACTTGTCTGCATTAAATAATTTCCCCATTCTCTGGGGAAACTTTTACTTCTTGTAGAAATTAAGAAATCTTGAAAATTTTAATTTACCTTTTATGTAAAACATAATAATTTTAGGAAATTACATATTTTAATTTTAATATAATGATTTGTTTTCATTGTAGAAAAGAAAATACTTCAGGATATATTTACCATCCCTCTGTAGATGGACTTGATTATGTTTAACTGCACATGATGTTTTAAGCAAAATGTTTCTCATCGAGGTTGTTAGAATGACCATGTAGTAAATAATTTCTTTACCTAGAAGGTATAACATTGGAATAGATACATTTCTCTTTTCCTTAATACGAATCAGTTGCTAAAAATTTGGTTACAAATGAGTTGCTGTAGGACCTAATTTTCATAGATAGCCATTGGATTTGGAGGAGAATGTATTTGTCATCTTAGTGCTAAGTTCATTAGTCGTCTTTCATAATTATGTTAATGTCTAATGAGCTTCTAATAGAAGACAAAGAACACTTTGAGGACAAGGAACATTTAGGTGCAGATAAACTTCGATTTACGATGCACTTGAATTGTGTTCTGTAATTGTTCCTCTGGTTTTATTGTTCCAATGCCAGCCAAAGCAGAGATTGGTTCCTCCAAGTTTCTGACAGAGGATTCTGTGCCCTTGGGGCAGCATAGCCATTCTTCTCACTGGCTGAAGATGGTAATGAGCAAAAGGCAGTTCTTACCCAGCCACTCCAAGAAACAAGTGAAGCTCTGGGGATTAGCAGGAAGTGGTAGAAGGAAATAAGAAAATCCGAGTCCGTATTGATGTGAACATTCCCAGTCCTTGAGTGTTAATGACAAACCTGTTAAGCTCAGTTGAGTGTCACCTGATGAGCTGCAGTCCAGCTGCTTTAGCTTATTTTTGCAAGTCTGTTCATGCTCCTTCTGTGTCTGCCATGAATTCCTCAGTCCTTTCTTCAGTAACTGTTACACTCTTTATGTTTGGGCAGTTGCATTTAAGTATGATGGGACCAAGAAGTCTGGAGGAGCATTAGTCTGCTTTGACAGGGTGCAAAGGCTTTAGGCTCAGTTTATACCTTTTTGGAAAGGACAAGAATATCTTTAAATCAGAGGAGAGGAAAATCTACGTCAGTATTGAGCCCTTTAAGCATCAGAATAAGTCAATGCAGGACACAAGTCACTAAAAGCAGGTAGGCACAGGTCCTTGCCAGCCAGGCTGTTGTTCCTTCATTTTGTTTTTGTTTTTTTCCAACTCAGGCTCAAAAAGAAATCACTGGGGTTTTTTATAATTTACTTTTATGGAGTTTATTTTTCAATTCTTTTTCATCGGCCCATTGCAGTAATATTGAGGTTGCAAATTATTAAATAGGAGCATAATACTATGTTATTAATTTTATAAACTAAAGGCCAATTAATCTAAGAATAGGGGAGGAGAGTCCTTTATCAGTAACCTCACTATTAGTCATGGGAATACCAGGACAGCTATTGCTTTATATAGTTTTCAAAAAATATTTGCCTTTAAGCTCTGTGTTCTGATTGATGTTCAGATTGATTAAAGGAGATTAATGTTTAAAAGACCCTTAAAACAGTATTTTTAGTAGGGTTTTCCTTTATTGCTCCTGTCATATTCAATTTACTTGATTAAAAATCAAGTTTCAAGATGAGTAGGATATAAGAAATGTTTATATGTGTTCACTAAGTGAAGACCAGGGTATCTTTGTTTACCTTAAGTGTTTTGGATTTTAGCTGCATGTAGTCATTGCTGTTACAGTTGTGGGCATTTGGCATGAATCTGTCATATAAATCAGTATCACTTCACTTAGTTTTCAATTTTATTATGTTCTTCATTTTGCCTGCTGTAAGTTTATTTGTCTGTTTTCTCCCAGCTTAGATGGTGCAACTGGTTGTGTTTGTTGTCTTTCCCCTTGGCAGGTCAGCCATTCCTCAATCCCGATGGCACTCCGGTTGTGTACAATCCTCCCCTGCCTCAGCAGCCTGTTAGGACCCAAGTGCCTGGAGCTGCACCTCAGCCAGCCCTGCCCAGCCCAGCCCAGCACCAGCCCGGAGCAAACCCCGTCCTCTCACAGGTGCACTTGTCAAACACGTGCTCAGGGACACTGGGGCTGGGGCTTCACTCAGCTCTGGGAACAGGGGCAGGGGGTTATTCACAGTGCATGTGAAGAACAGTCACACAGAGAAGGGTAACTGGGCTTTTTCCTTCCTAGTCCTCAGAGCTATCTGCTCTGCTCATTACCTGAGCATGGGAGGCAGCCTTTTCTTAAAAATACTGAGGAATTTCAGTATGAAGATGATCTGTTATGAAGAACAAGAGATTCTGCCTTCATCTCTAATTGCACTGTGGGGCAGCTGGGAAGAGAGTTCATCCAACTGGAACCTTGGGTTTCTTATCTTAAAGTTGTTTCTCAGCCAGATGAATTCCTGGGTCGTACAGCACAAGCAGGAGTCATGGCACAGTAGGAGTAGCCTAGGACTGGTACAGCATGAACGTCTCATTAGTAGCACTTTGGCCTGTTCTGCTCACAAAACCACACACGAGTACAGGATGAATTTTATTCCTGTGTTGTATGAGAGTTTAGTAAAATAGGCCAGATTAAAGGCTGCCCCAGCCCTACAAGGAGAAGAGAGGGTTCTCCCTCTCCTCATCAGCTATTTCAGGCACCAAGGTACTGGCTGTGGTCTCCTGTGGTATTTTCAGATGGTTCTTAAATTTTATCAAGAAGTTATTTATAGAACTTCATCTAAACCTTTACCTTTGTTTGTTTTCCCTGTTTAAACCTGTTCAGATAGCTGGGTATGCCACAGTAGAGCCTGGTCTGTTTTAAAAAATGTCTCATTTGTACTCCTGGTTCACAGAAGTGTGTATGTAATATTTGCCATTTTCTTCACAAATTTTGTGCTAATTCTCTGGTTACCTTCTCAATGGATGCTGAAATTAAGCCTGCCTGAAATATTATGAGCAATGATAACTATCTAGAGAAAATATTTTAGTACTGTTGAATAAATGAAAGTAATATGTTTGAATCTGTGGTTGGTAGTAAATTCATTCTGCCTTTAGATGCTTTGAAAGAGCTTGTGTTTAAAATGCATGTGGAGTTTTTAGTCTCTCTGAAGGAAACAGTAAACATTAAATAGAAGCAATTTGCTGACATAGCTAATATAGTGTATAACAAATAAAGCAATGGATGTCTTTTGGGAGACCGAGATTTTCAGAATTACTTCTGTTTTCATTCTATGCAGTCTTAAGCTTAAGAAAAAAGAAGTCTCCATTCCATTTCTGAGAGTGGAACGAGTTGCTCTTCTGGAGCACAATTGCTTTTTTCTGTTACAAAAGACTCGTTTTCACTTCTCTTACTCTGGTGTTAACCTTGTTCATAACCCTGTTATTTCTGCAGCCTCTGCGGGCTCTGCCTTCCTCCCAGCCTGTCCAGTACTCCGCAGTGTCGTTCCCACCCCCGCTCCTGCCAGCCTCCTCTGCACAGCCATACTCTGTGGTATTACACCTTCTCTTCTCTTCTCTGCTCCCTGCACAGCCTCGTCTCCGGGGGCTGCTGACCTTTGCTTGGCTGCTTGAGTGTTGTGTGACACCGGGGTAGTGACTGGCTGCTCAATCACAGTGGCACACACCTGAGTGCCCGAGAGGGGAACATGTCAAGTTCAGCAGGAATATGTGCCATTAAGGCCATATCTATACATCTCTATATTTTGAGATGCATTATTTCCCTTTCCCTTTGTAAAGCAAGTTTTTCAGTGCTGTTTTGTTAGCCAGTCAGTACCTTTTTATGTCTCTGGATTAACCTCTTTCCATTGTTTCTTATTGTTTCCTTGTCTGCTCGCTCTTCTGCTGAACCTTAATACATTCTGAGGGATCAGAATGCTCTTATTTTTTGAGATTACCTTTTTGTAGCCTCTTTGCTAGAACTTTCAGCACTCCCACTTCTCTGGTATCGTTTCCATTGTTTAATAAGTAGAAGGCTGGAAATGAAATATTTTAATCTTATCAAAAACCAGGAAAAAAGAAGAAGAAAAGGCACACAAAGATAAACTGAAACTTAGTGAACGAGAGTTGTTATCCAAGGCAGAATCTGAACTAGAGTCCAGGTCAAAAATTAAAGCTTCCCAATGCCTCAGTGTGCTTCAATACTCCAATGAGCACTTGTTTGTGTTGAGTTTATGCGGCAAGGTTTTTGAGCAGGGAACTGCAGGGATGGCTTGTGGGAAAAGAGACTGGGAGCTGCCCCCATGTTGGACAGAGCCTATTTCAGGCAGCTCCAGGGCTGACACTGCACAGCCCAAGCTGAGTCAGTCATTCACAGTGGTGGCACCTCTGACTGTGCTTGGAAAAGGGTGTGAGGGAGAGGAGGGAGAACCAGCTCTGCAGATATCGAGGCCAGAGGGAGGAAAGCAAGGAGGTGCCCCCGGTGCCAGAGTAGAGCCTGCAGCCTGGGGAGGAGACTCTTGTGAAGCTCCTCTCCTTGAAACCCTTGAAGGACCATGGTGGAGTAGATATCCACCCTGCAGTCCTTGGAACATCCCACAGTAGAGCAGGCACAGGTGCTCTGAAGGAAGCTGGAGCCTTCAGGAGTGGGCTCCTGGCAGGAGCTGTAGCCCACAGAGAGGAGCCCTTCAGGAGCAGGTTTTCTGGTAGGACCCACAGCAGGGCATTCCACTCCTGAAGGGCTTCAGCCTATGGGAAGAGCTCACATTGGAGGGGTTAGTGAAGGATGGTATCCCGTGGGTGGGACCCCATGCTGGAGCAGAAGATGAGAAAGAAGAAGCAGTAGAGACGCCTGGGAACCAGTCAGAAGCCCCATTCTCCATCCCTTGTCATACTTGGAGGAGGAGATTTGGGAGTGAAGCTGAGTCTGGGAAGAAGCAGTGGGATTGAGGGAAGCTGCTTTTAGTTTTGTTTTTATTTCTCACTATCCTACTCTGCTATTAATTGGCATAAATAATTTTAATCTTCCCCAAGTTGCATCTGTTTTGCCTGTGATGGCAACTGGTGAATGATCTTCCTGTCCTTTTCCAGACCTATAAGCCTTTCGTCATATTTTCTCCCCCTATATTGCTAAGGATGAGAGGAGCAATNAAAAGAAGTCTCCATTCCATTTCTGAGAGTGGAACGAGTTGCTCTTCTGGAGCACAATTGCTTTTTTCTGTTACAAAAGACTCGTTTTCACTTCTCTTACTCTGGTGTTAACCTTGTTCATAACCCTGTTATTTCTGCAGCCTCTGCGGGCTCTGCCTTCCTCCCAGCCTGTCCAGTACTCCGCAGTGTCGTTCCCACCCCCGCTCCTGCCAGCCTCCTCTGCACAGCCATACTCTGTGGTATTACACCTTCTCTTCTCTTCTCTGCTCCCTGCACAGCCTCGTCTCCGGGGGCTGCTGACCTTTGCTTGGCTGCTTGAGTGTTGTGTGACACCGGGGTAGTGACTGGCTGCTCAATCACAGTGGCACACACCTGAGTGCCCGAGAGGGGAACATGTCAAGTTCAGCAGGAATATGTGCCATTAAGACCATATCTATACATCTCTATATTTTGAGATGCATTATTTCCCTTTCCCTTTGTAAAGCAAGTTTTTCAGTGCTGTTTTGTTAGCCAGTCAGTACCTTTTTATGTCTCTGGATTAACCTCTTTCCATTGTTTCTTATTGTTTCCTTGTCTGCTCGCTCTTCTGCTGAACCTTAATACATTCTGAGGGATCAGAATGCTCTTATTTTTTGAGATTACCTTTTTGTAGCCTCTTTGCTAGAACTTTCAGCACTCCCACTTCTCTGGTATCGTTTCCATTGTTTAATAAGTAGAAGGCTGGAAATGAAATATTTTAATCTTATCAAAAACCAGGAAAAAAGAAGAAAAGGCACACAAAGGAAAACTGAAACTTAGTGAACGAGAGTTGTTATCCAAGGCAGAATCTGAACTAGAGTCCAGGTCAAAAATTAAAGCTTCCCAATGCCTCAGTGTGCTTCAATACTCCAATGAGCACTTGTTTGTGTTGAGTTTATGCGGCAAGGTTTTTGAGCAGGGAACTGCAGGGATGGCTTGTGGGAAAAGAGACTGGGAGCTGCCCCCATGTTGGACAGAGCCAATTTCAGGCAGCTCCAGGGCTGACACTGCACAGCCCAAGCTGAGTCAGTCATTCACAGTGGTGGCACCTCTGACTGTGCTTGGAAAAGGGTGTGAGGGAGAGGAGGGAGAACCAGCTCTGCAGATATCGAGGCCAGAGGGAGGAAAGCAAGGAGGTGCCCCCGGTGCCAGAGTAGAGCCTGCAGCCTGGGGAGGAGACTCTTGTGAAGCTCCTCTCCTTGAAACCCTTGAAGGACCATGGTGGAGTAGATATCCACCCTGCAGTCCTTGGAACATCCCACAGTAGAGCAGGCACAGGTGCTCTGAAGGAAGCTGGAGCCTTCAGGAGTGGGCTCCTGGCAGGAGCTGTAGCCCACAGAGAGGAGCCCTTCAGGAGCAGGTTTTCTGGTAGGACCCACAGCAGGGCATTCCACTCCTGAAGGGCTTCAGCCTATGGGAAGAGCTCACATTGGGGGGGTTAGTGAAGGATGGTATCCCGTGGGTGGGACCCCATGCTGGAGCAGAAGATGAGAAAGAAGAAGCAGTAGAGACGCCTGGGAACCAGTCAGAAGCCCCATTCTCCATCCCTTGTCATACTTGGAGGAGGAGATTTGGGAGTGAAGCTGAGTCTGGGAAGAAGCAGTGGGATTGAGGGAAGCTGCTTTTTGTTTTGTTTTTATTTCTCACTATCCTACTCTGCTATTAATTGGCATAAATAATTTTAATCTTCCCCAAGTTGCATCTGTTTTGCCTGTGATGGCAACTGGTGAATGATCTTCCTGTCCTTTTCCAGACCTATAAGCCTTTCGTCATATTTTCTCCCCCTATATTGCTAAGGATGAGAGGAGCAATAGAGTGGCTTGGTGGGCACTTAGGAGCCAGCCAAGGTTAACTCACCACAGTGTTGTACAATAACTAATTTTCAACATTAATCAGAAATGTATTATAATAAATACAGTTTTAGCTGAATTCAATAGGGATGTTGCTTCTGAAGTTAACTGAGAGTTTCAATAGGTGCTAAAGCAGAGAAGGAAACTCCTTCCAGGTTTGTTGTAATTTCAAAGCGTTTCACATTCAGGAAATGGTTCAAATACCAAGTGCCCTGGTAGTTTCAAAAATTTATTCCTGCTGAGAGTAACTAATGTAACATAATGAAAAGGATTGATGGTCTTGGATTGTAATCCAAGTGTAACACCTCTGTAGTTGGCACTAGGAGAGTGCTTTCTCCATTTATTGGGAATGTCACGTTCAGGGCTTTATCCTGCTTGTACCATGCATGTCACTGCAGAACACAGTGTCCAGGTCAGACTTTACTCACACTGCCAGTGTAACACAAATCAGTGTGGTATGGCTCGGGTTTATCCTTCAGACATGTTTAGAGCTAAAAGAAACTCACATGCAATATCTCCTCTCAGGATTTGGAAAAGCAGAATGTAAAATCCAAAGCATTATGGTTGCATTTAATAGGCACCATTAAGGAATGAAATACCAAAGTTAGATTATTACCAAGGCTTTTTAAGATGTACTAAATACATACTAAAGGTATTCTAAATTGAGTTTTAGGTGTAAATTCATATTTCCAGTGGTAATTGATATCTTTAGCCTGGAAACTAAAAAAAAAAAAAATCATAAAATGTGAATGTAGCTAATCAGTAAAAGATGGAGCTTGCACTTTTTCTTTGATTAATTCCTATCTTCAAGATGATCTAAGAGAAGATCAAGTGGTCTTGAAATAGTTTTACTGTTCCTGCATGTTGAGAGGGTCCACTTTTAAAGTATGAACTAAATCTTCCTGTTTAGCAAAAAACAAACAAACAAACAAACAAAAACAAACAAACGAAAAAAAAAGGGCAATACTAGTTAGTGATCACTTCTAATTTACAGGATGTTGCTAGTTTGCTGCTGAATTGCTTGTAAAGAAAAGGAGCTTGGGATTACAGTAACAGAAGTTTCAGATTCAGCAGAACTCCCGCAGTGCTCAGTGCAATCAGTGCCATCTTTTCAGATGTTAATAAAACACAGATAGAGGGGTAGCCACTGGAACACGTTCCTCGCTGTTGTTACTTGATTTCAGATGAAAAGATAATTAATCTTTGCATGTAGGATAATAACTAAGTTTGAGGAATGTACCTTGTAACTCAGGATTAGAACCTCATTATGTTAAGCTCTTAAAACCAAAAATTTGCTTCATTAATACTAATGCATCCTGCTGTTTTAACTGGCGTTAGATGTTTCCACTCAAGTTTTGGAGTCCAGTGGTAGTGACAGAAATTCTAAAGTTTCTTTTTGACAAATGAATTCCCACAGGAAGTAGATAAAGGCAGATGTAATCCAAAAGGCATCATATTTGCAGTGAAAAGAGTCAAGCCTGAACATGGACGTTCTCTCCTGCCGTCAGCCCCGAAGACAATTTGTTACTGTTCCATCTTTGCTGTTGTTCTTTGGCCGCTGTTGCCGCTGCCCAGTAACGTGAAACACGCTGTCCGAAACTTACTGAGGCATTTGGCTATTTTATTTCTTTTTCCTTGAACGTGCATTTGCAAACCTCGTTTCTCCTCTTTTTTTCCCTCGACTGCAGCAAGACAACCTGGGATCGCAGTTCAGCCACCTGAGCCTTGCGCGGCAGCCCCCGGCCGACGGCGCCGAGCCCGCGCCGGCGCTGTTCCAGCCCGGCGTGGTGCTGCAGCCCCCGCAGCAGCCNTGGCGCAGCCCGTGCTGCCGCAGCAGGGATACGTGCAGCAGCCCGTGCCACAGGTACCGCGGCGCCCTCCGGCCTCCCGAGGGCTGCAGGGCAAACTGGCCCTGCTGCCCTGCTCGGGACCTGTTCACACGGCCTGCGCTCCCTGTGGAGCTGCAGCTCTGTGCTCTTCTTCTGGGGTTCTGGGCTATGTGTTCTGTAATGAATGACTCCAGTTTACTTGAGGAGCAACAGTTGCAGTTGGTAAAACTCATGTTCTGCATAGTTTTCTTGTCTCTCAGATGCCTCTTTGTGGAAATTGGAGATTGTTGCTCTGACAAAGGATAGTAGAGAAATTGGCTAAAGAGGGAATTTATGTACTATAAATGATATTTGAATCGCTGAACTATTTAACCTCTGTTGCGCCTTTTAATAAGTTTTGCATGTTTGTTTTATGGATTTTGCATTTAGATGCCTGTGTTCTCTAAAGCTGCAGGCAGGCAGTGAACCTCTGACTGTTCCTTTGCAGATGTCACCCTGTTACTGTACCCCCAGCCAGTACCCGCACTCCGGCCAACAGTACCGCCCTGTTTCTGTCCATTACAGCACGCAGCAGAACCAGGCCCTGCCACAGCCTGGCCAGCAGACAGGTTTGTTCAACTCCTTCAGCATTTCATTAGAACACTCTGCGTGGTTTTCTCATGCTTTGTCATTTTAAACTTATTTTGCTGTAACATTTCAAATAAAATAGAGGATCAGATGTGGAATACAAAGTGTAGCTAACTTAAGGTGGAAAATTTTGAGTCACTTGTACATGAAACTTGGGATTTAAGCCATTCCATTAAGTGGCTCGTGCTGTAACTTTAATTATAGGATTTTTAAAACTGAAAAGTTAATAATTTAAAAAATTTGTAACTTAGTAACAAATAACTTGATTAAATTGCAAAATAAGATGAATTAGTACCTTTTAATGATGTAACATTGAAGAGATGTACCTTAACTGACAGTTCTAAGTTAAAGATACTAATCTTAGATGCTGTGGCATGAAAAGAGTGCTGTGCAGAAGGTATTGGTGATACTGTTTTAATGTCTTTCTGTCCTATAATCATAAGGTATCAGGATATTGGATAAAATATGTAATGAGACTTTCGTGGTTACTTAGTAAAGACTTTTCAACTGTCTGAGTTACCCTTCTATGAATGTTAGCAAGCTTCATTTCCATCTCCTTCCTTTCTTCTTGTCTTCTTTTCCTTACAAATAACTCTAGCTACCATTATTCTGACAATCTGTACTTGTAAATATTGTTATGACTTCTTCAGTAAGATTTGTATTCCTGAAACAAATTTACTTCTCAGTAGTATCTTGACTCATGATCAAAACTTTCAGAAGTAACTAATGATATTTGAAGGCAGAGATCCTTAAAGACCAGGCTTTTATACAAGCTCCTAGTTGAATACAGAACATCTTTCTGAGTTTCCTTCAGGAAGGTCTTTTTTAATTCCTCCCCCTGCCCCTAGCTATGTGTTGCTCTACAGAAACAAGATGAAAGATCAGCTTTTACAAATACTAACTGGATTTATGTCCTATAAAGTAGCATGTAAGAGGGATGGCTCCTCTTCTGCACTTCTTCTAGGAAGTGCTCCAACAGTAACAACACTTGATGGAGTTATTCAGAGTTCAGTTCACAAAGATTTTTTTCAAAGTAAAACAAATTACTTTGTTTTGCAACTTGTGTTACCCACTGGTGTTAGAGATGTGTTCCCCAGCTGCATTACACAACTTGCTTTCCTTCCTCAGAATTTTTAATACCTAGACTACTTAATAGCAAAAAGTCTGAGGCTCAAGGGGGATTACTTCCCACTGTGGAGACACTGTGTGAGTAGCACACAAACTCCTCAACTCAGAGAGCTCAGTGTACATTCATACCCAAACAAACCAGTCTGAATTGGAAAGCATGGGGTGGTAAGGTCCAAAGGGATGCACTGGTTGCTATTAGGTAAGTTCCTTTCTTGTGTGTTTTTAGCTCTTTCTATTTTAATGCCCATGGACGGAAAAGTATCAGCAGATAAACTCTGTCCTGGAAAAGATAAAGTAAGCAAACTGTGCAGACAGCTGCTTTACTGCTTTGATCACGTGCCTTGTACCTGCACTGTGGCATCAAGGGATCATGTTTAGGTAGTATGAGGATAGTCCAGCCCATAATTCTATTCAGTGTTTGGTTATTTGGTGTTTACCAGCACTCATGGGAGAAAGAAGGGTCTTACCAGAAACTGCATAATTAGTGTTTTACTGAAAATCTCCAAATTGCTCTTTAGCCATTGCTGGTTCTCAGTTAATACAAATTTGAATCAGCATTTTAGGAATGGATGGTTCCATGTCATGTTATCTGTTCTGGAAACACCTCATAAGATGGTGTATTTGAAAATTCTCTCTCTTGTAATTTATTTTAAGCCATTGATATTTGTATTAATTTGACATAAAGCTACACCTGAAGTGCTTGGTGCTTATTAGCAAAGTGTGGTTTTGAGCCAAAGGCACCACGTTACTTGGCTCATACAGCAAAATGCCTGGCAAAAGTGAGAGTTACAAATCTTGCATTCCATAAAAGCTGTGGGGTTTATTCATCTCAGAAGGTGGTTGCTAACTATGAAGTAACTTTGCAAAGACAAATTCAGATAAAAGATGACAGCTTCTGAGAGCATGGCAACTGGAGCCACTTCTGGTCTAATGCTGAGGAGTGGCCTGACTTTATTGATGAGCTGTTGGATTCGGGGCCGTAACACTGTCTGAGAGGTTTACATTTCTCACAGTGAACCGGTCTCTTTTTCAGCTGCTTCCTGGCTTCCTTTTTAAAGGGGTTTCAGGTGAAATATTTTGGGGGGGACAGTTTTAATTAAAATGCTTTTGTTGCCCAAAAGACATTGGGAGAAGAAAATTCTCCTTAAGAAAAAGGCATTTCTGATTGCCATGATAATGTGAGCCCAGTTACCATGAGACCCAACTACAGGTTGTTTAAAAATCTAATCTGAACTACAGTTCCTGTAGGAACATCAGCTGCAGTTCAACTGGCTTCTGCTTCACGAGCCAGGGGTAAAACTCCTCCAGTTGTAACAGTAGCTGTAGTTGTAATAGTTAAAACCAAGCTCATCAACTCCCAGCTCCTTAACCAAGTGGTTGTACTTGCTTTCTGTTCTTCAATAAACACTGTTTCTCACTCCTTATGCATTACTCAGAAAATGTATTTCTGTATTCTGTGAGTTAACTTTTCTTTTATTAACTGTGATTTCTTTTGAATTATGTAAATATTAAGAAACTTGCTCCTTTTTTTAGCTCCAGTTTCAGAGTATTTCTGTGTAATGGGACAATCTGCTGTGGCAGGTGTGGGGTTTGTGCTGAGTGCTGCATTTCTGTCAGCCCACTCTATGCAGAGGTGAAACTGCAGCTAAAAATAGAGCATTCTTTGGAACGCCCTGGGGAACCTTCGTGGCAGCCAATTTGTATTGTTCCAGTTCCCTCTGCTTGCAGAATTGATTGTCTCTCTCTCTGGAAGTGCCAGAAAAGGCCACAGAACTACTCACGGGTCCATTTCAGTTTCTGGGACATGAGGGGTTCAGACTGCAGGTGCACTGATTGGGTCTGTCACACCACAGCTTCCCATTCAGCTACTTTTTAGGGGCCACAGATCATTTTATAACAAAGTATGGTAAAACATTTTGTTTATTACAGATATGAAGGGCATTTTGTGCACAGTTCAAATACAAGTTATTAAAAATTCTAAGTACTAATCCTACTTCAAGCATGTATTGTTCTGTAGTTTTGTCTAGTCCTCTGAAAATATTTATAGTGTTGTGTGTTTCTAATGAATAGCTGTCTTGGTTTTAACAAACTGAACCTTCTTCCCTTTAATTTTCTGAAGCAATATTTGATTATATTAACAGTCTTCTTTTAGTGTTCATTGTTGCAATTTCTATAGAGAGCCTGCTGAGGCTGTTAGTGCACAATGTTCATTGTACCCTGCGTGGATGAAATCAATGAACATCGGTGGGTGCTGCTCACAAAAAGGTGTTTTATGTTAACTGAATTACTTTCAGAATAGACCAAGCCTTTTTTTAGCACAGTTTAAAGAAAACCCAAGTGAGTTTTTGCAGCTAAATTTGCTCTATTATAATTCCATGCCAAGGTAGGGAGCAAGGGGAGCAGCAGTGGGCTGTGAATGTGTCCAACTCAAACACAGACTCTTCTTGCCGTCAGTGCATCTTGACAAGCCCAGTTTTGTTATTCTGGAGGGATAACTGGCTTTGTCTCAGAAACACTGACTGTGGTGGGGTTTTGCTGACGTGGTAAGTAGTGCACACCTGTATGATAGAACATGACAAAAAGAACTTGTGTCCTGCATGCCTGTGGACCATGGTAGCAGTTACCTGCTCTACGCTTTTTAAAAAGAGGAAAAGGGGCCTTTAGGTTGGACTTTATAAATGCACAGATTTCCTGTTTGGCACTCATGCTTGGGGGGTTTTGGGGCAGGGTTTTCTAGGCAATTTTTGAAAGATAGGAAAGGATAACAGTTTAAGAATAATAAATAGTTTTAGAGATATTATAGGATGAATATGAAAATTTTTCTTTGTATCGCTAAGACAACTTTGAATATGTCTTCCACTATGTACCAACGTGGTTTGAACTTGGAAGATTTTCTCAGTGCCCAGTTGGTTTTAGCATTACAGATTTCAATAGAAATTGCTCCTTTAGAAAAGATTTGCACACATGCCTTATGCAAATTTTCCTCAAGTCTGATTCAGTTTTGAATTGCAGTCAAGATGCTCTGACCCCTGGGGCACCTGAGGTCCAAGCTGAATTTTGCATATGTAGAATTTCCAAACTGAAGTACCTGGAATGGCCTTGTTCACAATACCAGACAATGAATTGGGTTTGATCCTGTCTAGCATGCTTTGTTCAAGTGCTTTCAGCTTTCACCTGTCAAATCAAGGTGTTAATGCATGTAAGCCAGAGTGTAAATGAACAGTGCATGCATGTGGGAGCAGCATTGCAAACAGTATGGATAATATTTCATGCTGAATCCAAATGAGTAAATCTATTAATTTTAATGTTGGCTTCTTTTTATATGCATGATAAGTTCAACTGTTGTGAAGTTGCCAAGTTAAACAAACCATTGGAAAATGCTGCACATGTATTTTCACGTATGCAACTGTGCTTAAAATGTGTTCATGATTTCAAAGTAAGATTTAAATGTATAATTTCAGGTTACCAGATTTTGCCCAACCAGCAGCAAAACTACCAGGGTTTAGTTGGAGTTCAGCAGTCTCAGAATCAAAATCTAGTCAGTGGCCAACACAACAATATTGGGAATCAAATTCAAGGTGTGATTGTTCCATATCCCTCAGTGCCATCTTACCAGGTGGGTAATGTTTTCATAACTTTCCAGTGACTCTTCTGTGGGTTTGAGTGTTGGGGTTTTCTTTGTCCATTGCTTTATGGCAAACGTGGCAGAAGGATGCAAGGGGGTGTCAAAGTTGACTTTGGGGACAAAGTTAAAGATACAAACCCACAAGTGAAGTGAAGAAAGTCTGTCCCAAGTGCACAAATTCTAGTCCTGTTCAAAGCCAAGTGCTGCATCAGTTGCAGTTCAGAGGGTGGGAAGAAAAGCTCATAAGGTTTCTTTCCCCAACTCAGAGAGTGGGGGAGAAAAGCTTGGAAGGTTTCCTTCCCACCACCCTACTTTCTATTGTAGAGAAAATGTCTTGTAATTCATGGAGTCATTTGGAGCCAACATTTCCCTTTTGGGTAAGATATAAATACAGAGATGGTATTTTAATTACTGTTATCACTATTCTTCTGGATTTAGAGAACTCCAGGAGATCTTTAAGTTTCTGGGGTTAATTTTAAATTCTTTTATCAACTGGGTGATGGTCAAGAGGCAGAAAGAAATACTGTCTGCAGGAGATGATCTTACTGTGTTGCCCATTACAGGTTTCGGTGCCTCAAGGTTCCCAAGCAGTGCCCCCACAGACATATCAGCAGCCTGTTATAATTCCCAGTCAGTCCAGTCAAGGACTGCCCACCACAGGAATGCCAGTCTACTACAGTGTCATTCCATCAGGTCAACAGAATAATCTAAGGTGAGTGTGACTGATACTTGATGTCTCAGCAGCTGGGCTTAGTGGCTTTGTAAGAACTGACAGCATCTGCTTTTAGTACTGGAGATATTAAAACCAGTATTTTAAAGGCAGACTTACAGGCACTCTATTTATTTTTGCTCTTATGCAATTAAGTGAAACAAGCAGTATTGCTTTTACTGTGACATACTTGTTGGACTGGAAAACAGTGTCTCCATAGCACTTTCAGCAATACTTTACTGCACTTCCACCTCTTAAATTTTCTGCATTCCCTTTCTTACCCATGAAACACCAGTGTGCTCAGCAGCTCAGTCTTTCTGCAGTAATATTTAAGATGACTGTCCATATTCACTGGTTTTGTCAAAGATATTACATTAATAATGTGTAGAGGAAAAAATAATTTGAATCCCAGAAAAAGAGTGACTTCTCTTTTGAAACTTCAAATGGAAAAAGCTTAGCTTACTTTATGTTGTAGATGAGGCCTGCTGGCACCAAGCTGGCTATGAAACTTGGCTTTTGTTTGATAAATAACCTTTTTTCTTTTCTTTTTTTACCTACCTTGGTAGCAGCAAATTGGTCTGCATGTACAGCCCTCCCTGAATATTCATCTGTGTCCCCAAAGCAGTCTATTTGAGAACAGATAGGCAAGTACCTAGGAGAATTCATTAGGATTAATGCTTGTTACAAATTTTTCTTTCTCTAGTTTTTTGAACTTAAAAAAGTGCAGCATTTAAAAATACCTGGGAGCTTTTAAACAAGCAGCAACAGTATGAAGCTTGTTCATCCTTTTGAGATTGCAGACTTCAGTAGTATTTGTGTCATCGCTGCATGGTTTCATCTACTTAAATCTGAATTCTTGTTCTTTGTATCTGAAGGTTTTTTAATCCTTTTCTGTAGTTATTATATTTGAGATTTAGTGAAGTCACAGGTAGGCATAATCCCAGGCTTCCTTTGAATTAAGTTTGGTTGCTTGATCTTTTGTGTAATTTAGAATGTCCCTCTCATTTATTAGGAATTCAGAGCAAATTAGCAACTAATGAAAGCATCTCGCTTTCATCAGAATAGTTGTGCTGCAGCACTTGGACAAGGAAAGCAGAATGCTGTTCTGCAGGAGCTGAGTGTCAAACCTCCAGGTCACTGCTGAAAACTAGAACAGTAGGCAGATCAGAAGCTGTGTGAGAGCATTTGTGTTTTCACTTGGTTTTGTCTGCTGTAATGGAAGGGAATCTTTACATTAAAATTATATAAGTGAACTATGGGACAAAGGATGGAACAAACTTTTGACAACACAGATAAAAGCAGTAGGTCCAAGAGGATTAAACCTCCACAATTTGAAGGAATTGTTTTTTTCTCAGAATGTTTATCTGTTAGTAGAGGATTCTATAGGCTCTGTTCTGATTATGGTACACCAACTGATGTTCTGGCTGAGCATTAGTGGTATAATAGAATCTTAACTGTTACCTGTTTTTCCCTTGATTACCCTGAAATACTACCTGGCATAAATACACTTTCAAAGTTATCCCTTTCCTACATTTTGCAAACAACTGAATGATTATTTATCCCCTGGAGTCATGTTCCTTTTCCCATCCCCCTTGGAAAAGCCATCTCCTCTCTGGGCTGTGTCAGTGGACCCTGGAGCAGAGCTGTGTTTGCTGTGCTGAACCAGCTGCCCAGGGCCAGCCCCCAGCTGAGGGACTGCATCCCAAATCCTCATGGTGGGGGCTGTGGGGATCACTTGAGACTGAATTCTGCTCAAGTGAGCAAGACAACGAATTGTCTTTTTGTTATTCTTACTATTCTGCATGTCTTTATGCTGATATAGAGCTATGGACACAAAAATAGTACATCAATATAGGTGAATCAGTACAGCTTCTCAGTGTAGGCAGGGCATATGTTTTTGCTAAGGAAGAGGCGTGAAACTTCAGTCTTCTGAAGAATGAATGAATTCGGGGGTAGGTGGGAATATTACTGATTTAAAATGAGAAGCTCAGTGATTTGCAGTACATGTAGACAGCAATTGCAGAAGTCGTGATTAAATGAGTGTAGCATAAATGCCTGTTAGTCATGTCCTCTTTTGTTATTGCAGTTCATCAGTAGGATATTTGCAGCCTCCTGGATCAGAGCAGATACAGTTTCCTAGAACATCATCGCCATGCAACTCACAGCAGCTTCAAGGACAGCAGTGTGCAGGTTGGGAGAATAAAGCTTTTGTTGATAAGTTTAAAAAATGTCTAGCTATTATTATGCTGGGTGACTGGATATTTGGGATTAAGGGTTTGATTTAGAATTAAAAAATTTCCTCTTTTGTTCCATTTTTTAATTTATTTTCCATTTTTAACCCTGAGGCAGATTCATTTGAAAACTCAAATTTGTTTATCTTTGAAATATCTCAAGTTACTTTCTTAAAATCCAGTAACATAGATCATAATGCTTTGCATGTCTACTGGTGAGTTAGACAGACGTGGGAACCATACACTGGCAGCAGAATCACTTCCACCCTTTCCTGAATTGCCAGATGGGTCTGAAAACTTTGGAATTTGGGTTTCTGTTAGACAGAAGGAGTGAGGTACATTTTGGTAGCAGCATCCTTGGCTCTTCTTCTCAAGAACCATTCTAGATTTCAATTAACAGAGTAGGAGCAGTGATTTTCTTAAGAGGTCTTGAGAGGAGTTTCAAAGCTGAGCATTGTGGGGTAGCTTTTTGACCTGCTGGAAAGCTGAAAGTAGTTCAGAGCTGTGTGGGGTGTTCTGTTTTTATGGCAGCCTTATTTACTGCTTTTACTTTCATAGTTTATAGCAACCATTCAAGTCAGAAGCCATCACCTCCTACATTATTGCCACCTTCATCCAAGTCAAAGCCACAGCAGGCTGCTTCCATTGTGCACTACAGCATAGTGTCTTCACCCTCATCATGTAAAAGTTCACCCACTGGTCTTTCCATCATGCAGCCAAAAAAAGGTATATTTTACTGGGATTTTCATCTAAGCCATTCTGTCTAGAACCTGCTGTAAATTTTCAGATTGGTTTCATGGCTAACTGCTAGAACAACTGCAACTTGAGTGCTGTCTCTGATTTTTTTTTTAATTCTTCATCTGTATTGCTATTATTGTATCTCTTAAAATGATAACTTGGGAGTTTAAGTGAAACAGTGGCTGCATGGGAGCAGCCTGGAGGCCACCCTCAGCAGGTAAATATGACTCAGCAGAAACACTGAAGTCAGGTTCAGAAGGTTTTGATCTACAAAATACTTAGGTAGTTTTTAGAAAGTGTGTAAATAGAAGCCTCAATGTGTTTGAAAGCGGTGTTGACATAGATCTTGTCAATCCATGAAACCTTTATTAATGTTAATATCCAAACACTTAAACTCTGAAGGTCCAACCATAAAATTGATGGACTGGTCAGGAAAATAAGAGCACCAGGGTTAGCCTCCAAACAAGAGATTACAGAACAATCCTGTGACCACAGTCTTTATTTTACTATTAGAGAATTTAATACATTAGAGGCCTGGTTGGTAAAAAAGGGATAATCTCAAATTGTGCTATGTCAGTATTTTGCAAGCAAACACTAGGTTAAACAACCCTAGATCAGTGTCCTAGATTCTGCTATAGATGTGGTGTTTCTTACAAACATTTCTCTTTAAGGTATTTTTGAACCTGTTTATTAGTAAATAGATAACATGCAGTTAAGTGGCAAGATAGCTGGATTGGCAGTTCATGGGCAGGTTTGGTTTTGTTTGCTTCAAGTTTGTTTGGTTTAATTCTGGAAGATTGTAATTTCAGAATGTCTAAAGTGGGCCTTGCATTAATTTGTTTTTCTGCCTTCCCATCTATCCTGGAAGTGCTGGTTTTGTGCAGTTTTGATGGCCTGGTTCAGACCTGTAAACTGTGGTTTAAAGAAGTTTCAGGAAGGAGGAAGCTCAATGGGAAGGGGAGCAAATTCTGAGAGAATAAATCAAAACCTGAACTTTTCAGTAAGTGAAGACATTGAGATGCTGAGTCAAAGCCTCTGAGGTAGGGCCAGTGAGCAGGTCCACAGACAGGGAGCAGAGCTGTGTTACAGGGCACCAGACTGGAAAGCTGGGGAGGCTTTGGAGGATTTCTGGCTTTCCCTTCTCAGGGGATTTGACAGCTCATAAAATGTCTGCAAACTGATTTATGCACTTCATTGTGTCAGGATGCTTGGTTAGGGAAAAGAATTCCATTTATTTTCATTTGCTGAAATGCTGGGGAACTGGAAGCAAAAGAAAACATGGATTTCTGAATGTATAAAGTCTACCTGTGCAGTTTAAGTTGCATTTCAGAATGACACTCTTTTAGAGAAGGTGTGTAGATGTTTCTGAAAGACAAACATGTTTGTATTGGGTGCTCCATTCCCACAGAACAGAGATAAGTCAAAGCAGGTGTGTTAGGGTGTTGCAGAGTGAAATACTGTATATAAACCAGTAAGATGTAAATTATTATAATTTATAATATATAAAAATACATGCATAGAATATTAAAATGAAACCCATTTTTATGTGTTAAATGTAGTGTGTATATAAATGTTTGGTATATCTCAGGTTTATATATAGGGACTAGATAAGTTTATGGCATTGTATATTAATCTGATTATGTAGCAGTCATAAACAGAATTGTATTTTATTCTGTTGTGCAACAAAACAGAAATATTCACAATGTGGGTCTTGCAGGGATGCCTTAATTTATATCCTCTGCTAAAGCTGGCCAGATATCTGATGCTTCAATTGCAGTCTGTAACACCTGGGTAAAACTTCTTGCCATTAAAAACAAAGTATAGCTGTGAAAACACTGTTAATTCAGTTACACATATAATAAACATTTCCAAATAGAATTTACAAAAGCTAATGTAATTTTACTGTTATGCATTCCTTATTCTACATTGTTTGGTTTGATTTTTGAAGAAGTCTCTTTCTTTTAGTGGTGCCCAGGGGTATGAAAACAATCTCCCATTATAAAAAACAGCAGAATGCATTTTATAATCTCTATCTGGCTGCTCCTCACTGATGCTATGACGTGGCAGTAAATTGAGAAGATTGCAGAATCCTGCTTTGAGGATGATTAAATGATGTTTAAACCATGTATTTTAATCATAGTTTCTGAGAAATATTGTAAACAATGGGTAGAGCAGAGAAGGAAATTGCAAACAAGCATTTAGCAATAAAAAGGGCATTATATAAATTACCTGGGCAGAGGGGGGAGATGCTTTGTCTCTTGGGCAGCCTCTCCTTACAGCTCCTGGTGTGAAACCTTATGGAGCAGTGCTGGATGTTCAGGTGTTCTCTCCTGACTCTGGTGTTTCTGTGGCTACCACAGTGCCCAAATGGGGACAGGGTGTGGGGGTCACTTTGCAGGATCTGCCCAGAAAGGCATTCCTAGAGAAACTTGGGAGGGTGAGCTTGCCTGAAAGTTGATCCCACTCTTTCTGGTATATGCCATCCTGTCAGAGAAAACATTTTGAGTCTGCATTGCTGTACATCATGTAAAACTAACTAGGAAACTTCTGTTTTTAAATGAAGCATATTTTTGCTTAATATCACATTCTGCAGCACATGGCTCTGACAGAAACTGCACTGAAAGTTGATATTGTCAACTACTAATAAATAGAGTGATTTCTTTCAAAAATATTCTCAGCAAAGAGTTTCAGTGGCTCCACTGTCCCTTGTTTTGGGAAGCCCTCTCTAAGTTAACTGTTGCAGGCTCAGCTGATAGTGGAAATGTAATTGCACAGCAGGTACTGCTCCGGTTGTCTAGAATTCAGCAGCTTCTTTAGCAAACGCTGTTGCTTTCCTTATTTCCCCGTCGCTTGGTGCCTCCCCGCGCGCTGTACCCGCGCCGTGGCGGGAGCGCTGATGCGCCCTGCGGCTCCTGTGTTGCAGCCGCAGCGCCGCCGCCCGCCGGGGGCGTGCTGATGATGCAGCTCAACGTGCCCGGCAGCGCCGCGCCGCGGAACCCGTCCCCGCCGCAGCGGAGAGGCGGCAAGTACTACTGTGAGCACCCCCGCGGGCACACGGCCACGGAACTCAGCACTTTAGACGGTGCTGCGCAGGTAGGAGGCGCTGGCTGGAATACGCATAAATTCTGTCTCTTTCAAAAGTTCTTCTTGGGGAATAAAAGTCTTGCTCTGGTTATACTTCATAGAGCTGTTCTGACTTCACTTAAGTCTTGGAAGGCTGTGAGTGCTGTTCAGCTCGTTCAAGTACTTTCTGAAACATTAATGTGAGGTTTATTCAGTTGCAGCATAGTCCTCAACTGGGCAGCCCTGTCACCTCACCGGCCCAATCACCAGCACCAGCCCAGCTGTCCAACATGAAGAACATCCGTCCCACACTGACACCTCTTTCTATTGTCTCCCAGTTTTCTAGACCTTTTGTCCCTGGACAAGGTATACTTTTAGTTAACTAAAATCTGTCTGTGATTTCTATTTGAATGTTTTCAAACAGAAGTTATATGAGGATTTTCTGATGAGTTGTGGCTCGCTTTAGTAGCATTGCTGTTGAAGCAGAATCACCAAAATTATTCACTCAAACATCATTTAAAATTTCACCTTATCACTCTGCACTGATACTTTGCCCCATGTCTTCAAAGGCTTTTCATCTCCTCCTCAGAGTGTTTCTCTAGAACGCTGGCTTTCTCATATTGTGAAATTTCCCATTTCAGCATTGAAAACATTAGTAAAATGTTTGCTAGAATTTAGCTTCAAGTCTTAACCACAAATCATTAGTTGATAATGCACTGAACTGAACCCCTGCCTAAGCATGTATTCTCCATTCCTGTGTAGAACAACAAGCATGATGGGATGGAGCCTCTAGCCAGGGCTGTACCTCAGTTAGTATTTCAGATAGGACCCACCCAATGACACAAAAAATTCCTTGTAGAAGAATTTCAATCCTCTGCTGCCATGTCAACAGAAAAACAGAAAATTTGGAGTTTTCACTGAGATGGGATAGTTGATAATGTTTAACATACAATGATATAAAATACCTTTTGTCAGTCAGCAGAAATATCCTGGTAAAATTCCCAAACTCAAAATTAACAGGTCTGTTATACAAAAATATTTACTTTAAAGCAAAACTTACAGAAAATTCTGTATGTCTCTCTTATTGATAAAAAGAACCTTATTTTCTTGTCCTTGTCTTATTTGTTGCATAATCTTTGTCATTGCTTTGTATTCTGATGTTGTAAAAATTCCAGGTGGCCTGTTTGAAGCACACCTCTGAGCTCCCTTAATCTGCTGTGATTACTGAAAACTTCCAGTGCATTGTCTTTGTGGATCCTTGCAACAAATAGGAATGTGAAAACAGACCTGGCTCTAATCAGGGCTACAACCATGAAAATGACTAAATTAGCATGCTGAGAGGAGCTTTAGACTTATTAACCTCATTTTGAAATGAAAGGCTTTATCTAAGACTGCAGTGAAGAAAAACTCAGAGTGTAATCCCTAAATAGCAGAAAGTTTGTGCCTTTTCACCTTGGGATCAGGACGTGGCTGACACTGAGTCAGGGCAGCTCCGACTTTGTCAGCCCAGCCAGGCACAGCTTTGTGCACAGCAGTTCTGCTTTCTCTTCTGTGTAACACGTGCAGTGTGAGAGGGACTTGGAGGAAGATTTCCTGTAACAGAAAAACCCTTCTAATTGCCTTTCTCTTTAAGGAGATGCCAGATACCCATTGCTTGGCCAACCCCTGCAATACAACCCATCTTTATTACGTGGACAAGTAACAAGCCAACAGGTATTAAAAGAGAACAATCTCATGGCAACAATGAAATAAAAATCATTCAGGACTACCATTACAACCACCTTGAATAGGGGAATGTGTTATTGCACTTGGAGATTAATTGAGTGAAAGGTGCTTGCTTTGCAATGTTTTATTCTGTGTCAATACTCCCGTTGTTCTTGTTTGTTGTATTAAAAAAGTGAGAAATATTTGTCTGAACTTTGGCTTTTCAGCACAGTGTAGATGATGGATTTTTTTTTTTTTTTTTTTAAGCAATTCACTAGCTAATGCAAAAATCTAAAGGGGACCCTTTCCTAAAAGGATTTTCTTTTATTCAAGTAACCATTTCTAAAACAAATATTAAAAATACATGCAGTCATTTCTAAACAGAGAATGGGTTTGTTCCTTATAAGAAAAACAAACCCAAAATTGCTCAGTTCTGCCCAATGCCACCTAGAGGATGTGATGGCTGGGGCAGGGGATGTTCTTCCAAGACAATTTATGGTGATTTTTTTCACCCATCATTTCCTCCCTTTCTTCAGTTGTGAAAGATTGAATGTGCCTGACTGTAGGATTATAAAACTCAATAACTAAAATCAGATGTGAAAATCTTCTCTGTCCCATGGTAGTGCAGGTTATTTTCCAGACGTTCCTCTGCACTGCTTTTCACTGAGCTGACTAGAAATTTTAAGATACTGATGGGTTGTTATTAAAGTACACCCTTTATGTCAATCTTCCCAGTGTCAGCCTGGAAACAGACATGGAAACAGGGGAAAGAAACCAGCAAAGAAGGCTGCTTCAGCAGATCTTGGTGCAGGAGAACCAGGTATGGAATTGCTGACTGACACAGTCCTCCAGAAAAATGAATTATGGTGATGGGCTGGGAATGTACAAGCACAGGTGAGAAGGGCTGGAGTGAAGAGTAATGGGGCAGAAATGGACATGGAAAACATTGCAAACATAAGGGAGATGAAGACGTGGAGAGAGGGGAAGAGGGAAGTTAAATGGGAAAAGTATAGTTTTGAAGGCTGGAGAAAAGATCAGAGATTGGAGAGTACTAAAAGACCAAGTTTGTCAGTTTACTGGACCTAAATTCTATTATATTGTTAAATTAAATATTAATTATACATACCTGCTTCCTTTGACTGGCTAAACAACTGAAAGCAGACATAAACCACAAATTAGTTTGTGCTTTTTGTGGTTTGTTTTTTGGTGGTGTTTTTGTTGTTTTGGTTTTTTTCTCTGTTTTTTGGAGGGTTTTTTTTTTAGTTTTTCCCTTTCAAATATATATAAACACATGGATTTGGGGGACATACTAAGAGATCTACAAATTATTGGTAGAAAGATGTCATCCAAATGAAATCTGATGGCATCTATCTTCATACCTTTACTGGAAAGAATTTTTGCTGCAAGCGTTACCTCCTGTCCACTCTTTGCAGAAAGTTACAGATAAATCAATTTTTTTCTAACAATTTAGTGCAGAGGATTTTTTTGAGAAGACAGACTAGTTTTCTTGGATGGTGATGTGTGAAGCGTTACCAGGTAAGGCCAGTGAGATGCTATAGTGAGTTCTGAACCCTGCTGCAAAATGAGTTGTGGATGATTTTAGTATTTCGTCCTCTTTGTTGTGAGGACCCTCTTTGTATTCCCAGCTTTTCTTTGCACACTTTTACAATTGTAAGCAGTGCTAAATGTGAGACCAAAGGCTCTCTAGAATATCAGGAAGGCAAAGCCTGTGGACTTGGTGTCAGCCAGCTGGGGATACAAGTATGAAATAAGCCATTTTTCTTTGTGGCTGTTGTACCATTAAGTGCAATGACCGATTTAGATTCGTTATTTTTCTTCTTTCAGTTGTGGGAAAAGTTCTAGAAATTACTGAGCTGCCAGAAGGCATAACTCGTCTGGAAGCCGAGAAACTCTTTGGAGAACTGTTGAAAGTGGGAGCCAAGATCCGGTGGCTGCGGGATTCCCAGTGCCTGCAGGCACAGCAGCAGCAGCGGCCGCGCTTCTGCGGGGACGGCAGCGGCGGCCCGGAGGCCTCGCGGGGCGGGGACTTGGCCGCCGCCTACACGGTTCTGGCCACCTTCCCCACGCTGGCGGCCGCGCAGAGCGCGCTCAAGAGACAGAGCAGTAGCTCAGTGAGCAAGTTCCGCCTGAGGAGCAGCAAGAAGCACTACGACTTCCACGTCCTGGAGAGGGCCAGCTCCCAGTAGCAGTCACCGCGCTGGACACTCGGCCTTTGCCACTTCATGTCCTCCCTCCTCGATTGGTTTGGTGTCATGGGCTTTCTGTTCTCTTCACAGAGACTCCTGGGATGTTTTGTCACGTGACATTTGCCATTGAAGAATAAATACCCCGGTGAATCCAGCGAGATGAAGAAAAAATCGACAGAGTGAATCCCAGACAATGCAAGGAATCATCTTTGCGACAGGCAGCTTTCTGTAAGGAGTGCTGCTGAAATGCCCCCTACTTTTATAGTAGTTTTGTTTTATATTTTTGAAATCTTGTATCAGATCCAAAGTTCTATTGTACAGCAGATGTTCATAAAAATCCATATGCAGATTTGTATTTTATAATCCCTTTTCACAGCCAGCACACAGCTGTCCATTCCAAGGCAGGAACCTGAGGATTGGTGGAGGGGAAAAGAGAGCCATTCTCAAGGAATTCTATTCATTTTCTAGCAAACTACCCAAGATCTTCAAGTTAACCTGTTCTTTGTCCCTTGTGTGTTTTTCTTTTTTTTTTCTTTTTCCTTTCTCATTTTTTTCCTTTTTTTTTCTTTTTCTTTTTCTTCTTTTTCTGTTTTTTTTTTTTAAGAAAAAAAGAATATAATTTTAGTAACTCCTTAGGTGGTCCTTCACTTTTGCAAAACATTCAAACAATGTCAAAAGAAATTACAAGTTTGTACCCTCAAGGAATTTGCTTCTGATCCAGCAAGTTCAATAATTACTAGAAGGGGATTACGAATAGGTTACAAAGAATATTCACTGAATCACATTTTAATATTTCTTTTTAGCAAAAGTGTGAAGAAACTTTCTGTATCTTCATACAAGTGACAAAATGTTTGCACTTTAATTGTGTTCCCACCAGTATGGGTCTCTTTCTCTTCCTTTTCACGCTAAGATAATTGTGTTTGATAAGTGCTGGAAACCTTTTTAATGGTTTAAATTTTCATCATTTGCAGATGCTCACTGGACATTAAAGATTCATTGCACATAAATGAAACAAAACTTTTTTCAACTTGTGTAATTTGCAAGTCTGTACAATGTGTGCTGATGCAAGCCTTTTTCAGTTCAAAAGAATAAATGTTTACAAACACAAACTTTTTCAGTGCACTTGTTTAAGCTTCTCGGAGTCTTCTGAAACCTGGATGAGCTCAAATTAATGGCTGGGATCCTTTCAAATGTGAGTAAAGAACTTAAACCCACAAATATTAGAACCTCTTAACCACCTGCTGTTCCCCCAGTGGCATTTGTGTTATCCAGCCCTTCATAATATTTAAATGTTTCTCTATATAAGTAAAAAAGAGAAATTAATCAGATGTTGTAAGGGGCTGCTCCTGATTTTTTATTATTAGCTCAGGAATTGATTTGCTGTGTGGACAAGCAACTATTTGGTCACTTCATAAGGCTGTAATTTTGTGCATTTTGGACTTCTGAAAGAGGAAACTAAAGGTAAACTTTGTGTTTAAAAACATTTTACAGAGGGTAAAGGTGAAGAATTAAAGTGCCTAAACCAGCATTAATTTTCATTGTTTATACAAATTATTCTATCCCTGAACACCCAAAAGTGATGAAGTACTTGGGCGAAAACTCAGGAATCCGACCTGTCTGGGAATAATGTAAATAATAAATTAGGTTTATGGGACTCAGTTCTGTGAAGTGACTAAAGGTAAACTGAGATGCTCCCCTAAAACAAAGGGGAGGATGTTCAGCTTCAAGTCCCCAGGTAAAGACAAATCTATTTATTGCAGTCTAAAAGGATGGTGCTTGGCATTCCAGCTGTGCTTGACTGAGGATGTATTTCTTGCTCCTCGCTGGGCTGGACTGCTGCAGTTTCACTGCACCCAAAGCTGGCAGAAGCTGCAGTTTATCCATTACCCCTGCTCTGAGCAGCACAGTGACGTGATGCTGCCTGCATCCTGCCACTGCCTCTGGCTGATTCCCGTGCTCGTTTAGGATTATGGTTTAATCTGTGGCAGCAGCGGAGAGATCAAAGGGCTGTAGGGACTGGTGTCTCAGCCCAGCTCACTGCACAGCTTCTGAGAGCCTCATCTCTTCTGAAGGAGCCCACACTGAACCTTGCCTCAAACCAAACCCTTCCCACAGGACCTTGCCTGGCTTGCAGCATTTCAGAAAGTGTCCTCATAACGAACAGAAGGAGAGGCAATGTGAGGTAAGCATGGAGAATGCAGCCCAAACAACAGGAGGGGAGGCTACACTGCTTAGGAACAAGGCCCAGAAAATATTTCATTTTTATCAAGGAACTTGTAAACTAGAATGCAAATTGCCCTAGAAGAAAATATTAAACATATAAGCCAGTTACATTCTAATACAGAAACTGACCCTTTCCAATTCCTACAGGCCAGCCACCCTGAGTATGTTTTATTCTCTGTTAAACAGGGACAGTCACGTTAATTTTTTGATCTGGATGTGCCAGTATGAGCCACACAGGTGCAATTAACAGGACTTTGGCACTGCCAGAGGCTTCTGATGGCTACAGTGGGCAAAGTATTAAAATATTTCCATTTCACAGTCGTGTTCGTTGCTGGATTTGTGCTATTTCACTCTTTCTAGGAAGCAAACAGGAAGCAAACTCATCTCACCCAGGGAGTTTCTACCTTCCTGGCCTTCACACCCTTCTGCCCCTTTTGGTTCCTTAAATCACACAAGCCCAGGGACCAAGTGCAAAACCCCTGGAACTGCATTTGTTCCATGGCTTTGGATCACGGTCTAGAAAGCAAATAAAAGCACTTTGTGCATTAAATAGATGCATGTAAAATGCATTCTCATACTCTCAACAAATCTTTCAGGACCCCAGTGTATTTGAGCTTCCTCTCGTTTACCATTAAGCCATTTTTAAAGCAAATGGTGACAAATGGAATTAAGTGGGCACTTCCATTCAGCAATGTATGTTTTGTTTTACTGAGAACACGTCTTAACTTTTAGAACTAAGGAAAAGCACTGGAAGAATAAGCAGAAAAGCTGAACAAATGTGGCCATTACCTACTCCACCAAAAGCTACTATTTCTTGATTTTAATTTTTAATGAACACATTGATATTGTAAAATTCCTCCCTGCACTGTGAACATATCACTTGTGATATTACAGTCAAAAAGATAATAAGAGAATAAATTTAAGCCCCATACTTTGAGGAATCCCCAAACCACATGGGCCTCATGCTGGAACTGGGTGGATCATTCCAGCACACCCTTGAATGTCCTCAGCCCATGTGTACCTGCCAGGCTGTGGCTGGTGTGTTTTGGTAAGGCAGGATTGGTTGGGAACAAGCATCTTGCAGCTTCCCTGAGATCTCTCCCTGAGCAGATGTGAACTGTTCTCTTATAAAATAGTTTGTTTTCACTCACACACATACACTTAGAGAAGTGACATGAAAAGGAGCAGAGCCTCTGTGAAGAAAGAAACCCTGAGCTGTGGGGGACACAGCTGGGGTGTAGTGCTGGGGTGTCTCCACCTGCAACCACCCCTAAGCCTTTTGTAGGACACGGGATGTTTCAAGACTGGGGTGGTACAGGGCAGCTGTTTGCAGATGGGGTTTGGTCAGAGCACCAGAACTGTGTAGCTCAGTGAATCCAGTAAGGTACTTGGGTACACACCTTTCACAGAAAGTGCTTTTTAGCTATTTCCTATCTTTTTGCAAGCCACTTCCCTCTCAAGGTGGAATGAATGGTTATACTCTCATCCTGTGACACCCATTTGTGCCTTAAAACTTCACACTTGACTCGTTTGCTGTTTGAGTTAACCTGGTACGAGCTTGTTTGGATGCCTGAAAGGGAGTCAAAATTACAACTTTCTTTCTATAAGTACTATTTAGCTCCATGATGTATTTTTTCCACAGAAAATTGGTGCAGCCTTCAAGTATTTAGTTCTGAGGAAGGGAATGTTTAGATGAAGCTTTGGAGAAAACTAACCAAAACATTTTTAAGTTACAGGTCATGAAAAATTATTGTAGCTGGAATTTTTATATATTTCTAACTATGACAGGAATTATTTCAATCCCTTCAGTGTTTCTACAGCTTGGTTTTCATGAAGGTTGATGCACTGCCTCTTCTCAATGTCCTATTCCTATTCACATTTAAAACATTTTGGGTATTTTGGCTACTGATGTCAGTGAGTATATACTTAAAGTGCACAATGTTCATGTGACTTCATTTTGGAAGCTTCATTTCTTGGGTATAGACCAGAACCCTTAAAAGGGCCTGATTTCCTGAACATTCTGAAAATTAAGTCCCTGTAAGTTATCTCATTCTGGACCTAAGACCAAAGTCACCATTCGTATCTGAAAGCTTCAGTGTAAATTAAGTTGCCTCTTGGATTACTTGAAAATGAGTGCAATTATGTTCTTACCACAACCTGTATGAGCCTCATCTTCCTTCAGTGTCTGCCTTGTGTCCTCAGACTCGCAGGGCTGGAGTTTGGCCCTGACTCAGTTCAGCAGCCCTCACTGCAAGGTTCATTTTTTATCCTGCTTGCGACTACTCGATGTTTTCCGGTATTTGTCAAAATTCGTAGGGTCAAAAGTAGATCTTGCTGAAGAGATTATTAAGCATTAAAATTTGGTCCAGGTCACAAACACTTCAGTGTTTGCTGCTATTTTTTCCTTTTCCAGTCTCACTGGTAAAGCTCATGAGCTGAGTCATTATATGGGATGCATGCAGCTGGACTGGACTGTGCCTGCACTTGGGAAGAGAAACCAGAATGTCAGATAAGCCTGGTGCTGTAAACCAAAGAGCTGTAGAGGACAACCTGTGTGTCACTGGCAGTTGTATGCTTTTAAAACTGGAGTAAGTTATAAAAATAAACTGTGTTGCTGTGGATAATGCTTAACAGTGAGGTTTATTCTTGAGTCAGCTGCTGTGTCCCAGTTAAGTGGGAACCCGAATTAGCCCTGGGACTGATGATGATCACGGTGCTGACAGCAGCGGAACGTTTCAGACACAGCCGAGCAGAGGCACAAGGCACACTCGATACTGGCTGGGGCATGGACTGACTTCAGCACCACGGGGTCTGTTACATCTGATCTCCCAGAATTACTTGACAGTTTAAACAGGGTATTTACAAGCCATATTGCACATCACACTTGAATTACAGAGGCCTCAGTTTGAACTTGAGAGGGAGACACTGGCATTCTGCTTTTTCCAATATCCTAACTTCTGCCCTAGTTGTAGGGTTAATTAGCTTTGCCCTTCTTTGGTTCTCCAGTGTAGTTACTCTAAGAAACATCATTATTAAGTGTGCTCTGATAGTCTATCACACTGATTTACACAGTCTGGGAAACTTGCTGAGGCAGGCACTCAAACACTGACGGGTCAAAAAACAGTCTCTCAGTCTGGAAAGCTTTCACTGTTGTACCTTGTGTAACTGGCTAAGAACAACTAAAAAACCCTACAAACTTATAGTGAAAAGGAAGTGAATCAGTGTTGACAACAGTATACAAAATCTGTGCAGTGTTCTGTCCAAAATGTCATCATCAGAGCACCTGACATAAAATGTCCTGTCCTTGATGCTGTGAAATGTCTATCAAGGAGTCCTTCTGCCTTGCTGGCTGTGCTGTGCCAGCCCCTCACAAAGCCTGGGAGCACAGAGGATGTCCTGGCTTCACCTCCCACCTCTCATGGAAGATCTCTGCACACCACACTATTTTTGTTCTATTTAGCATGGATTTCTGTCATTTCCTCCATCACTTTTCCCCCCAGTCATGCCCTTACCTCCCCAGGGTGGGCACCAGGGCAGGGATGGCTGTGGCCGTCAGCCCTCACAGCCGCAGGTGCAGGAGGTGCCCCTTTCTGTGGCAGCTGCCTGACAGAATCATGGAATTGTCAGGGTTGGGAGGGACCTGAGGAAATCATCCAGACCAAGCCCCCTGCCAAGGCAGGGTCACCTGGGGCAGGTGACACAGGAACACGTCCAGGTGGGTTCAGAACATCTTCAGAGAGGACGACTCCACACCCTCCCTGCGCAGCTGTTCTACTGCTCTGCCACCCTCAACACGAGGAAGTTCTTCCCCATGTTGAGGTGAAATTTCTTGTACTTTGGTCTATGCCCATTGTTCCTCATTCTGTCACTGGGCACTACTGAAAACAGTCTGGCACCTTCATCTTGGTACCTGACTTTGAGATACTTACATTCTATTTGAGGTATTTATTCTGCATTACAGAATCAGGGAGTCAATCAGGTTAGAAAAGACTTCCGAGATCATCGAATTCAAATTGACCAACACTACATCATGGCACTGAGTGCTACATCCATTTTTTCTTTAAAGACCGAGCGGGACGGTGACTCCGTCACCCGCCTGGGCAGCCTGTTCCAATGTCGAAGCCATCCTTTCTGGGAAGAGATTTTTCCTGATGTCCAACCTAACGCTGCCCTGGCGCATCTTAAGACTATGTCCTATGGTTCTCTCGCTGGTTCCGTAAGAGCCCGACCGCACCTGACTCCACCCCGCTGCCAGGGAGTTGTAGAGAGCGGCCAGGGCCCCCGGAGCCTTCTTTCCGCCAGGCTGGGACGCCCCTCAGCCGCTCCTCACAGGACTTGTCTAAACGAGATCCCCTCTCAGNCTGTGTCCGCCCGCCGCCCCTCCCGCCGAGCGGGATTTGTGCTGTGTCAGCGCCAGCCCGCGGTGTCGGTGTCCGGCCCCCGCCCGCCCGCGCTGCCGAGCGGAATCGCCCGTGGCCCGTGTCGCTTTCCCCTCCGTTCTGCCCTTGTGCACCGGGTTCTCGCCGTGCGGCTCTGCGGGCTGTGTGGTGTGGTTTGTTGCCTTTCCTCGTACCGACGGGGCGCGTTTCATAACGCTGTAATTGGAACCTGTGGGAATTCACATCGCCTTGTGTACGCTGCGATTCTGTCTGAAAAAAAGATGGGAAAGAGGACATAGTCTTAAGGTGCGCCAGGGGAGGTTTAGNCTCAGCCGCTCCTCACAGGACTTGTCTAAACGAGCTCCCCTCTCAGCCTTCTCTTCCCTGAGCTAACTGGGCGCCGCTCCCGCCGCCTCTCCTGACGCCCCGAGCCCCTTTCCCGGCGGGACCGCGCAGGAACCGATACTCCCCTGCGGAAGAACGCGGCCGCTCGCTGAGGCGCCAAGATGGCGCCGGGCTGAGGGCGGGGCGGGACCCGCCTCCACCCNTTTCCCCTCCGTTCTGCCCTTGTGCACCGGGTTCTCGCCGTGCGGCTCTGCGGGCTGTGTGTTGTGTTTTGTTGCCTTTCCTCGTACCGACGGGGCGCGTTTCATAACGCTGTAATTGGAACCTGTGGGAATTCACATCGCCTTGTGTACGCTGCGATTCTGTCTGAAAAAAAGATGGGAAAGAGGACATAGTCTTAAGGTGCGCCAGGGGAGGTTTAGCTTGGACATTGGGAGGAATTTCTTCCCAGAACGGATGATTGGACGCTGGAAGGTGCCGAGTCCCCGGGCTGTTTCAGGAAGGCCCGGACGTGGCACTCAGCGCCGTGGTCTGGTTGACAAGTGGTGTTTGCTCCTAGGTGGGACTCGATGGCCTCAGCGGTCTGTTCCAGCACGATTGAAGCCGTGATATTCTGTGATTAGACAGGCTCTTGAACTTATTTTGGGGCTTTTGCGTGTCTGTGTGTATGTGATGTTTCTTAAGATTTTTATAGTCGCCTTAAGTGCTCGTGGCTTGAAGGTTTTCAGATGCCTCATGAAACAACAACAGCATTAAACGTGTGACTTAGTGTCGCTCTCTTAAGAGCTATTGAACTGTGGGACTCACGTGGCTTCGAGAAGTTCACTGCCAAAGGGGATGTGAACAGAAAAGTGCAGTTAAATTCCTTTGCTGACACGCTCTCCATGTACTCCGAGAACAGCATTTTCTGCTGGGTAGTAAACATCCTGATAGAAATCAAGGTCTTGTCAGACCACAGACCGGGCTTTGTTGGTGTTGGAGTAAGGGACGGGGTGGAGCAGTTCATGAAGAACCAGAGCCCTTGGGAAGGAGTCACACTGCAGAATTTGGGAGGGATCTCATGCTGAAAGAGTGTGAGGAGTCCAGCCCCTGAGGAGGAAGGAGCAGCAGAGACAGGGCATGAGGAACTGACTGTAAGGAAGTGGTGGGGAGAAAGTTTGGGTTTATTTCTCATGATCCTGCTCTGACTTTTGGTTAGTAATAAGTTAAATAAATTTTTCCCCAAGTTAAATCTGTTTTGCCTGCGAAGGTAAGAAGTGAATGATCTCCCCCTGCTCTTATCTCTTCCCATGAGCCTTCCATTACATTCCCCATCTCAGCTGAGGAGGGAGGGCAGCGGCAGGGGGACTTTGGTGGGCCTCTGAGTAGTTTCAACTTGATACATATATGGGGGCTGAGAAATCCATGTTGTAATTTACATCCAATATTTTTTATGAAACAACAATTGTGCCCAAAGTGGGGCCTATTAGATGTTGACTAGGTGGATGTAGGAATATGTAGATACAGGAGAGATAAGTTGCAGGGATGTGACCTAGTTTTGTCATTGTGGTGTGCAGTGAGGATTTGTTTTGTTTGTTCTTATGAGCCCTGGAAGAGGGAGAGCACGACTTCAGCCAGCCACAGCTCTGAAATGGGAGAGTTGGAGAGTTCTGCCAACATCTGGGCACCGTGGGATCGGGGCAGCTGACCCGTGGCAGAGCTGATCCTGAAACAGTTCTGTTACATGTGCTGGGAAGGGGAGTTGGGAAGCCCAAGAACTTTCTTGTGTGGAAGCAGCTGTGTTTGAAGGATGGGGAGTGCTGAAAGAATAGTCTGGGTTTATGTTAGCAGAGATTGGGTTTGTGTTTTGCATAGAAACGTGTTTCAAACTGCACAGCGATGGTAACTTTGAGCCTTTACACTCCACACTGCCCCTTTGAAAGCAGCTGGAGAACAGGCTTTCAGCAGTGTTTGGTTCTGTACATTCATCCAATAATATCTATGGGGCAAAAAATGAATAAAGGGGGAAAATAATGAGAGAAATTGAAAATATAAGTTAACTGTAATTTTGGGGGTGGCCATTGTGGAGGATAGCTTTAGGTACATTTAACAAAAATTAGGAAATTCTGAAACGTCCATCTGTGTTTGGTTTCTGCCACCATCTGCCTGTTCTTCTCTCCCTCTCCTCTGCACTTTTCTTAGAAAATGAAGTGGATTATTCTTTCTGCTTCCAGAATATTTTCTAGTCAAGCAAGGAATAATGTGGTTCTTTATCTTAAAAATGAGGTGGTGTTTGTAACTGTAAGTGTGCATTGTTTAAGCAGGTTTCTCCCTAAGAGTTTTTACTTGCAGCTGTAATCCCAGTATTTTGAGCTCAGTGTTTAAAACCTTCATGGCACATTCTGGTGATAGTGGAAGTGCATTAAAGATCCCGCTGAGCTCATGGGAAGCTGCAGTGAAAGGGATTGCTCCATGCTCCCCAGAGAGCATGAGGTGGAGCGGGTCTGCCTGAGGAAACTG
Source organism: Notiomystis cincta (assembly GCA_013398075.1). NCBI lineage: Eukaryota > Metazoa > Chordata > Aves > Passeriformes > Notiomystidae > Notiomystis > Notiomystis cincta. Next base: position 690,461 of record VZRX01001673.1, read on the forward strand.
GGTTTGAATATTGAAATGAGATGTTAAGGCCTCTGGACACACCGTGTAAGGGGGTTGTGTCTGGGGAACAGGCGAGTTACTTTGTGGCATCAGGTGGTTGCCAGCAGCAGTTTCCCTGCCCTGCTGCACAGGGAGACTGTTCCTGACAGTGAAACAGGTCTGGCAACTCAGGTGCCCCAGGGAGTGGTGTGAAGTTGTGTCAGGGAGGTGTGGGCTGGATATCAGGCAAAGGTTCTTTCCCCAGAGGCTGTTGGGCAATGGAACAGGCTCCTCAGGCAAGAATTCAGGGAGAACTTGGAAAATGCTCTCAGGTACATGGTAAGATTTTTGGGTGTCCTGTGCAGGTCCAGGAGTTGATGATCCTTGTGGGTCCCTTCCAACCCAGGATATGTTATGATTCTATGAACATCCCTGGTATCTTGTTGGTGGCTGTTCTGTAGATGATTTTGTAGCCTACAGGGTTAAAAAAAGCCTTTGATTCTTTGAGTCATTAAAGTTTATGGTTCATTTGATATGAAACCTCCTCTGTTCTGACTGAAGCATTTAAGATTATTCTTTCCATAAGTTAGACATGGTCTGATCATGAAAATCAGGCCACTCATAAAAAGTGCTTTTCAGAGTGAAAAAATAAAGGAGAGTGTGTGTGACAATAAAAAGCTTTAACCTAAAATGTTTGTTTCTTTTTAATAACGTTTGTAGAAACCCTCCTCCCTTTGTTCATAACTTTATTATTTTAATAATTTTTTACCAAAATGGTGATTTGCATTCCTAACCTGTTTGTTAGTTATTTGTAGCCAAGATGTATCAAGGCACTTTTCAAGTTAAGTAAGTGAAATGACACAAAGGAGGAGGAGGAGGTGAATGGTTTAATGTCCTGGTTCCTGGCATTTCCAGAATGGCAATCCTACTCTTACTGAGTACTTATGAAATGTTGGACATGGAAAAGTCAGTTGGGCTTATCTCTCTCCTTCTGAAAGGGAACACTACCCTGATGACTGCGTGCTGAGGAATAAGAGAATTAAAGTCTTCTAACAACCTGTGATAGTTTGGAGTAAGTTCCTCGTACAGGAGAGAAATTATTGCAGAAAAAGAGTCTTTTCCAGTATCTGAATCACTTGAGAAATTATCAGTATTTTCCCTGTGTAGATTTACCTGGTCAGATTTAAGAGATGAGGAAGTGTGACTCTGAATTGTTTACAGAGCATTCCACTGAATATAAATATATAGAGAAATAAAGTGATGTTTTTGAGAAAGAAGAAATCCAAGAGTTTTGGGAACTGGAATTTTGAGGCTGTTGTGCTGGCTCATTTGGCCAAATTATGAATTATGTCAAGTTTTGTTTGACCTCTTGACTTTTCTAATGTTTTTCCTGTGACCTGGCAGTCTTTATTTCAGGATATAATTACTACTACAAAACTGTAATAAATGAACCCTAACCCCTAAATGAGACAGGGTTGTCAAAAGAAAAAGATGTATGAGAATAAGCAACTGTTCAGTGCATAGTGACAACATCAATCAGTGCATCATGGCACAGAGCTTTATGAAATGTGAGCTATCAGCATTTTCATTCAGTCATCTCTCAGACTGTGCTGTAAGCAGCCTCTGACCTGCTTGTGTCTTTCAGCATTCTTTTTTCTCCAGCAGTTGGTTGTGTGGAGAAGTGAGTGTTAGGCAAGTATTTAGGTATTTTTAGTAGCCTAATCGGATGAGCACATGTCCTTCTGAAAAGTGTGTGGTGAAGCAGCTGCCTGCCTGTGGGCATTTGGAAACAGGAGAGGAGGCCAGGCTGCTCTGGGCACAGCAGCTGCATTGACCACACTTGGAAGCACTGCACTTAAAGCAAGAGGAAAGGTTCCCACAAAAAATAGCCTAAATATTTGCTTGCTTATGCAGAATAATAATAATAGAGGTAGATACTTTCTTATTTGCTGCAGTAATTCCAGGGAAAATCTGAGACCTATGGTTGAAAACCACTTTTCCAAAATTGTATTTTTGATACATGTCCCTGTGAGAGGCCTTGCAACCAGACAGCAGCACTTCACTGGGAGATTCCACGTGTAACTCCTGGTCTCTAACAAGTCAAAAATATTGCATGGAATGGCAACTGGGATGAAAAAACAAGTGGTTTGTTGTTGTCACTGAATAATGGACTACTATACTTCTGTGCTTGTGACTCAGATTCTTCATCAAGACTGCAGTCCCTTCCAAGCTGCTAGGAAGTAATACAGATTGAAGATAAAGAAATGGTTGCAGGCCAGTGTACTTGTTGAAAACTGGTTAATATTCATCAGAATCTATTTATTAACCCACATCCTCACTAAAGCTGTGTCTTGGAAGATAAATGGATGATTGATACGTTTCATCTGAGTAAAATAGCACCTCTGAATCCGTGGCCCCTAAACACCTTCTCAGTTCTCTTACCCAAGGAGCTCATCTGCTCTTGTTATTCCTGTTTTTCTGTGCTCCTCAGAATTTTTCCTCCCCTCCTACCATTACTGCTCATGTCAGGAACTGGAATACAAAAATAAGTTACAAATAATCCTGCAAATAAATGTTTTTTGGTTTGGTGATTTTTTTAACACTGTCAAACTGTGAAACCTTACCTGCTGAGTTAGGTATTTACAGGCAATGGAGAACAGTGTTTTACCCACTAGCAGCTGATGTACTAATATATAATTACATTTATAATGAGGGGCAAGCAGAGCATAGTTTTGACATGTTATCAAGGTGAACCAGTTGCAGAGAATTGTCTCCAGATTATAAAAAAACCCGCAGCGTTATAAACTGACTTGAAAATAATCCCCAAGTGACTGAAGCAAAGCTAAAATCAGGGCAGAAGCAGCAGTTTGTGGTGGGTTTAACTCATGTGTGTGCTGTGTCTTCCAGGTGAAGATGAACAATCTACTGAGATGGCTGCAAGGTGGGAAGACAAGAAGGTGACTGAAGCTGCATCAGATGGTTTTGTTGCTATTAAAATCGACACCAAAAGGTTTGAGCCTATTCTAATTCTGTCTCTTATACAGTCTTTCATTGATGATGATGAGAGTAAGAGGCTTTTGAAGTCCTCACCCTGATCAGGAGACAGTCTAAATACAGGGTTCCAGAGCAGAAGTGAATTCAGTACTCCTGAAGTCCCTAGAGCCCGAGAAAATGTCAAAATTTGTTGTGTTCTGCACATACTCATTGTGTATTTCAGACTGTATTCCAGTATTAGCAATAGAATGCTTGAAGTTGCCCTTTCTCAACAGGAAGAGACACAAAAATGCTATTAAAAATGCTGGAATAAAAATGCAAGTGCTAAAGGCAGTTCTTGATTTGCCAAGCTACATAATGAATTAAAAGCCTTTCATGAATTCAGAAAGATAAAAATCTCTAAAGCCCCAGAGAAAATGTGTTTGCCTCCATTGTAACACATAGAATGGAGAAGCATTTAAGTTCCTGGCTAAATTACTCAGCTATTTTTGTTATGTTTGTGTTCCAGTCCATGTGCACAAAGTGCATTGACATTTCCCAAAATGCTATTATTTTGAAATGCTCTATAGACATTTTATTGAATTTACTACATTATTTGTGCTCCATAGACTAGATTTCTTTTTCCTGAATTGCCTCTTAGCACTGCTTTCCTAATTCTTATGTAGTCAACTGTGATAACCAAGGATTGTCACCATGTCAACACTTCTGCAGAATGTTAATGATAAGATGCAATGCAAATTTGCTTTTAGTGTTCTCTCAAGTATTTAAATAGTTTTGTAGGACAGTTATTTTTATGATGAAAGACTTAATCTGAAGTTGTTGCAAAGTGATTGCTGCTCCTAAATGAATCTTTTCTTTTAAACAGTGAAGCATGCCTGCAGTTTTCTCAAATTTGTATCCTTTGAGATCCATTTAGATGCTACATTATGATTACAGATAATTGCTCTTTACAAGTTAATACCGTTCTTAAGACAAATACTTACAAGCAATGTTATTGAAAATACTTATTTTGGCACAAAACTATGCAATAAACTGTGTAGTTAATAGATACCATCTGTGTATTCAACTTGCTGTCAGTTATTAGAGAAAGTGAACAAATTGGGGGTTTTTTATGTTAATCCTGTGTAATTCTCTAAATAGAAAATTATCTGAAAGCTTTATGTAATCCAAATAACCTGTTGGTCCTACTAATCAGCATTAGAAAACAAACAAAAAATGCTTCAAATTATGAGCTGGGGCTCAGGTACAGGGGAGGGAGAACAAGCAGTGGCCTGGGTGCTGTCACATACACAGGTGTGAAGTCAGGTAAACCTCTGCCTGCTTTAAGGAGCTCACTGCTTATGGTTCATGAATTCTGTGTGGTGCTGGGAATTCTGTACCTTAAACTGGATTTCCTTCATGCTGTGGAGATTTCATTACTTTCTACTTGAGATGTTGTCTGACACTAAAATAAAATCATTCTCAAGTCAAAGCATAATCAGTTGCCTGAAAAGTTGGAGAAAAATTCTTTGGCCTAAACCAGTGCAAAGCAAAGAAGAAATGCTTTTACCAGTTACATGTAATGTTTGCCAGCACCTTTTTTTTCTCCCTCTCTTGGCCCTGGCTCCTGGTGACCAGCTGGACCAGAGCTTTGGGCTTGAAGCTGCTGTAGGAAGTTTTACCTTGCCCTGGGAAGTTCCTGTGCCATTCACTGCCCTTAACGGTCGCTGTGCAGATCCCGTAGTGTGCGTCCCATCCAGTTTTTTTATAGGAGACAATGGGATCCCTCTGGAAGTTATTGCTGGCAGCGTTTCTGTGGAGGAGCTCGTTTCCAGAATCCATAAAGTCAAACAGGTAATGCTTGCTGACAGGCTGCATCTTCCAGGTGGAGTTGGTGTGCTCAAGACAGTTATGGCCCTGGCCATTGGCTTGTGCCTTTGGGAAGTTACTGGTGAAAGTAGAACCAGTTACTGGTTCTGTCCTTCCAACACTAAAATCTGCAGCCTTCAATTCAGTACACAGGTTGGGAGCACTGTGAATAAAGTGCTACATTAATTTTTGTTTGGTTTAGATCACCTGTGTAAACCTACAGTACTGAAGAAATATGTCAAGGACTCTAAACTGGAATGACAAAATGTGACAACTCACCTTTAAGGGCATTTATTCTTCAGCTCATCTGTGACTTTGTAATATTGTTCTGTAATGTAGATTTATAAAATTGTGCTATAGAGTATAAGTGTAGATAGCTCTATCACTTTGATTTCAAGTGCAAGACCAAAATTAGAAAAAAAACATGAAATGCATGACTGCACTGTACTCAACAATATGTGGTAATTCTAGTTGTATATTTTCAAAAGGGCTGATTCTTCAATAATAATTCAGTCATACCTTTGCACCTGTGGAAAGTATTTGAACTTTCATAGCCTCTGCTCTTCTTCTCCCAATTTCTTAGATGCACACAGGGAAAGGGCGGCCTGTGGAAAATGGCACTCAGTCATCTGCTCCCTGCCCCTCCTCTCAGTCTGACGGTGCTCCAGAAAGGGCAGAATCCAGAGCAGGGCTCTGTGGCTCTCCTGAGGCTGTTGTGCCTGAGACAATCACATCTTCTGCTAGTAATGGTTAGTGTTTGACACAAATGCCATCTCAATTGCTTTGGAAGTGGTTTTTCTGAAGTTGTTACTGATGGTACATAAAAGGCAATATATTGAGCAGACTCATTGAGGAAAAACTTGGGATATTCCAGAATGCTTTGTGCAAGTCTAGAGGGAAAGACAATTTGTCATTCTGTTTAGTTTAAATAAGTGAGGAGAATCTGTGGGTTATAACTCAATAAAAATTGTGTATGCTTTCCTGAAAAAGCATTCAGTTAAAAAGTTTTTTTGGGTTAGTAACTAACCTGAAACCAAATTGCTGAGGGGCAGAGTCTAAGGAGCAGAACCTCCTATCTCCCTGAGATATCCCAGCTGCTGCAAATCGTGGCTAACAATGAGCCTAATAATTCTTATGATAAGAAATACACCTTTTCTTTTTCTCTTATGCATTTCTTTCTTGTAAATCTCTTGAAGATGAAGCAAATTCAGGTCAAGCAAGCCAGGAAGCAACTAATTCTGCAGATGAGCAAGTGAATGATGCTCAACCTGTGAATGATCTTACACTCAAAGTAGAAAGGCAAGTCTTCTTTTGCAGACTATTTAATGTGCTGTATTTGTTTCTCAGGAGGTGGTTTTGTTGGGTTTTGGGTTGTCAGTTTGTTGTTTTAACAAACAGGCTTAATTTACAGGATTTTGGTGCTTAATCTGTTGTCATCTGGCAAACATTTATTTTTTATTAGATGTCTGTGACAATACTGGGGCTGATACCAAACCAGGTTTTAAATTAATCTCAAGTTTCATGTACTTTGAAAGAAAGAGGTAATCTGGAAAACCATAAATGTTCACCTTTGCTATAACTTCAATAGAGATGATATGTTTGCTGCAAAGTTCTTGAATGAATTGAAACATTGAACTGAAAGCACTGGAAACTGGTTTAATAAAATGCCAGCCTAGGTTTTGTATAGAGATGTCATCTTATTTCTTCTTGTTGATTTGATGACTGTTTGTAGTTTAGGGATATTGAAAAACTCAGTGGAATCGTATTCTGAGAGTCCTGCTTTGATCAGTGAACAGTAGTGAGTTGAGTTTAGTTTTTTGAAGTATGGAGATCAGAAACACCTGGCTCAAAACATGATTAATTCATTACAGTCATTGTTTTAAAACATAGGATATTGTTTATAAATTTGGTTTTAGTAAGATTGATACTATTTGAAATATCCTGTCTAAAACCATAACACATATTTAGCAAATAGGAATATTTATAATGCTAAAATACATTTTAAATCTTTTTAATGCTTATTTCAGTTTTCTTCCAAAATTATTGGACAAGAGGTATAATTTTTACTTACTACTGATAAGACAATGCAGCCAATATTTTAATATAATTGTAATGTTCCTTTTTAAAAAAAGCATTAATCTTACTTGCAAATCTGGCATAATTTATCTACAGCATTTTTTGCAAGGGGGAAAAAGGCCAAGCCCTGGGGTAATTACCACTTTCTTTTTAAGTAAACAGCTGCCATACAAACATTTTTCTGATTATCTGACTTTTCATGTTGGGTCATGCCTGCCCTTTCCCCAGAGTTCAGATATGTTGGGATTTTATTGTCAATCTGTATTGACAAATTTACTTCATTCTTTTATGCCTTATTCTGAGAGGCATTTTTCTGGATAGTTGAGGCAGATGCATGTGCATCTATGTCAGGGCTATATATTACTTGTGTTCCATTTTAGGAGGTGATGTGCAGAAGAAACCAGATGGCTTAAATAGCTAAGAAGAGATTAAAATTTCGTGTTTCTGTTACCACAGAGCATAAAGAGTATTTGCTACTGTATGTCTTCATAAGTTGGTTCAACAGTAAGAATATGTAGGATTCTTCATTTAATGAGTGGAAAAAGGACAAAAGGAATATGTTAGGAGAAGTCTAAAAGTGAGAAAGGAGGTGGTGAAATCACCACCGCCCTTTGCATGGATGGTGCCACCCGCATGGGAATGAATCACTGCTGGTACCGAGGTATCAGCTGTGCTACAGCTCATTTTCATGTGTTCTGGCTTTGCAAATGCTTCATTAACATTTGAAAATACTGCAATGATAAGACTTTTCACTTTATTCTTAAATTTAGGTTAACAAAAAAGCTTGAAGAAAGAAGAGAAGAGAAAAGGAAAGAAGAAGAACAGGTAACACAAAAATGTAAAACCCCTTGCAGGTTTTTTTTTTACCCTTATTTCAATAAATGTTTAATTCCTTCTTAAACAAACGTACTTCAGTCTTTTCTCTTGTCCAAGGCAATTTTATGGTCCAATTTTTATATCTCTCTATTCAGAAAGAAATTAAGAAAGAAATTGAAAGAAGGAAAACTGGTAAAGAAATGTTGGAGTACAAAAGACGGCAGGAAGAAGAATTGACCAAACGTATGTTGGAGGAAAGGAACAGAGAAAAGGCAGAAGAGAGGGCTGCTAGAGAGCGCATAAGGCAGCAGATTGCAATGGTAAATTGTGCATTTTGGAAGAGAGCTTGCTGCTTCTCTCTCTCACACTGTACTAAAATGATAAGTTTTCTCATTCGATGAAGCTTTGAAAGATTGTTCATTTTTCTATTTGGAGTCCTGTGGCCTTGTGTAGTAACAGTTCTTGTGTTTGGGGTTTATGTAGCACTTCCTGTGTATAAAATGAAACTTCTGCTTTCATCTTCACAATTCTTTTCCATCTGAACAAACATTTCTGTCATATTGCTTTGAGCCTCGTGGAGAATTATCATATAAACATAAAAATAATTGCAATTTAGGCATGGTACTGAAAGAGAAGCACAGGGAGTATTTAATTGGAGAACATACCACGCTGCTCTCAAAATGGTGGGGAGGATTATTTTCCAAGTTTGTGTGTGCACATCCAGGGATGTAAGCAGTTGATAACAACTGAAATTGTTCCTCATTATTAGGTTTTGGTGTAGAACACTTAGAATTGCAGTCGTGTAACTTGTACAGTTTTTGCCTTTATCTTCCCTGGAGTGTTCAGCTTGCATGGGAAGATCATCTATTAACAACTGGTTGTGGGAAGTGACTCAGTGAGAAGTGTCATCTTGGCTAATGACATGAGATTGTGCAGTTTGGCTGTGAATAATTCTTTGCAGCTCTGCTCTCTTTCCTCCATATGGTCTGCTTGTGTCTGTGGTCGGTTCATGAGTATAGATCATAGCTGTCTGTTTTAATGAACGGTAAGCAACAAGTTATGTTAACAATTCAGGTTTCCCTTTGATCCTTCTACAGGATCGTGCTGAGAGGGCAGCTCGCTTTGCAAAGTCGAAGGAAGAAGCAGAAGCTGCAAAAGCTGCAGCTCTTCAGGCTAAACAGGCTGAAATAGAGGCCAGGAAAGAGGCAGCTCAAAGGGAGCGAAGGTGAGTGGCAGTAGAAACACAAGTGTGTGTTCTGGGGGAGAGAGGTAAAGAAACTTTCTTAAGAGAGTTAATATATCTCCCTATATATATATATGTATCTTGACAACATTTTGTCATGTTGAGCCGTTTAAATACTGACATGAAGTAGCTATTTACATGAACATTATGTTCTTTGATAGCTTTCATCCTTTTGACATTCCTGATCATGAAACGCTAACCTGCCTTTTCTTGTGTGTTCTTTTAGTTAGATAAGAGCTTTTTGTGTCTGAACTTTGGTTTAAATACCAGTATAATGGAGCTTGGTGGGGGACTAGATCAGGTGAGAATGCCTGGACAGAATGACTCGATAATGTCAGCACTGCTGGGGAGCTCGGTGCCCATGGATCCAGAGGCTGTGCATGTGGATGGCTTGGATTCAGCCAGGCTGGGCTGGGGCCATCAGCTGCCCTGTGTCAGAGCTGTTTCCTGCTTTGCCCAGCACTGCTGGTTTAAGAATTGCCTGAACCTGTGGGGACCTTATGGAGTTATGGAAGAGATGCATTGTGAGAGACCAGCAGGTGGTTATCCACTGTGAATTCAGTCCTGCAGCCCACCTGCACTGCCCTGAGCAGGGTGACTGTCCCTCTCTCCCACATTTCAGTGCTACCAAGCTAAAGGCCCGGGAGCCTTTGTCTGGGTTCCTGTCCTGACTGACCCCAATCCCTGTCCCGCAGTGCAATAGCCAGGATTCAGTTCCGCCTCCCCGATGGATCTTCATTCACTAACCAGTTCCCATCTGAAGCACGGCTAGAAGAAGCCAGGCAGTTTGCTGCACAGGTAAATGGGCGTTTTGTTTCTCAGCTATGTGCTGATTCTGACTTGGTGAGCATCAAGTGGTAGTTGATGGTGGTGGAGTCGTCATCAACTCCTTTCCTTGTTGTGTATTATTTGAAGGAGGTTTTGGTAGCAGCCTTCTCCAGTGCCACCAACTGCCTTTGGATTGCTGCAGTGTATCATTAGTAAGATATAGAGAAAAATGAAGGAGTTTTCATATCCTACTCTGAGGATGATTGATAGTTTGATACAGAACTCCTGTTAAGGTATGCTCAGCTGGAAAATCTGCAGTTGTTTGAAAATGAAGTTATAATATAAATAAAATGTTTTCTTTATGTGCTTCACAGACGGTTGGTAACACTTATGGCAATTTTTCACTGGCGACAATGTTTCCCAGGAGGGAGTTTACCAAAGAAGATTATGGAAAGAAGTTACTGGAACTGGAGTTAGCACCCAGTGCTTCAGTAGTGTTGCTGCCGGTGGGTGCTGGGTTTTGATGTATTTGACTTTTCAAACACTACAGTAGCTGGATATTTGCTGTTAGCCAGCCGTGATATGGGGATTTTCTTCATCTAAACAGATTGCAAAATTACTTTTGTTTTGGTCAGGACTGATTTGGAGAAGTTTTTCCGAAAGAGATAAATGGTGGCATAGATAATTGTCTAACACCAAAATTGTTCCATTGTGTCTGCTGAGCCACTTCAAAATGATGTATGAAATACTTTGTCTACAAGAGCAGGGCTTTAATACCTGACAGGTTTGCTTTGTGTGTTCCTGACCAGGCGGGAAGACCTGCAACTTCTGTTGTTCAGGCGTCAGGCAGTGATCTGTGGAAGTTCTTGGGCACAATCCTTTACCCCCTCTTAGCGGTTTGGAGATTCATTAGCAACTTTCTCTTTATGAGCCCACCCCCCTCGCAGCCCTCTGTGAGATCAGCTCATCAGCAAGACCACTCAGCTCCCTCAGCGTCGGGCAGCATGGAGCAAAGCAGGTAAGGAAACTGTTCAGGGCAGCTGTTTCTCAAGATACTTGCTGCAATTGCCTTAATCTCGGAGTGGGGAACTGAACTTCCAATCACACCGTAGAAAAAGCATTGTCTTGCAATCATTTATGAATGGGGAGTTAAGCTGTAACTACAAAGGTGAACTTCAGTTGATACAGTTTGGAAGATAAAAATGGTGAAAATGAGATGTCAAACTGTTACAGTAGGGTTGTACAAGAAACAGAAGCAGATGAGGTCTGGTTTTGACAGGTTTTGTATTGCCTAAAGAATGAGATCTCCCATGTACCAGGAGAGCTGCGTGGCTGTTTCTGGTGAAGCAGCCACATATTGCTTCAATGACAGGGAAAATGAGAGTCTGCCACTCTGTCTGACTGCTAAGTGACAAATTTTCACCTGGGTATTTCTTCCCAAGGAAACAAAGGGCTGAAGAAAACTATTATTGAGGATAAGAGAAGGATGGATGATTGGTGTTTATTGCATTTGCTGCTTCTCTTGTGTAATTATTACTGAGGAAACTGTCAAACCTCACTGTTCTTTGTGCCCTAGGCAAGCAGTCAGGAAACGAGTAGTGGAAAAGCGGGGGGAAGACTTCAAAAAAGAAGGCAAAATATATAGACTGAGGACTCAAGATGATGGGGAAGATGAAAACAATACTTGGAATGGAAATTCTACACAACAAATGTAGTTTTGAGTAACTGCAGTTACTATCTGGCTGCTTTTTTTTTTCCTTCTCTTATTTGATCTAAGTCAACTAAAGCTTCTGGACAAGTGGGGCTTATTTTACACTGACTGAATTACTTAATTCTTATTCCTGCAGTGGATTATGGAATAAAGTCACCTCTGTCAGAAAAATCAAGTGGGTGTAGGTGAAACCTTGTAAAAAGACTGAAAATCTCCATCAGCTTTCGTAAATATTGCCCTCTGCCATAGAAAGGCACTTTTTAATCTATAAATATTCTGCTACATAAATTTAAGGGCCAGATATATTAATATAAAGGTCATAGTAGACAATGACTGATTAAAATGAGGGTTTCAGAAGCACTATAAGTAGCAAATCAGGTAACTAATTTATGTTTAACTTTTTTCTTGCTTCTGCAACTGCAAGCAAAACCTTGTAGTTTTTAATTCCCTAAGCACTCAATAAACTATTTTCCAGAAAACATAACTGTCTTGTGAAGTTCCTCTGACATTTTGGTGTCACAAGGAAGCAAGCAGGGTCATGCACTGAAATTTAAAATACAGCAGACAAACATTTTGTCCCAGTTTAAAAGATCTTAATGTACATGAAATAAAGGAAAAGGGAGGGAGGGGAATCCAATCTTTACAGTAGCTGCAGTAGAAGAATTTTCACCAGGAGAGACACTAACTTGTCTTAATTCTAAGAAGCAGGAGAACTTCCAGGGGCTCCCTTTCAGAACTGTTGATGATGAAGCAAGGACAGATGCCAGCTGATGTTCAGAATCCTTATATGCAGATAGCAACAAGCAATTTTACTTTGGTCTTTAAGAAGACAAATCAATAATGCCAGTGGACAAAAAAAACAGTTAACATAGCAAAATAATTTTTCTCCCCCTTTTAAAGTTGGAAAGCAAACAAAATGATGGTGATCCATCTCTGAGACAAGACACGAAGCTGAAATACTGCAAGCACTAATTTATTCTCCTAGTGGTATAGGCTTTTTTTTTAACGAAAAAACAAATATTTTATCAGGTGGAAATGCTACAGTTTATGACGAAGTTCTATGTGTGATTCTTTACGGGATCTTTTGGGTGATTCTCTGTATTTGTATGCAAAAACAGCCAAGCCCAATGCTCCAACTACAGAAAGAGCAAAAAGCACATAGAGTGTTACTTCTGCACTGTGAGATGTCAAATCCAATCCCAAAAAGTGCACGCTGTCAGCTGCTCCTGGAGTGGGGTCTGTTGGTGTCACTGAATGGGAAAACAGTAAGAAAGTGTTAGTGCAGAGCCTGGGGAGCTGTTCTGTGCAGGTGTGGGCACTGCTGCTTCCTGTCTCCACAAGGCTTTCAGCAGTGCTGTCCAGTGCTCTGGCAGGAGCTGTTATTCTGGGGATCAGGGATTGGCACAATCTGTCTCAGAGTAAAGGCACAGCTGAGGCTGACAGTGCAATTCCTGATAGTACAGGTGAGTATTCTCATTCCCAAACCCCCACACTAACACTGCTTGCTGTTCTTTGTACTGCTCCAGTTGAGAAGACACAAATCACAAAAGAATCAGTATTTCCAAAGCCTTACCCAAAACAAGGATTTGTATAAAGTATTCAAAATTTTTTCTAAACAATCTTGTGGGAGTATTGAATGCATGTGGTTTAGAAAACATCTTGGGCTGTTCTGTTAGAAAAGTCTAATGGAACAACTTCTGCTACATTTTTAAGACAGGCATGTGTTGAGGTGCTCTTGCACAAGATTTAGTTGCTAGTTTTGCATAGAGAAGTGACATTGATTGGAGTTCTTAGAATATTGCAGAAAATGGTGTTGTTTCTGGAGCCCTTGGATGATGGAACTCCTCTGGGATTAGGATCAGATGCAAACACACAAGCACCGTTTCCGCTGCATCACTTACCTTCCAGCTCCTCTTCCAGACAGGGATGTGGGCCTCTTGCTGGGTCTGGAAAGCCATTGCAGTCTATGATCTGTGAGTAATACTTGACTGAGGCCTTGGGGCGTCGTGGCAAGGCAGGATCTGAGAAATTCACGTGGTAGAGCCCAAACTTTTCCTCATAACCCACTGCCCACTCAAAGTTGTCCATCAGTGTCCATGCAGTGTAGCCCCGTAAGTCAACGCCGTCAAGCACAACGGCTGCAGGCAGGAGAAGAGAGAACAGGTCAGTGGTTGCCCCTTGGCCAGCCAGGGCAGGAAGGTGCTCCAGAACATCCACAGTTGGCACACAGTGAGGTTATTGCCACTTGGGCCTCACTGGTTTTGTTCTCCCCCTTCCCACCTCTCTCCTGTGTTACTTGGCTCAGTTGCTTTGAGGTAGCTCAGCTGCCAAGTTACAGCCAACACACAGCCAGGGCAGTTCACTCAGAGCCCAGGACTGGACATTGTTTTTCTCTACTCCAACAATCAGAGATTTTGTGCAAGAAAGAAAGGTTTAGGAATAGAGAAGAAAACCCATCAAAATGCAACCATTGCCTAAACAAGTGTTTGTGGGCCTTGCTGCTAGAAGGCAGTAAATGAGTACTTCCTGAACACCTGGCTGGCTGGCAGTTCAGAAAAGCAAACTGAAAAAGCCCTTTCCTGAAGTTGTTTGACCACTGCTGTAACTGCAACTGGTGTGGGGGTTGGGTTTTTATTGTTTTTAAAAAAGATGCCTTTTTTAGACACAGCAGTAGTCTGATTAGAAGGAGTTTAGCAGTTCATTGGGTAATAGTACCTTCTCTCATCAGGTGCAGCAACTCAAGGAACCTGCAGGTTACCACACTTTGTATCAATGTAGATCACCTTTCCTGCCAGTTGTGACTATCCATGGGCAGTTTCTGGTAAACCCAGAGGCTCTTGGTAGTGCATTCAGTAAGCCCATGTGAGTGTATAAATTGCAAATGTGATGGTAGTGGCTTTTAGCTCTTCAGAACTTGCTTTACACACATCAGCCACTGCTGCTCTCTAGAGCTTTGGCTGATGGGATGTCAGTAATCACTCCTACCTTTCAGTGCCTCGTTAATGTAGCTCCGATAGTAATGCATTCTCTGAGTGTCGTTGAATTCAAAGGCTCCCCTTTCAGAGACCCCATTTTCGGTCACATAAATGGGAGGGTTGTTGTACTCTTCCTTTATCCACCTGAGGATCTTCCTGAATCCAAAGGGTGTCATCTTGAGCCAGACGGACCCAGAGTCTGGCCAGCTGCGGTCGGTCACTGTGGCTACACCCCTGTGGAGGAGGACACTGCCAGTCCCACCTGCCAGGCACCTCAGTGCCCAAGGCTGGGGTGCTGCTGGTGCTCACAAGCCTAAAATTCACTTCTCATACTTTGATTCACAATAATAACACTCTGTGTAAATCAGCTATGGCTGAGGATGGGAAGCTGGCTCCAAACCTTTGTATACTACAAGGCCATTTCTACTTTCCAAGGCATAATGCAGTGCTTGAGAACACAAAATTGCCCTTTCTACCTACAGGCAGGAATGCAAGACTGAGCCCACTGCCCTGCAGGGTTAAACTAAAGGGGCTGGGATGTAACTGCAGAGGAAAGTTATAACAATTTCGTCTATTCCCTGTGGAAACATTTTGGAAAGCAGACAATTTCACCCCTATGTGTGGTCCCACTCTTACCTGAATTCTCATTAGAAAAACGAGTAAGCTTCTCTTGTTTACTTTTTGAAGTTAAAGAATTAAATTAGTATCTAAATAAAAAATCTTATCTATACCTAACCATGAAATGATTTAGCTATTTAGGCTTTGAATTTATATTTCTCCAATGCACTGAGGGGCCTAAAACTATTCAGCAGCAAATGGAGAGGTGTCTGTAAACCAGGATAACACAGTTCAAACTGCACATTGGAGGCAAGAAATATGATAAATACATTTTATCATCTCATGTCTGTAAAACAAGGCTGTTGCTGGACTTCTGTGAAAATAACAGCACCTCAGGTACTGCTTGGTTATATTATCCTAGTATTATTATGAACCTAGTATTGGTTTATAACAGCTTAAAACATCTGTCTCACAGATTTATTTGCTATAAGTTTACACTTGTCAGTTGACCCAGGCTCCAGGTGTGCAGACTTTACTTGACCAATAGTTTACATTCATCTCTTACCTATCAGAGTCGTAGGACCGAACACTCAGAGAATAGTTTAGGTTGTATGTTAAAACTGTGGTATAATGATTTAGACCAAAGTAATCATATGTGCCTTTAATTCTTTGTTTTTCACTTTCAGTAAATTCTGGAAGTCTGCAAGAAAAAACAGAGAATACACTTTGCACACACTCCATGAGTAATGCTGGTAATTCCTGGTATTAGCACCACAAGTATAAAGAGAAAAACTGGGAATGGAAAATAAGAAATGTAACTGAGAGGGACCAATGAGTTCAGTACATAGTTTTAAGAATAGTTAAATGAATTTACCACAGCTATCAGGCAATATCAGGTGTCTAATGCAGGGCAGTTACTGTGTTGCTGAGCTGACAATTTATTACTCTGAAGATGTTGTATTAGTAAATTATGTTTGCAAGAAAGGTAAAGACGGAACAGAAAAAGGCCCCCTGCCTCGATTGGAACTAAGTGATCTTTAAGGTCCCTTCCAACACAAACCATTCTGTGATTCCCTGAAATTGTACACTAGAATTTTTCGGTGGGGATACAATAATCTTTTTTACAGTAACATTAGAATAGAATCATTGAAATGTATCATTTCTATAAGAAATGCAGGTTTCAGCACAGCCAGTGAAACAAACCCAGGTGTGTGCCTGGGCTCTTACCGGGACTTGCTCAGGCCCTGAGCCAGACTTCGCTCCTGAATCCTTTTTTTCATCACTTCATTATAATCACCATTTTTGAAAATGGGGTGAGCAAACCAACCTAGAAAAAACTAAACCAGGAAATAAGAGAGGATAAATCATATATCAAAAATGGGATTTAGCCATTCCTCTGTCATGTGCTGCTTTATAGGTGATACCTGAATTTATAATAAACAGGCACATGGAGATACACGGGGATGTCCATATAACAGCAGCAAATTTAATAGGCTTTTGTCACTGCAACCATATTTTGTCTCATTTCTGTTGCATTTTTTATCAGCCCCCATAAGAGGAGGATACATTACCTTGCAGTGATGCCTGTGCCTCATCATTTTATTTCAAAGAGATGCTGACCTGGGTTCTGGGCATGTCCCGCACCCGGAGAGGGGGTGTCACCAGGAGCAGCAGGGAGAGCTGTGACCAGGGGTCTCTGCTGTACCTGCAAGAATCGTCTGGCAGCCTCGACATCCTCCTGGCTGTGTGGGTTGCGTGGTTCTGCCCAGTCAGAGTTGATGGTGATGGAGATGAGCCCTCCCTGCCGGGCCCGGTAGGTCTCGTTGTAGAGGTGCCAGACCTCCGCGTGCGCCTTGATCAGGTTGTGTCCCACCAGGTAGGGAGCGCTCCCTGGCCGGATGGAGATGCCTGCAGGGACAGGGACAGCACAGGCATGAGCAGCACTTCCCAGCCCTCTCATGGCTGCTTCCCAGGGCGCCCAGAACTGCCCCTGCTGAAGGAATGAACAAGCCCAGCCCTGGGCTGGGACCAGTGCTTGGCAGAGGCAGCTGAAGGAGCAGCTGTGCAAGGAGGACCCTGCACTGCCCCCTCCTCCCTCTGGAGGGGGACATGGACTGCCAGCCCTGGCAACAGGCTGCTGCTGCCAGGTTGGAAAGCAGAAAGCTCTGTGTTCAGGTCAGCTCACATCCCCTCTTCTCTTGGTTCTACCTTGCTGCTGAGCTGGTTCCTTGTTCAGCCTTAACTCTTCTCCACAGTCCTTGGAGCTGGTCTGGAAATAAGGTCTGCTCTGGGGAGCAAGTGTAATCCAGACTTGGAGGAGACAGGCAGAGTAAAAGAAGGACCTGTTCACCACACCACAGCAATCCAAACCCCTTCTATCCATGGTACACCATTTTCTTTGTTCTACCTTTGCAAGCCCCAAGGAAATACTCTGCTGCAGCACAAAACAATTGTGCTGACAGTGCCATGAGGGCTCCGAGGTTATGCCCAGCAGTCTTACCTGGAGCAGCTGTGCCAACACCATAGCCAAAATATGCAGTGTTGTAGGGTTCATTGAAGGTTATCCAAAATTTCACTTTATCCCCCAGCCTCTGGAAAATGACCTCAGCATATTCCTTAAACCTCTGAACTGTAGTATCATTCTCCCACCCACCGACGTCCTGCAGCGCCTGTGGGAGGTCCCAGTGATAGAGTGTTACCTGTGGGGAAAGACAGGAGGACAAAGGAGTCAACCAGTCACTCTTACAGTAACTCAGATTCGTTGATGAACACAAATAAACTGTGCTTTGATCTGCAGTCATCTGTTCCTAATGTAGTTTGATGTTGCAGTCATCACTCATGGACTCAATAAAATACATTTTTGCCAGTTTCTTTAGGGACTGCTTAATGGTGAAGATGAAACTTTTACCAAAAACCACCTTGTGACAGCAATAACTTGTCAGTGGACAACTGCTGCACCTGCACTGACTCTCAGGTGAAATACAATCCATTAGAACAACTGTCTGGGCTGGTACAGGGGTATCAGGACAGCTCAGAGTCACTCAACGGTGCTGAAAGAGCTAATTGATGCAGGGGTGAGGTCACTGTCCATTGTGTGTGACAAACAGCACTGACCAGTGGAGCTTCCTGACTCCCAGGAAAAGAGCAAAGTTACATCCATCTCTAAGAAAGGCAAGAAAGAAAATCCTGGGAACTACATTAGTCAGTCTCACCTCAGAGTCTGGAAAGATCCCTGCATAGGTCCCTGTGGAATCTATTTTCAAGCACATGAGGGATGAGAAGGCAGTTGGAAATGGCCAACAGTAAGTTTACTGTAAGTTTACTGTGGTCTTTCTGGGTAGTAATTTCAACATATCCCTACATTCCAAGTTCATTTGCTTATGTGATACCCCATGTTTCTTCACAAAATGAAATGAAATGAAAAACTATGAAAAACAATTTCTATGTGAAGGAAGGTATGGATGGAACCACACACATTGCTCTGAGTGCCAGATTTGGGGTTTGCTATTTTTCAGTTACCTAAAAGTTATTTGGTTTACTTACCTGAGGCTTAATATTGGCTGCCAGAAGGGCATCGATGAGCCTTTCATAGTAGTTCAGTCCCATTTCATTGATGTATCTGGTGGTCCCATCTGGGAGAACACGAGACCAGGAGATTGAAAAGCGATAGTGAGACACCTTGAGGCTTTTCAGCATTTCCACATCCTCCTCAATCCTGTGGTAGCTGTCACAAGCTACATCTCCAGTTGCATCGTTGCCAATTCTCAAGGGAGTGTGGGAATATTTGTCCCAAATGCTGAGTCCTTTCCCATCTGCTCTCCATCCTCCCTCAATCTGTAATTGAGAATGGGGGAGAAATTGTTAGCAACCCCAAATTTAGGTCTTGGCCTAGAAAAGAATAGCCTGTTATTCTTTATGGTGCCACACAATGAATTAACTGTCCACAGATACTTCAGGAGTCCATCTCAGTTTCCTGACCTGGTAAGCTGCAGTTGCTACACTCCAGTAGAAGTTCTCTGGAAACTCTCCATATAAAAATTCATCTTCCTTGGGCAGAGGGATGCCGTTATTGCGGATGATTTCTGCATAGTACACAGCAGAGCGCTTTGGCGTTCTCGGCCTGTTGGGGTTGTCAAAATCAATCTGGTGCAATCCAAATCTTGGATCATAACCATCCACCCATTCAAAGTTATCCATCAGAGACCAAGCGTTGTATCCTTTCAGATTAACACCATCTACCTTGTAAGCTGAAAGACCACAAAAAAAATTGGAGGAGCATCAGTGGCATAATTGCATATTAAATGAACCCTACAGAATTCACATGCAAGCACATACAGGCTCCTAGTTTCATACAGGTGGCACTGGGCAACTAAGATCATTAAGAGAATCTTCATAGTTGGAGGAAACAAAGTACAGCCATGCAAGAGAGATCATAAAAACAAACACTATGTTTATATTGTGTTCAGACTATTTAAAGACTGATATCAATCACTTTTAAAAAGTACTCTTCAGAGGAGTAAAGTCACCAGAAATCTAGAGAGGAAACACACAACACCCACAGAAAAAAAGCAAATTCTGGTACCTTTTAAAGCTTCATCAATGTATGTTTTGTAGTAAAATATCCTGGCATTGTCATCAACATCCGATTTGGTCTTTCTCCCCACGCCATTCCCAATGATATATATTGGGGGGTTTCCATATTCCTCTTTGATCCAGTTCAGTAGCCTCCTCAGACCCCAGGCCACTGCTCGATGGTCAGCGACAGCTGAGGAAGGCCAGGAGCTGTCAACCTTTGCTAAAAGTTCCTGGTCATACTCATAAGAGAAGGGCCTCAGAGGTGTTGTTGAATGGGCTACGATTTTGGAGGAGTATGAGTTGAAGTAGAAGACATCTGCCGTGCCCCGGATGTATTCGCGCTCCTCCGCTGTGAAAACCGGCAGGCGCGATGACGGCAGGTTCTGGAGCTCACTCCTGTTCCCAACTTTCCACTTCATGGCGTCGGGGTAGTCCCCGTTTTTGAAAATCGGGTGTGTGAACCAACCCACCAAAAACTGCAGGTACCTGTCAGCAGCTTCAATGTCCCTGGGGTCGCTTAGTGTCTGCGGTTCAGCCCAGGTAATGAAGGGGCACAGGGCAATGACCCCTCCCTGACTCGCTCTGTATTTGTCATCGTAGGTGTGGTAGGCCCTGGCATGAGCTTTCAGCAAGATGTGGGCAACCCTGTAGGGAGCACTGCCAGGGTCCTTGACATTGGGTGGGAATACCCCGGGGCCGTAGCCCAGCCAGGCAATGACGTTGGGTTCATTGAAGGTAATCCAGAACTTCACCCTGTCCCCAAAGGTCTGGAAACAGAAGTCTGCAAAGCTGTTAAACAGGTCAATCAGCTCGTTGCTCTCCCAGCCACCAATGTCCTGGAGAGCCTGTGGCAGGTCCCAGTGGTAGAGAGTGACAATTGGAGTGATGTTGTTTGCAACCAATCCATCAATGAGACGGTTGTAGTAGTCGACTCCATGGCTGTTGATTGAGTTGTTCCTTCCCGTGGGGAAAATTCGAGGCCAGGACAGGGAAAAGCGATAGTTCTTTACCCCTAAGGCTCTCAGCAGGTAAATATCTGCCTCCACCTTGTTGTAGCTATCACAAGCTATATCTCCAGTATCGTTATTGTTTACATTCCCTGGGACATGGGTGAAGTTATCCCAAATGCTGGGTCCTTTGCCATCAGCATCCCATCCTCCCTCTATCTGGTAGGCAGAGGAAGACACACCCCACATAAAATCCTCTGGGAACGTCCCATAAAAGTACATGTCTCTTTCAAAGGCAGTCTGGGATGAAAACTTCTGCCAGACAACCTTTGCCTTGGAGGGAACTTCTGATGCTGGTAAATTTGGCAGCTTTGATGGCACAGGTCGGTCAGACACCACTGGTGCAGAAGATCTGCCCAAGGCTTGGGATGGAAAACCATTGTTTTCAATTACACCAGAGTAGAAGTAAGCAGATGCCTTAGGAGTCCTTGGTCTGTTGCTGTCTTCAAAGTCCACGTGATGCAGCCCAAATTTTAGGCTGTATCCCACTGGGCCTTCAAAGCCATCAAGCAGGGATCGAGCAATGTAGGACTGAACATCAACGGCGTCCAGTTTCACCGCTGCCACAGAAACAACGAGACACTGGTAATTACCCACCTGAACATTTCCTGAACACAGCTCAGCACAACAGAGGCACCACAGCCAAGGATATGTGTGACAAGCCAAACACTTACACATGGTTTTAAAGGCTAAAAAAACCTCCCAAACAATTGAGAGTTTCTGGCAGGAAAAGCAGTCGGCACCATAATAGGAGCTGGTAACGTGCTTGGTGATAGAAATGTGTGAGAAAAGAAGTATTAGTCAAGAGGTATCTGAGTATAGGACACTTGTGCCATTGGTGTCCCTTCCCCTGGGTTCTTGTTTTCAAGGAGATTTCATCAATTTAGGTATATGGTGAGCTTTTAGATTTAATATGTAATTAAACTGGAACATTGCAGGTATTTAGTGCTTGCCTGCATTCCCTGAGCACAGGAGAGCTGCTTTTAGCAGACCAGTGTACCCAATACCAGCAGAGGCAAGTCCAGCATCTCTCCTCACATTGCTTACAAAAAAGCACTTAATCTCTTCTATTAACTGAAAAAAGTTCACTCCCATGTGCAGTCCATCCTCTTTACCTCTGCTGAGGAATAACAGAAATGCTAAATTGTGTTTTCTGTAGCTCTTTCAATGCTTTTAGCAGTATGTTGAGATCTAGGTCAAGCAGATCAAATGCTGTACACACTGATCACCAACATATTTAATACAGCATATTTAATGTTTTCCTGACAGTATTGTTTAGTCTATCTAGAGAACATCAGCCAAATCTCTGTTTGAAATATCAGCACTCTATGCTTGTCCAGAACTTGTCACTAACACTATTTTTATGTCAAATGACACACCCCTTGCAAAGATACAAGCATAACTTGAACATTCTACAAGCATAACTTTAACATTCTCAAAATGATCAAGGTGGGAATTTCAGGGAGATATTTCCAGTCTGAAGTGGTTGCTGCTAGTTAGATATGATTAATTGGTAAAGGCAGTTCAGCCCCAAAGTATGAGATGTCTACAGGCAAGAGCCCGCAGGCCAATCATCTCCAGAGGATCTGGAGTGTATAAACAATGTTCTCACAGAGGAACTGACCTTAGGGTCCAGGCTACATTACTCAGTATATATGAAAAATGCATTCCAATAGCTAAAGAGAATGGAGAGCTCCATATCTGGACACCAGATAGGCTTAAGTATATAAAGTTACATTCATTACCTACACAACAGGTGGTTGACCTTACATCACTGTAAAAGTGGTGATGTTTTAAAGTTAACCACCATGGAAGGGCTAGAGTAACCACTTGCCATGATTAAAAAAAAAATAAATTGATTTCTCCATACCTTTCAGGGCCTCATTGATGTACTGGCGGAAATAACCCACTCGCAGAGTGTCATTGATAGGATCCCCGGTGTCTTCTGTCGGTACACCATTCCCTGCTATGTATATTGGGATCCTTGACCCTGTGTATTCCTGGGATACAAACTTCAGCAGCCTTCTTAATCCCCAAGGGACCACATGGATCCAAGAAGAGGCAGCCTGTGGCCAGGAAGGATCTACATGCAAGGAGAAATTCCCAATGCTGTTGTAGCCTGGTGTGCACATCCCGTTGGTCCCGGCACTGACCAGGTGGGAAGTGTAATGGGAAAGGCCAAAGAAATCTGCAGTCCCTTTCACCAAGGACTTCTCCTCCTCTGTAAACACAGGCAGCTGTGCAACTGCTGTGGAGCACTGCTGGTTCACTTCCTGGATCTGAGCCTTCAGGATATCTGGGTAATCACCATTAACAAATACGGGATGAGCAAACCAGCCAAGCATGAACTGCAGGTACCTCTCAGATGCCCTCACATCCTCAGAGCTGGCTGGAGTCTTGGGCTCAGCCCAGTCTGAGTTCAGCACCAGCCCCACTTTTCCCCATTGCTGAGAACGGTATTTGTCATTATACAGGTGCCAGGCCTTGGCATGAGCCTTGAGAATTGTGTGAGCAACCTGGGAACAGAAAGCAGAGGAAAATGTTTCACACTGCATTGCACTGAAATTCTTAAGCATTGGGCTTATTGCCATGTGAAAATGTCCTCTCCTTCCAAAAGAAAACACCTTGACAAAACAAATAATGATAGACAAGAAGTGTAGTAGGTTTTGGAATAAGCAAAAGAATCTAACTATCCATCAGCATCAGCTTTTAGAATAGAAAAATAAAATAACAACCCTAGCTTCTGTTAACTAACCCATTTTTAACAAGCATCATGAATCCAGCAACCAAATAGTTGTCTCAGAGGCCACATTAGGCTTGAACATAGCTAAAGCACAGAACCATCATGGAAGAGAACCCAACAAGAGTAGCTGCAGGATCCTAAATTATTCCTGTGCCCCTACCTTATAAGATGCTCCTCCTGGGTCAGTGACTCCTGGAGGATGCTCTCCGGTGCCATAGCCAGCATAGCTGATAACCCAGGGCTCATGGAATGTAATCCAGAACTTGACTCGATCCCCGAACATGGAGAAGCAGAAGTCTGCATAGCTCACAAAAGCACCTATGATACTTTCATTCTGCCAGCCACCAAGAGCCTGCAGAGCTTGAGGCAGGTCCCAGTGGAACAGAGTCACCATGGGCTCAATGTTAGAATCTAGCAAGTGGTCAATTAACTGGTTGTAATAATCAACACCCTTGGAATTGATGGTCTCGTTGGTGCCAGCAGGGAAAATTCTAGACCAGGATACAGAAAATTTGTACAGCTGGGGATGAAGACCTCTAAGGAGGTAAATGTCATAGCTGGTTTTATAGTAGCTGTCACATGCCACGTCTGCTGTTTGGTTCAGGTGGGCATGGCCCCCATGCCCAAACTGGTCCCAGATGCTCTCTCCTTTCCCATCCTCTGCCCAAGCTCCTTCGATGTTGAAGGCACCTGTGGATATGCCCCAGAGGAAACCGCTAGGGAAAACATCCTGCAGGAAGGAATCTCTCTCCGATTCAGACTGCTCAGCAAACTTTTCCCAGACCGTTTGATAGGAGGACCGAGGAGCAAGAACAGCATCTGGCTTTTCCTGTAGAGTATTTGTTTCACTGGAAATAGAATAAATAGAAGTTAAAATCTCCAAGGTGGATGCCAGTGCCATAGAACTTGCAAACATGGAGTATAAAGGAAGTTTGCCTCCCATTGAGGTCACATAAGCCACATATAGTTCCTTTGACATCTGATCAATCTAACCCTGCTGTCTCTTGGCCAGGACAAGAAGGTGGAGGGCAGTGGGGTAACTGCAGAACAGCTCTTTGCATGCAGAGTCTCATAATTCATTAGTTAGGTCAGAGGTGCAAACAAAATCCTTGCAGTGAGCAGTGATTTCAACTGTTTCATGTGTTTCCATAGCAAAAACTAAAATTAATCCTGCTACTGTAATCCTTAACATCTCCCTGCACAATGACATGTCCCACATTTCCATAAGCTCAATTGGCTTCTCCCCTAGGACAGTTTCTATTGGATTTGTTTATTTATAACTATTTTGCTCTTGAAAAGAGCAGAAGGCATGAAAAATGTCCTTGTTACTATTGGCTTGAAGGTGCAGTTTGGGTAACCAAGGATGAGAGGGTAGAGAGGATTAGATTATAGGATTAGTAGCAGGATAGAGGATTGCAAGTAATTGGAAGAGACTGGTCTCAGCAGAAAGAGAGCCCTTTGCAGCCCTTTCAGCAACTAACAGCAAACTTTGCCACTAAAATGTCTTGTCTCTCCCTGCACATAGGTTTCTAGAGCACGCTGTTTTATTACTGTATCTTATAGTAGGGTGTTACAGTATTTTTTATAGTACCTTAAAACATGAGATAAGTAGTCCAAGAACTCGTTAATGTCACACCCAACCGTATGTGCTTTTTCTTTATTAATAGCTGAAAACAAACAAAAGATAAGTGACGGATGTAGCCACAACTTAGATGCCATGGACTGCATGACACTACTTGCAACAAACAATTACATCTTGAAAGAAATTTTTCCTGATACCCAACCTAAACCTCTCCTACTGCAATTTGAGGCCAATGAAAAGGATGAGAAGATCTGGGAAAGATTTCATGCTTCCCCTCCCTCAACACTCACCATCTACCCTTAATTTTCCATTAAGACTATAAAAAACTATAAAGTTATTTTATCTAATAGCAGCAACCTAGATTGGATGATTTTGAATTTCCTCTATAAGTTATCATGCAGAACTAAACTTAAAAACACTCCTTCTTCAAACATCACTTACCTATGACAATGGCAGATACTAGTATGAAAGGATTCTCTTCCATGGAAGCACAATCAAGGACCTTTAGCCTGAAAACCAAGATGTCTTTGCCCTTCCAGACACTCTGCAAACCAAAAATCAGGGAGTAGTATGAAAAGAAGCATCAGCCAGCTAGTAAAGCCATGCTCTTGGCAATTTTTGCATTTTACTTGGGCAGCTCCTTATCCTGCTACCCAGATGTTGGATGACTCTTTGCCTATGGATTTTAAGAATGCAGTTCACTACCTGAGGTTTAATACAGGTTATAATAGGTACCAGCCTACAGCATCACTGATGCTGATGTTGGTGCTGCCATGAGATCTAATCCTTTAATAAACTCATGCTCAGTAACATTTCTAGCAATGCCCCTGCTGATGTGAAGTTTGGTAGCACTGCTGCAGAGCCCATGCTAGAGTTTAATATCTTACAGTACATAGGTATTGGCCTAACAGCTCATCGAACACTTAGCATGTGAGAGAGGTTTTTCAGTGCCAGACAAAAGAATTCTGCCATTCCAGTTGTTAATGCATCAATAATAAGCATTGACCAAGATGATCCTTTCCAGCACTTTCCAACAACTGCTTTTAAGTAAGAATAACAACAGAGAAACGAGCACTTTGCAGCTGCTTCCTAGTGTAGCTGCTGCCTGAGCTTTCACAGAAAATCAGGACTGTTTAGACATGCATCACAGCACATGAAATTCTGCTCCTATTTATGGTCTGTTGTTTGCTGCTATCATTTTAGCCCTGTGCATAACGTTACCTGGAATTCATTCAATTTCTTGTAGAAATCTGTTTCATTTCCACAACGGTACTGAAGGCCAAGAGACACAAAGTCTATTGAATCCTGGAAAAAAGAAAAAGAAAAGAATCATGATAGAGGAATTTTTTTTTAAGTATTACATTAAAAATACATAAAACTGTGTAAGGTTTGCTAAGACATATTGCTGGAGTAAGAAGCCATACAGCTGTATGGGAGCCCTGGACAATACAATGAGCACAGATTGTGTCCTGCATGAGAATATGTGTTTTGTATATTTCCCTCTAAACAAAGTAAAATTTAAACAACTAAATTAAATTCTATTTTATGAATTTAATGCTAATGAGTTACAGTTAATAATAAGTAAGACTATTTACGATTAATCAGAGAAGCCTTTATAATTATGTGGTTCAGGTAGGCCTTATCAATAATCCTTGGTTTAAAGTCTATTTCAGAAGTCTTTATAATCATTCCAAACCACAAGTGTTATCCTACTAGAAGTCATCAACCTCAAGGGAACAGATTGCATTCTCTTATTACATTCTCCCTGTGTTGTGCCATCCCTGTGCAAATACATCACTTTTAGCACAGTCTAGTCTGGATTTTAACATAATCAGCAAATATTCTAAATAGCAGCTAATTAAGATTAAGTTTCAATATCTTTGGTGGTGCATTAAGTCCACCTGCAAAGAAAATAGTAACTTCTTGGAGACACCTTATAATTTAGCAAGCATATTTGTAAATATAATTTGTAAATAATTTGCCAATTATGAGAGCAAATTTGTCTCCATGTAGCTTAATCAGTGCCCATCAGCCAAGAAAGGACACTGAAACAATTTTTAAGTCAGCAAGTTTCACATAATCAGACTAATCAAATAATTTAAGCTTACCAAACTGGTCAACCTGCTAAAACCTTATTTAACTTGAAACAAGTCATTTGATCCCATACATAAAAACAAAGCTAAATTAAGGCAACATTATATAAATTTGGAAATACTTCCTTAAGGCATTACCTGAAGAGAAACCGAAAGCAATTCTGATGAAGCTCTGTCCAAGACATCACCCATTTCCAAAGCAATGGACAGTTTTCCACCTTGAGAAAGAAAGAGGCAGCCTGCTAGTAATATATTATGGACAAATAAAAATTTTGGTTTACTGTAGTTATTTTAAAACCAGTTTTAAATTGTTGAAGCTGTGAAACACCAGACAGTACTCCAGGTAGTTGATTTCAGAATTCCCATTGTGATTTCAACGGAGAACTGAAGAAGGTAGAAATTCAAAGGCACCATTCAAGGAGCATTTGTCAATAAAATGCCCTTCCACTCACTGCATAATTATAAGTAATATCTTTATTAATTTCCATGCCTTTGTGATGGTTCTACAATTTATTTTTTTTTAAATCCATTCTATGCTGAATGTTTCTGAGATGTTGGGATGGCAGGAACTTGGAGGGACAGAAGATGCAGGAGCCAAGATGTGCAACTTCTAAGGGCTATCACCAGATAGTGTTAACTGTACAACAAAGTATTCCTGACAAATGCAAGAATTAAAAATTTATTAACTAATTAAAACATTAGGAAAAGAAGTAGTGACTCAGCCAGCTCTACTGGTTGTCGTCTGGGACAGAAAAATTCCAGTGACAGCTGCTTGGAAAATCACAGGTACTCATCAGGAAAGAGGTGAAATTCTGTTGTTCTGTGTAACACAGGTAGATTTGGGATTTAATTACTGCAAACCCCAGGGTCTGCCATAGGAAAGTCAAACAAAGGACATTGCAGAGTTCCTCACAGTTATTATCGCATAGGAGTTTTCTTGTGCCTTTTTTTTATGGTTTCAGGTACATTTCAGAAATGTTTTAGTCTTTCTTCCATGGGTCAGGAGGAGGTACACAAAAATATCTGCATAAAGACTGCATGTAGCAGTTGCCATTTAATGCCATCACAAAATATTTGTGAGTCTACTGAAAAAGCCCTCTCCCTGCTCTCCTTACCTGCTGGTGAGATTTTCTCATGGAGCACGGTGTAAAACCCTTCATGAGCCGCAGCCACGGCCTGGACTCGCTTCTGGGGCTCATCGTAGGGCAGGCTCTGAAGGACCTCTGGCAAGTCACTGAAGGAGAGCCACACATCCACGAAGTCCCCAAAGGCACGGAAGCTGAAATCTGCGTACTCCATAAAAAGCTCTGCAAAGGCCCTGGCATTGCTCCCGCTGGCCCGGGCAGCCACGGCCTCAGGGATGCGGCCCCGGTGCAGAACCAGCGCGGCTCTGAGGTCTGCGGCAGCCAGGGACTCCAGCAGCTGCCGGTAGCACCGCACCTGGGCTCCGTCCACGCTGGCGGCGTTCCCGTGCGGAAGAAGGCGTGCCCACGGCAGGAGCACGGTGTAGTGGGTCACGCCGAGCCCCCGGAGCCGGGAGAAGTAGCGGGGCAGCTCGGAAGCCACGAGACCCGGCTGGCACAGGTAACCCTGTGCCGCGGCCACGGCAGGGCCCTGGCGGTCCTGGGGCAGCACCTGGTCCTGCAGACCCAACCTTTCTGCCAGCTCACGGGGAAGAGGCCCAGCCACGGTAAGAAAATTCTGAGCAAATCCCCCATCTCTCCCAAGGCTGAGAGAAACCAACAGAAAGAAGATGACTGCCTTACAAACCAGCTCCATTTCTGAGCCTTGCTTCAGAAACAGTTATTCCACACTACTTATACTACAGGAGAAGTAATATTTAACTGCAATTATCTGTTCCATAGATAAATGTCCCCTGAACTAGCTGACATTAGAATAACAGATCAGGACTTTCAATCAGTAGATAGACAAATGGATGAACACAAGGAACACTCTTAATCAGTTGGAGAAAGGTCATGTGAAAACATTTTCTGAGATGCTCATGTTTCCCTTTAGGTTCAGGTATCAGCTGACATTTGCTAATATTGCCTCCCATTTAGAGGGAGAGGAAATAAGTAGATAAACTTTCTCCTTTTGGTCCTTCTCAGCTTCAGAAGAATTCCAGCACAGTTCTGAATGCAAAAAACAACAAAACCAAAGTTACCTGCATGGCTGGGGCTGGGTCCACCATAGCTCAGGGCATGCAGGGCAGCAGGAGCCACATCTGTGCTCCAATTCTGGGTAGATGAGTGATATCCAAGATGTGGCACCTCACTCAGCTGGAAAAGCGACCCTTATGTGAATTCAGTCAGCAGCAACTCTGTGTTTCCTCCTGCCCAATAACATCCAGGAATCTGAGTCTCCTTTCTTTGCTTTCCAAAGCACTCCCTCCTTCAGCCCTGAAAACACTGCTCTCCCAGCAGCATGGACACATTCAGGTCACTCACCTGAGCTGCTGGAGGGCAGAGCTATCTCAGCTTTTCTACATTCCAATACAACAAAACTGAAGAGCTGAGAACATTTTTAAACCAGCTAAACACAGAATTCTACATACCTATGAAATGCTGAGTCCATCTCAGAGTTAATTTCCTTTAATAACCAGAATTTTGTCTAAAGCATATCTGCAATCATCTGAGCAAGTTATTGCTGTCAAAGCAACATTATCTTTAAGCTACAGCATAAGACACCCCTCAACATTTCCTCTTACTTGAACCTTATACCGGGAGTGTAATTTGCGTACTTTGATCCTGTTTTGATTCCCAGATGATTTTTTATTTCCAGGAAGCCCTAAAGAGCTCACTATAACAATGTGCTGACTGTTCTGAACAAGTTCCCTCTACTCTGATATCTGCACAGCAAGTCTGAACAGTAACTTTACAGCACCACCTGGTGCTTATTTTTCAGGAGAGCTGCACTAGCTCAGAGAAAACCCCTCCCAGCCTACAGAACTGGGGAAAGAACTAGGAAAAAATACTTCTCCTACCTGAAGAGTCCTCATTTTCAAAGACTGAGAGGAAGGGAGGGGGAAACACATAAGGAAGGCCAAACATCTTTTTATCATTATTTTGAAAGTAAAGGAACAATACAGAATAACATGAAAGTGTTATTGCAGGTAGGTGGCTTTTTTAAATGAAATGTAGCATTTGCCAAAATGTGGTTGAGGAAAGAAATGAGTGGAGAAGTTATTGCAGCTGGAGTTGGTGCCCAGGGAGGGGGTAGTGTTGATAATATTTATGATTCCCATCACTTTTTAAACAGAACTGTTATCCTTAATGATATGCTTAGTAAGACCAAGGTATATCTCTCCAAAACAGGGAGAGACTATCAGGACAAATACCTTCTCACAAACCAGCTCCATTTCTGAGCCTCCTTCAGAAACAGTTATTTCACAGTGTTTCTAATTAAAATATGTAACTTTGCTATCTTTCATGCTATGACAAAGTTTCTTCAGTGCTGGTATTAAGTCAAGACAAATATTTAGGTATTTTTAATTCTTAATAGATTATTTAATAATACCGTAGTTTACAGTAAAAAAATGAGAACAGAAATTTAAGTAAAGTTTTCTTATAGAAAAATCTACAAACGGGTTTACAAATATAGTCTTAAAAACCCCTTAAAAATGGTGGCAGTTTTCAATCCACTTACAAGTCAAGACATTCAGCAAGGTGAGGGTTTCTGCCCTGCTGACTTAAAAGTCTTGCTTTGGCTTGGCTATTTGCAATTTTCTACTTTACATATGCAACAGGAGCCTGCACCTCTTTAGTCCATCTAAAAAGAAAGAGAAGCAATCAGTTTTTCATTGTCTATTACTGGAAGTCAAAAAAACTTCTTAAAAAAGAGCATCTGTCATCCAGGAAATTTCATCTTCCTTAAGGCATTAAACATTTAGATTGCTATTTTTTTCGGCCTCAAATAACAGGCATAGGAAATAGCAATCTCACATATGAGTAACAACAAATCCACCCCCAAACATTTAATAAGCTTTTATTTATGTTAATAAAAAATAGTAAAACCTATAGCAGAAAATGTCTACTAATTGCAACAGAAGAACAATGTAAAATTAATCTTATTTAAAACAGAAACATCTACAGAGCTTGATGATGAAAAAAGGTATTGGATGATTCTCCTCTGCATCCAGATGATGGCAGTGAAATTCAGAGTTAACAGTGAAACTAATATATGTGTGTCATGTCTTCAACAGCTTTCCGGGTACGCTCAGTGTAAATGAGGAATCACATATTACTGACCACACTCTGGCACACTCATAGGAATTTAAGGAATTAGCCAGACAGCAACCTCTGCAAGAAAAAAATGCATTTTCTAGCTTGTAACCAGTCAGCTCTACAATCCCATTCTCAGCCCTCAGTCTTCCAGCAGATAGTTTGGGTTGACAACCAGGTATGGATCATCATCAAAAGTCTCCTCCTCTCTGGATCCTCTCAGTCCTGTCTGGGACAGTTCGATCAGAATATGGTCCTGCAACAGACAAAGATTTGTGTTAAAACAGGGACAGAGAGGTTTGTTTGTACTCTCTGAAAGGCATTTTTATATTGGTAGGACATCTATTAATTACTTAACCCTTTTAATTGTGAACTCCCTCTAACAGATTCTTAACAACAGCATTCAGTGGAAACCTCTTCTATGTTGTATCCTTTCTGGGAACTTTTCAGCCTAGTGCTTCCCCACCTAATGGTTTTCTGTCTTTAAAAGTGAAAAGTAGTTTCCTTTGTCATACTTTTTGCTGCAAAAATGCCCTTGTATCCCTCTGACTTAAGGCTGTCCATTGAATACAAGTCTTAATTGTATTTCTGTATCCTAATGTATAACTAATACTATAGAAATACAGAAAAGAATCACACTTCTATAGTGACATAATGTAGCACTTTGAGCTTTTACTTACACACATATCTAATTTATTCCAGTGTTTTTTCTGTAATTACTGTAACAGGTGTTAAACAAGGAAGGCATTTATACTGCATCAGTGAATATAATGGAAGAACAGAACAGATTTCTCCTAACAGGAATGTATTCTATTAAAAATGAAAGATTTTTCATATACAACCCTACACAAATTAAAACCCTTTTTCACTATCCATACATCTTTATACATACATAATGTGTAAGTCGGTGAATGACCCTCTCTATGATCTTCTTTTTATTTATTAGTTCTTCTTCAGATTCGATTTCAGATTCAACTTCCTTTAGATACCAATTAATGAGTTCACTCCTCTTTAGTGCTGCATCATCCTCTTCTGCAGAGAAAATAATTTGCATAAACACAGCAGCAGTAAAATACCACTCAAATTGTACAAGAAAAGGATTTATACATTAACATTCACAATGCTGAAGAGAGAAACATACTTTTAAAGATGTTTAGGAAACATCAGACTTCAGGGTTTTTTTTCTTGAAGTTCCATATTTTGCACAGGAGGGTGTTGTGTCATGGTTTAATTGGAGATAATTAGATTGAGAATGGAAGATTTAATTTCTATACAGCCAAGTGGCTTCCAAATCCCATCAGCCTTCAGCTTCAAGAAAAACCAGTCACAAGGACTCACATACCTTTCCTCTAAGTAAGGGCTAAAGAAAAATCACTATCACAGAAAGCCAGAGGAGTCATCCTTCTACATGTACCATGTACTCAGCATTTGAACACACAATGTCATCTCCACACCCTTCCAAAAGCTTTGTAGCTTTAGTATCTGCTATGAGACAACTGCTGCATTTCAGTGCAGGAGTAGCCTCATTGCAACTGAAATATTTCAGCTTCTGAAGAACTAATCCAGCCATTTGCTTAAGATGGGCTGTGGTTGCTGGCATGCATTAAAGCTCCTACTCCAGACTCTTATAGCTTGGTTACACCATTGTGTGCTACAAACCCTCTTCTGGCTCTGCTGCCATGCTCCTCAGCTTAATGAGTTTTGACAAATGATTAAGATAACAGAGCTAGAAACTCCAAGAAGTCATATTTGCAGCACCAGATGTAGTACTGTCATATGAGCACAGGTCCACTCCTGGCAAATTTGTTGTTCCAACAGGAGTGAAAATCCCAGGTACAATAGCATGAGATGCAGTAACAATTGCTCCCTGAACTCAGGGTTTGCCTTCTTTTCAATAAAGAAATTCTTACCTTCCTCTGCTTTCCTGAGGTGCAGCACCAGGAGATTAGAAATCCGTCGGTACTCAGAGAAGCCCAGCCTGAGAGAAGCCTTGGGTGCAGCATCCTTGCTCACATCCTCAGAATGGCCATTGATCCCATTCACAAGACCACTGGCCCCAGCTGGAGCTTCTGCCTCACCTGTTTGGACACGTAGGCAGGTTTAAAGCTGCAACATCTTGGAGCTATTTAATACTCTGAGCCACTGAAAAGCCTTGCATTGACCAAAAGGGTGAGTTGGTGAAGGGGGCTGAAGAAGCAAGAGAGTTAAGAACAGGAGCCCAGATTTCTAGAGCTCATTAGATGAAAAACTGAAAGGAAGCACATGCTCAACCAAGGTAAGCTGTAAAGGCTGCAAGGACTTTCCCCTTCGAAAACTTTCTCTGTAAGTAATTTACCATTGACTCCATCTTGGTCCTCTTGATCCTCCATTTGCTGTTCACCATCTTGGTCTAAATTGACATCAGGAGTCTCAACTCTAATGATGGACTTATTTAAAAGCCTGAAAGCTTCCTTCACATGTTTTGGGTGAACCTGAGGAAGATTTGAAAAAAACATGTATTAAACAGGCACAGGGGTTCTGCTAGTTTCCCAACAGATCCAGAAACTCATCTCTGACTCTGACAAAGGGATTTTCTACGTATCTTACCCGATTAATCCCAAGCAGTAAAGACTCTGCAAGTTAAATTATACCCCACTACAAGTACTCCAAGGTCATGCAAGGTTATAGAGGGAAAAGCAGCCTGATTAATCTTTCAGGGTTTAGCAGTCATGTGGAGTCGATAAAATTTTTACTAAGCCAAGAACATTTGGGAGAAAGATTAGTGGAGCAAGAAACATGAAAGAAATGGGTCTGAACAGAGACAATATGAAAGAAAGAGAGATGTAATTAATGATATTCTGCTCCAGAACTGAAAAGCAAAAACTGGAAAAATCATCTGTAACTGAGCCATAAGCTAAAAGCTATCTGTTTCTTTATATGATGAATTTAATTTAAAAGAACCCAAAGAATGTCCTTACACAACCATGAGCAAGGTTCCATCCCTGCATTCAGCCTCTAATCAACATTTCAAAAGGCCTGCTGGGTTTTAAAGCAGGGACTAGATGGGCAGTAATGACACTACAGTTAACAGCCAGAACACAGTTTGCTTTTCAGCAGCAGTTGATGGGAGTTGGAGCTCAGATCACACATACAGATACTCTTGGGGACATCCAGATACCCTGATGAACTTTGGCTTTTTATATTGCAAATGGAAGAGAGCCAACAGATTACAAACTATGAAAGATCAGGAAAGAGACTGCCAACAGCCCTGGCTGACATAGCAGGTGACTGTCATGATTTGACAGGTAGGAGGCTGAGTGTGCTTACACAACATCATGCAAGTTCTCTGTTTGGATCAGCTGACCTCAATTTTACAAGTCATCCTTTAAAAACAGTGTTTCTGGCATACAAACTCAGTCTGAGAACAGCCATGACCCAAGCTCTCCTCCTCACCCACAGGACTACGTCCAATATCACAGTCAAAGAGCAAATGCAGAACTCACAGACATTTCCATGGACATTTACACAAACCTCCATCAAGCCCCTGATACATCATCACAGCAGTGCATGCGGGCCATGGCCTCAGACAGGCGGATCATGCTCTCCAGCTGCCTCACCGTGATCCTCCAGGATGACTTGGTCACTCCAGAGCCATCGCGCTGCCGCAGCCGCTTGTACTGCTCCACTATGAAGTCTTCAGACTCCTTGGATATCTGTGTGCCATCAAACAGAGTGGCATAGCTCCAATGTCAGAGTATTAAAGTTTTTCTTCTTGCATTAGATTGGCAGTTCCCAGCCTTTTCCATCCTGACTACTGCTTTTATCTGAAATATTCTATGCTATACATATACGCTACGTAAGTATAATGACAATCACATTATGCCAAAATTATGTTGTAATAATGATTATACTTACCAATGATAAAGACATTACAATCAGAACATAGCTGCATTAATTATTTTACAGCGAATTTTTTATAGTTTTTATTTTTCTGTTCCACTGACTTGTTTCCAGGCATAATTCATGTCTGTCCTACTAGATATTTCTGTTTATAGACTTCTGAAAAATCCAACACACAGCCCATCCAAGCTGCTACTTAGACAAATCCCCAAAAACTCTGTAGTTAGACCAGTTTCCCATGTTCTGTATTTTACCAAAATGCAAAGAAATGTCAAGGCACAATAACCTTTTAGATAAAGACACACAAACTAGTTAAGTAATAAGTTAATAAAATACAAAAACTCTGCAGCAGCCATGTTGAATAAACCATGCCTGTGAGGTATGAGAAGGCCATGAAATGACCCTTCAATTGTTCTACACAGAGGTTAAGAACTGCCACTGATTACAACAGTCTCAGCTGGGCTGGCTGGGTTTCTGGAGTTTAAGAGTACCCGGCTCCCAAAACATGCTCTTTTCTAGGTAATAACTTGAGTTTATAGCTCCTTTCTTGAGAGAACACTACCCCAAGTGTCTTGGCATTTGCTGGAGAAAAGCCTACTGCAGAGTGGCTGTTCCTTTGGACCCCCTCAGACAGAACAACTGTTCCACAGTTTACTTAAAAAGCAAAATTACCTTTGGTTTAAACTGTCTTGCAAACAGCAGATACCTTCGGATATCATCCAAGGAATAGACACGGTCGACAGACTCCTCCACTCTGGAATGCAGATCCACGATGCGCCTGGCAATGGCGTAATCGGTCACCTGGATATTGGGGCTCTGTCAGGTCACTTGCACAGCACCACCAAGGAGCAGAACAACAGTTCTATTCTTCCTTCCCATTCTCCCTGCTCTCTTGTGATCCTCATGGCAGAGCTAGTCTTTCCAGAAGCCAAACTCTCTGCCAGGAGGTCCAGGAGAATGCCCTGGGGGTTTTCAATACAGGAAACACAGCAGAGCAGGGATAAAAGGCAGTTTTAGGATTTATAACCTCCTGGAACTCTCCTGGGTTACAAGTTAGCCAGAGAACAGGCAGAAAGCAGCACTTTGCAGCGTGGGAACTGCTTTCTTCCTTTTCAGCCTGCTCTGTCTCTCTCACCAGTCCCTTCTCAATTAGATAATCACTCTGAGCAGAACAGTGGCTGAACCATCATTGATCTCTGGATCTCATGCGTTCCCAAGGCAAATGCCACATAGACAGGTGGCAGCAGCCTCAGCCTTAGTAACCAGCCATTTGTAAAAATGACTAATGGTGTTAAGTTTGCAGGTCAAATCACTACAGGATGAAAAAGCAGTGTCCTTGTATTCAGCAGAGCATGTTCAAATTTGTACTGTCAGCTTTTAGCTGCACAGAGTTGAAAAGCAGACACTCTCATGAGGTTTGCTTCACTTAAAATTGCACAGGGCCACCAGGATGGTCAGAGGGCACGAGAACATGGTGTATGAAAAGTCAGAAGGGCCGGGTCTGTTCAGCTTCAAAGCAACAGCTTCACTGTCCAGCACAGATGTGATGAAGCCAAATAGCTCTTGGAAAAGAGGCAACCCACATGAACTGAACCATGAGAAATTTTGATTAGACATAAAAGTTATTATTTTTTGAACACATGAGGGCTGTCAAACATTGCAGGGGCCTGGACAGACTACAGAATCTCCATCCTTGGAGATATGCAAAACTCACCAGGTCAAGTCTTGGCAAACTGTTCTCAATGATCTGTTTGAGTGTGAGGTTAATTTAGAGGTCTTCAAGGATTTTTTCTGACACAAACTATTCTATAATTCCTTAAAATTACCTCATTACATTCGTCCACAAGGATGAAGAAGAGATCAAAGCGGGACATGATGGGAGCTGACAGGTTTATGTTCTGTTTCAGTGACTTGGATCTGTCATAGCGGCCACCAACTGGGTTTGCTGCAGCCAAAATGGAGGTCCTGGCATTCAGAGTAGCCTGACAATGGGAAAAAAAAATTAAAAATTGTATCTGTGACCATTTCCTAAACTAATTCATTGCAATCCAAATGGGTCAGCATAACATCTTTTAGATGGAGTTCACTGGAGTTATTACAACAATTGCTCCTCAAAAGCACCCAAATGCCACTAACAAACCTTTTCCAACCAAGTCTCTGCCCCGAGACACAATTTGATGATCACTATTTTAACACTGTCAAACTATTGCCAACAATACTGAAACAAGCACTTAAAGCTGCTTTACACAACACCCTTGTTTTTAGCCGTGCAAATACACACTTCTACAAACACACACAATTCTGTCATTGTTTCTGGGGTTACCTCAAGGTTAGGCTTTTCCCATTTTCTGTTTCCTGTCCACTACTATATCTTTTTAGCTCTCACTAACATTTCTGACCTTCTTAGGGTAAGTGCCACAACAGCTTTGCAACAAGTGATCTCTGTCCTGCCACAGTGAGGCAGCTGCAGAGGTGACATGAAGATCTGGCAGGTGAAGCTACATCAGTACACTAACAAACAGTCAGGTGATGCTACAGACTATACAGAGGAGTAGTGCAAGCTACCTTCACTCCAGCTTTAGTAATGGATATTGTCTGCTGTTCCATTGCCTCATGAATGGCTACTTGATCCCGCACTTCCATCTTGTCAAATTCATCAATGCAACAAACCCCCTGCAGCGGAAGAATGAAAGTGAGTGACCCAGATTCAACCACTTATGGAACAAGAAAGCATCATTAAGACAATTTAGGGCTCTTTGTTATTAATCAAACCCATTCCATGGATGCAGGACCCTCTCCCCATCCCAGACTCACGTTATCTGCCAGCATCAGCGCTCCAGCCTCAATGACAAATTCGTGGGACTCCTCATCTTTCACCACAGCCGCCGTCAGACCCGCGGCGCTGGAGGCTTTGCCGCTGGTGTACACAGCACGGGGACTGAACTCATCCACGTGCCTGTGGAAGAGAGTAATAAAATCCCCAGTATTTTATCTCCCTGATACTTGAAAATGTGCATTAATTAGTATTTTTAATACCCAAAGTCCTTCGAAAATATTTGGGAATTTGTGTGTTGAGTTTGTTTCAGCCCTGTTCAAATGCTTCAACCACATCCAAAGAATCCCTGGGAAATATTCTCAAATATTTTACTTCTCTTTCCTCTGTTTAACACAGAAAAAGGCACAGTGCATATTTATAGTTCTAGTAACATTGGACAGTATTTAAATATTCAGTTTTAATCTTACTTTAGAAATTGGCTCTTGGCTGTACTTGGATCACCAACAACACAAACATTGATGTCCCCACGCAATGAAGTGCCTTCTGAAGTGGTCTTGGGAACTCCTCCAAAGAGCATCAGCAGGACCCCACGTTTCACTTCATCATTACCTGCCCCAGAAAAGACATTAAAAGAAACATCCACATTTTTCCTATTTAAAAAAACCCTTCATCTCACTAGAATTTTAGAGCATTTGGGCACATCTGCTCAGAATTCAGCTATTTGCTAAACATCCACCAAAACCTGTAGGGTTCAGTAGCAGAACACCTGACATCAAATCCAAACCTTTTGATTGGGCTTGCAGGCATTAATGATTAAACACCACAAATACTCAGGAAACAGATTCTCTTTTTTCTAGCACAACCAGTGCTGAGGAGGAGAGTTTATAGTAGTTGGAACAGGGCTTTCAACCTTTCCCAAAATGACACTACAGAGACAGCAAAAGGAATTAATATTTAGAGAAGTGAAATCTTTCTCTCTGAGGGCACAAATGGATTCTTACCATGGATAGTGGGGAAGAGGCTGGTACACAGATTATGGTAAAGATTCTTATCTTGACTCATTTCAAAAACCTTTTCCCACTCTTTCACAGACATTTGGTTTTTAATGCTTTCTGCAGTCTGTTCTTCATCTCGGAGCTCTTTTCCACCAAACTAAACCAAGGAAATAAAACAGTAATAAAAGTAATAACAGAGTCACTAATGAATGCGAATACTGTGGACAGGTCACAAAAACTTGCTGTGAAATCTAGATGGGAGGAACACAGCCTGAAAAGCTGCCCTTAGGCTAAGTAAGCTCATCACCTTATGCCTTTAAAAACCAATAGCCAATTTCCTAGCAGGCAAAATCAATGGTGTAACTTCAGTTAGTGAGAAAATCCCAAGTGAGTTGCTTGTACAGAGATTAAAAAAGAGTAAAACCAATATGACTTCCTTTGACTAAAATTGTCTTTGTAAGCATTCTTACATTAGCTGGAACTTCCAAGGTCTTTTGCTGCTCTCAAATGGGGGCCAGAAACTTCTACTCCCAGAACATAACAGGTACTCTTTTTATTCTATGTGACGGTGATGCTGTTAGCAGAATGACAGATTACAGTACCACACCACGCCAAAACCCAGATGTAGTCAGAATTACACGTGATGCAGTAACATGCCAAGATGTCACTTGATAAACCAGAGGGAACAAAAAGGATCCCTGTTTTTCCTGTGACAAAACGCAGCAATAGGATTTCCTGGAACAAAAGGAAATGCTGCAGAAATGGATAAAAGCTGAATGGAAATACATGGGCCAGTTAGCTGTTTAGAACAAATTCTAACATTGGCAAATACACATGCACATTTAAAGCTTTAATCTGAGGGAAAACAACACAGAACAGAAGTCACCAACACCTTTAAATGTCTTTTCTCTCCAGACTCACCCGTGGATTTGTCGGTGCAACGTAACAAGCCAGAAAGACGAGCTTGTAGGAGAGCTCCCGGACCCCGAGGGCGCGCAGTCCCCGGATCCCTTCGGTTTCGTAGCCCTCTGTGCCTGTCACCCTGGAGCCGGTTTCCGCACGCAGCCCTGCCAGGCAAACGGGAGTCAGGACAGCGGCTCCCGGCGCGAGCGGCAAGGACACCTCACGGAGGTCGTGAGCAGCGACAAACCTGGTGTGGAGAGCTGGGCCACGTCAGGCACAACAATCAGCGAGCCAGTGAAGTCACATTTGTCGCCTGCCTGCGCGGACTCCACGGCCTCGGCGCGCAGGATCACCTCCACGCTGCGCGGAATGCTGCCGCGCGGCAGCTCGCCCTGCGTCTCCTGAATGCGCACCTGGCGGGGAGACAAGGTCCAACCCTGAGCACCTGTCACCACATCCCCAACAGCTTCCGAGGCTACACTCCCAAGAGATGTGTTAAACAGCGCCTGACTGCTGCCATCCATGTCAATCCTTCTTACAATAGGACAAACAACCAAAAATCCCTTCGCTAATCAGCATCTAAGGAATCTTGGAGCAGCTCAGAGAGTGTACAAGGGCCAAGGTGACAATTCTGAAAAGTAACCTGAAAATTTCAGTTAATGTGGCTGACATAAAATATGGGATATGAAGTGCTGAGGATTTGGGACAGTAAATCAATCTAGAAGTGCAAAATGCTGCAGATACCAACAAGCACCTCTTTTCATACTTGTATAAAGCAGCTACACAGGATGTACTGGCAACATGAGACTAACTCTGGCTTAAATACATGTGGTTTCACTGGATTACTTAGACAATAAATGTCACATAACAAAACTGGTTTGATATTATTAATAATTTGCCATTCTTAAACATAAGTCTTCCAGAGACAGGAAGAAACCTGTTGCAGAAACTCCAGTGCCTTTTTTGAGGTCTTTTCTTGATGCTGACAGAACA
Organism: Notiomystis cincta; assembly: GCA_013398075.1. NCBI lineage: Eukaryota > Metazoa > Chordata > Aves > Passeriformes > Notiomystidae > Notiomystis > Notiomystis cincta. Next base: position 731,195 of record VZRX01001673.1, read on the forward strand.
AAAATTAACGGTCTTCAATGTGTAGCAGTACAAACAACACCTTCCAACCACCACAGGATCATCATTGACTGTCATCACCCCCCAACATCACCCCTGTACCTTTTGGAAATCAACAAATCTTGATTTGTTTGTGTCCAGCAGGAATCTCCTTCTGTTGGCACAGACTGGGTTTCTGCAGATGTTTGGCTGGGTGTATTTGAATTGCTGCTCCACATCCTTGATCACTGTCTGGCAGTCGAGGCACAGGAAGGTTCCACTGACCAGCTCTGGGTGGACGGGGTGGGTACGAACCACCTGCCCACTGATGCGCAGCAGGGAGCCAATTTTTGCTGATGTCAGTTCTCGAATCCTGTTTAAAACAGAAATTCACAAGGATTAAATTGCTGAGTTGACAATTCTAGGCCCAGGCTACTAAGATACAACATGGTGTCACTCTGACTAAAGAACTGCTGGAACAAACAAAAGAAACAAAGTTACTACAATACACTCTCATTTTAGGATTTTACATAAACTTTTAGATTAATGCTAAAGGTCAAACCAATGCAAATGTTACATCAGTGGTACTTCAAAAGCAACAAACATTAATTTTTTTCAACTGGAGAAGTTACACTTACATGTGAATATGATGAATCTGAGTCTGATTTACAAATGAAAAAACTCTGTCAAGAAATCGCCTGCACAAGATCAGGAAACTGTCACAACTGTACAGGTCAACTGCACATTTCACATGTTTTTCCCTGGCAGTAAAACAGTACAAGTTTCTGTAATTAATAATCATCTTACTTGTGTCTGGTAGGCAGATCCTGGAATGCAACATAAAAGTCCTTGTTTGCAGGAACATTTCCATGGTCTCTGGCAAAAGTCTTTACTGCTCGACAGAGGTATGGATAAACCCTGAAATATGGGGAAAAAAGTTCAAATTTTACAGAAGGTATCAAAATGCCTTCTCTCCTTTAGATTACATCAAAGGCTTGTATCAGATTTCCAGGTTCTGGCTTTTAATTCTGTGTCATATAACCCAAAAAAGCCACTCTAAATATGCTACATGTGAGATCACTGCATAATAATGTTATTTTCACTATATCACTATATATATATATACCACTATTTGATAACAGACTTTTTAAAGTCTCATTTTATGACACTTTTATCCTTATATTAAGAAATTTATCTTCAAAATAAATGACCAACTCAATAAAATATTTTCAGAGCATGACATTTTAGTTTATTCTGTATTCTTATACTGACCACCTGCTTCTTTCCCACAGTAAATGCAATTATCTCATTAACTCATGGTTTCCAGAGAGGAATCCACTGAGAAATGTTTTTAGCTCATAAAAAATTCAAATCTTAAATATAAGTGTTTTCAGGATGCAGAAAAAAGATAAGCCTCTCATTTTTTTATATAAAAAGCAAGACATTATGGGCCTGAGACTCCAGCAGAGCTCAGCTTTACCTGAAAAAACCTCACTCTACATTTTACCTGTAGAACTCCTCCTGAATAGTGGTAGAGAGCTGCTGATTGAACTGCTCCAGGTCTGCAAAGCTGACGATCAACGTGTTCCGCTCTGGCCGGATCAGTTCTTCAGCATCTCGCAAGTACTTGACCTCCCCATCGCTGTTCTGGAACCTGAAAGTGAGTCAGGAAAATGTTTCACAGTCACACACCAGCCAGCAACTGAATACTTCTGCATTCAGGAGAAAAGGATCTCCCACATTCAGGCATCCCACAGTCCCTTGCAAAGCCCTTTTCCAACAACATTTCTTCTTTCCCCCCTTGCTACATCTGCTCTATCCACACTCTAGCACAGACACACCGGTTTACATTTCATACAACAAGAGAGTTGTCTCAGTGCCAGATAAAGTTTTACTTAAGGTTTAACAATGGCCCTGCACCAGCACACGAGGATTTGTTTCCTCCGGGTGATGTTAATGGCTTCCTTATTCGATGCAGATGGGCCCTCAGGAGGCACAACGCAGGGAGCCAGATGTATTAATGTGTAACACTCAAGCCGTGGAATTCAACACAGCTGTGATAAAACTTTGTTAAAAGGGACCAAATGCATCTAAAAATCATATAATCATAAAATGCTTTAGTTTAGAAGGGATTTTAAGATCATCTCCTTTCAACTCCCTGCTATGGGCAGGGACACCTTCCACTAAACTAGGTTGCCCAAAGCCTCATCCAAACTGGCCATGGACACTTCCAGGGATGGGACATCCCAACTCGTCTGGGCGACGTTCCCGCGGAAACTCTCCGAGAAGGGCTTTGCCTATCAAGAAAGCAACCAAGAGAGCACCGTGCTGCCTTCCTACAGGTTCTTCTCGGCAGAGCCTCAGACCACAGGAGAGCTTTTCTGACCAACGCCAAGGGGAGGGGGCGCCAGGCCCTGACAGGGATCTCACCAAATGGCGGCCCTCCGAGAAGCACTGCCGGCCCACTACCCGCGGCTGGCCCTGCCCGCCCCCCCGCCAGGCCCGGCCCCCGGCACTCACTCCTCTAGGAAGTCCAGGAACAACTTCTGGCACTTCTCGGCCACTTCATCGCGGATCTGCAGGTGCTGCGGCGCCGCGCCCGCGCCCCCCGCCGCCGCCACTGCCAGATCCATCCCGGTCGCTGCCGCCGTCCCGATCCGGCCCCACAGCGGTTCCCGCCACGCCGCGCACCACGTGGGCAGCGTGCCCGCCGTGCCGGCCAATCGGCGGCCGCCGTGCCCCAGAGCCCCGCCCCCCGCGGCCGTTTTCGCGCCAAAGGCAAGGGAGGGGCGGGGCTAAGGGCGGGCTCTGAGGCGGCGGCCGAGGCAGCGCCGGGCACCAGGACCCCGCCCTGAGCTGCGCTGTCACGGACTGCGAACCGGGCCGCCCGTGCGTTTGTCAGCGAGCTGCTCGGGGCTGCCGAGGGATCAGAGCTGTGCCAGAGCAGCAGTGTTTTCCACTGAGAAACAGGGGCATAGAGTGTTATGGGGTTATGAGAGACCTTAAAGATCACCTAGTCACAACCCACGTGCCATGTGAGGGACACTTCCCACTAGACCAGGTGGCTCAGGGCCTTATATCCAACCTGGTCTTGAACTGTATGTCAGGGATGGGGAATCCACAATCTCCTTGAGCAATCCATTCTAGTGTCTCATCATGGGCAAAGTAAAGAATTTCTTCCTAATATCTCATTTAAATCTCCCATTTTTCAGTTTGTCTCCATTCCCCTTGTCCTGTCACTACAGTTCTTGACTAAAAGTCTTCACGTAGCCCCTTCAGATACTGGAAGAATGCTATGAGGTCTCCACACAACCTTCTCTGCTCCAGGCTCAACAGCCCCAACTTTCTCAGCCTGTCTTTGCAGGTGAGGTGCTCCACTCCTTTTATCAACTTCGTGGCCCTCTTCCAGACTTGCTCCAACAGTTTCACATCCTTCTTATGCTGAGGATGCCAGAACCGTAGGCATGGAGGTGTCAGCTGTGGGCAGCTTCAGCACAGTAGCTGCAGCGAAGCTTCCACAGGCCACTGCTTTCCTCAGGAAGGAATCAGCTGTGGAAGCTGCAGTTAAAACTACTCTGGTGTGGCCAGGGCACTGCTGAGGAACCTCCGAGGCAGGGAATGCCCACAATGCGTGCAGGAGGTACCTGGGCAGCTGCTTGCTGAGGAGAGCCGTGCCATGGAGCATCTCTGGCTTCTGAGGAACTGGCCCAGGTGGAAAGGGTGTAAACTAAGCCAGGTGGGGGTCAGGCCACAGTCTGGACACTTGGCTGCTCACTGGCACCGCTGTAGGCTGGCTGAAGGCACCATTTGCCGAGCGGCGCCATGGCTGACAGCCATTCCCGAATGGCAGCTGCTGGCACACGGCTCCTGCCAGCAGGAACCGCTTCAACATCTATGAAAAATTGCTTAGAACTGCTCTGCCACCTGCAAAGTCATTAATCTCTGCCTAAACTGGGAATTTTGCTGTAATTAAAGCAGCTAAGGGCTCTTTTCCAGTTTTGAACCCTTTGAGAAGTGCCAGCGGCAGCAGCCTCCTGCAGCAGTGTTAGTTCATCTTACGGTGCACTTGTCATTCAGTGAAGAGAGACTTAAGTGCAAAATAGTAAAGAAAGAACTAACCTGGTAATTTTTAAAACACTTGTGGTGAGTAAATTCCATTTTTTGTTGAGATCATACTAGGAAAAATGTGCACAAGTTGGTTGTAAGGCTTGTTTTGAAAGAAATAATCCATCCTGGATAATTTCTCTCTCTCTCTCTCAAAAAAAAAATCTACTATTACCCAAAGAAAAAACAGTAAATAATTAAAATCTGTTTGGGGAAGTTTCTGGAACCCTAGTATGTACCAGAGTCTAAGGCAGCCAAGCCATATGGTGTTCCACAACGGATATTGTCAAGGCATTCTCCTCCATCCCTTGCTTTGACATGGAGTGGTGTCCAATATGCCTAGAATTGACAGGGACTGGGAGAAAAGAGTTTTCCTGCTTTTGCTCTTCCCTTCCTGCTGCCCTGACCCACTGGGCAGGGAGCAAGCAGCTGTGAGGTGCTGCTCACCAGGGTTATCCCAGCAGGTGTGGGCAGCCATAGGGAGCCAGGCCTGCACTTGGCTGCCAAAAGAACAGCCTGAGTCCTCTTTCCCATGGGCAGATCCTGACAGCTCAGTGAACACAGATGGGTTTTCACAAGGAAATGGTGCAGTTAAACTTCAGCTTTGTGCTGAAGTCAAACTGAAGCTCTGTTTTTATTTTGAGCACACTCACTCCCTGGCTACTCCTAACCAATATGCTTTATAGTCTCTTAGTTTAACAAAATTGCACTACTGTAATCACCATCTGTATATAATGAAAGAAACCAAAACCATTTTACCTGGTGGAGAGGCAGCAGCAATGTGGACTCCTTGTAAAGTGGTAAACTTCCTGCAAATTACTGGAAATAAAGGACAGTGCAGGTTTTACTTTTCCAGAACTATTACAGCAGACTTGCTACCTATCAAAAGAACATAAAGGTCTGGAATCATTATTTGCAGGGTTTCAAACTAAGTTCTAACACTGTGCAGCTCCCACTAAAGTATCCTTTTAAGATGACATTCAGGACAAATGCATTTTGCATTTTGATTTATGATCATAATTATTTTCTGTGAACTAAGAAAGGCTGCATGAAAGGATTCAGCATACAAAGGAATCGGGGCCTCCATCTGAATTCTTGTTCTTGTGCAGTTACTGTGAATAAATCAAGCTACAGCATGAGTTTGAATAACTCCTAACAGAATTGGAGTTACAGTTGTTACAGGCATGTATGCACAAAACTTGCTGCCAAATCTAGAGCAAAAAACAGCACCCAGGATATTTTTTTTTTTGTGGACAGGAATTTTAAGTTGGTAATTTTGCTCCTGGTTAGAAAAATGCACATCTGTGGAATATATTACTGGTTTTGTATGAACAAAAGTAATTAAATTAAATTCATTCCAGTTGGCTTAGCTAAATAAACAACTGTTTTGAACCTTGGATTCATCAGTAATAAGTCTGTGACCATGAGCTGTGTTTATAATCCACTTAGCTTTGCAAAGTACAACTGGGTACAGTGTAAGATTTTCAAGTTAATAATTTGGGGAAGATTCCACAGTAAATTAATTACAACAGATTCATAAGTAAAGCTGCAAAGTGTTATTCCTTGAACTGTGTGACTTCTAAACAAAGTTTAACTTCTAAATTTCCAGTACTTTACCTGACTGACCTTTAGTATGATTGTTTTCTAATGGAGGACTCCTGTCTTAAGACATTAAAATTAAGTCTTGTTCAATGGCAGCTGCAAAGATGATTTGCCCTTTTGTGAAACTCTACACAATTTATACACAGCCTCACTGACCTTTCTGTAGCATAACCAATATGTGACTTCTCTGACATTTAAAAATCAAGGTAGCAACAATAACACAGACCATCCAAACCATACCTCCTACTGAAAGCTTGATCATGTAAAATGTTAAACAAAAATTAAGTCAGGAATTACAAATATGTATGAATATTAAGAGTAACTATTGCACTACCCAAGTGAGGAATTTAATCTTTTGCTCTTTGGCAGCCACACTTACAAAATGTTTTAAATTTGAAAACCAACTCTCAGATGCAGTCCACAAAAGGAAGTTTCATATACACTGGTACCTCTCCAAATGCAGGAATATCCTCTGGGTTGGGAGGAGGAGGAAGATGAGAAATAGCTTTGTGCACTGCTGCAAATTAAAGAGTTCAAGTAAGTGACTAATCTGTGAAAAAGTGTATCTAGAAAGCATTTCAGAAGAACTCTGACTTATTGAAACACTCAGTTTCTCTAAGTGTACAAAGGTGGGCTGTTCACAGCATTTATAAATAAAAACCCTCCTGAAAAAGGTTGGCTTACATAATTTGGGTTTTCCCTTGGTAAAAGATACATGAAATCCTTGTTTTGTTTGTTATCCCAGAGGCTGGGTCAGGCAGGAAAACACATGAGCTGCTCTCAAACTCACTCTCCATTTATTTTCTGAAATTATATATCCCTGGTGTATTCCATGAGCATGTGTAAACTTGCAACCATTCTCAAATATTAACATAAAATAAAGACCAAGCCTATGGATTTTATACAACTTTCAAAAAAATACCAGGGAGAAGATAGAAAGAAAATAAATTTAACTTTTAGACAGTTATTACATCAGTAAAAAAACCAAATCGAAAAAGCCTTATTGATCATTATTATGTTGTGAAGATACAAAGCAAAACTCAGACAGATTTGTATCTAATTTACTTCGAGAGCTTTATTTCAACCTATTTTAACAACTTCTTACGAAGATTTCTTGTTAAGAATGTTCTCACCTGCTTCCCTACCTGACACTCATGTAAATTATCAACTGGCTGGTCTCTCCAGATTTTTAAATTGCAAGCATCCAGTCATTTTATCTTGGAGCCAATACTTCAGAATTTTCAATCTTGCTGACATAAGTTAAAAATGCAAAATGGTTATTGCATAATTTATTAAAATGTTTAGAAAAAATGATACAATTTAATGTGACACTAAAATACGAATTCAAAGTATCCCATTTTCATTAAAAATGTGCAGTTGCCAATACAAAGAGTCTCGATCTGTTAAAATAGTTTCCTTTAAATAAACAACTAAAGATAAAAAAAAATTACTGTGGCACTTAATAAAGGAGAATTTTGTTTTTAATTGCATATCATAATGCTCAAATCAATCAATACACGATCAGCAGCAGCAGGGGCTATGCCTGCAGTCAGATCCTATTTGCAGGGCAGAGCATTCCCAGCCCTCAGAGCAGCTCCTGTCAGGGCGTCAGGCGTTTGGGATCCCTGGGGAACATGGAGGTCTGGCGGACGTTGTGCAGCCCCAGGTACAGCATGGTTACTCTCTCCAGCCCTACAACAGATGAAAAGAGCCCATCAACACAGTCAGTCTTTGTTCAAAACCCTTAAGGAGCTGCAGGTCCTTCCCAGCTGGAGCCAGCCTCACACAGCAGTGTGAGCACAGCCTGAGCTGTTCCCATTACAGAGGCACTTCCTAATCCATGGGGCTCTAAGCACCCCGGCCACGATGGGTGGAACCCAGATGCACACTTGTTTTTCCATACACCTCCTGCATTAAGTTTCCATCTGGAACTGCTTGAACCTACTCTTAATTGTCGTGGCATCTCCTGTTTGGCTGGGACTTTGCCACAAGGACCATCTACTCTGAAGAAAAGATGCAGCTTCAGCTTCCTTGATGTCAGGTCTGACTGGCCTGAATTATTTTGGATTACCTGCAAATGCTGCATGCTCCCAAACAGAAGAAGAAACAATCACTTATTTCTCCTCACTGCAAAACAGCTTCATCAAATACACAGAGACCAGTGGCTGCTGGTATGATGGTGGCTTTGATAAATCCATACATAATACACTATTCTCCTGTTCCTTAAGTTTTCTTCACTAGTCAAATTTGAAAGTGATGTGCCTGGCTAGTGAGGTGGCACTTTTTCTTGTGATCACCTCCTTTTTATACTCACCAGACTGTGCCATTAGTATTTTGCCTATTTATTTTATGATGATCCTTACATTTGTGCTTCTCTCTTTAAATTCTCCAGGATAAAAAGCCCTACAAATTTACCTAACAAGGTCACTATTCTGAATTTTATACTGAAGTCAGTTGGGACTGAGCAGTATAAGTTAAGCTCAGGCTAAATAAAAACCAGGTACTTACCTATTCCACCACCTGCATGTGGAGGTGCACCAAACCGAAAGGAGTCTATATAAGCCTTTATTTTCTCCAAATCTAGAAAAGAAAAACACTGGTTTCTCAGCTGCTTAATGAACCTCAAGCCAAGCAGACAAGTGACTGCAGGACTAAAAATACAACAAAATAATTACAAACAAACAGTGGGGTTTTACTCATTGAGCATGTAAATTGTCCAGGGCTATCTAGAAATTATGACTGTAACAGTTTTGTTATATAATTTTGTTAATAACTATTCAACAAGGTGTTGCTGGAAGACTCACTGCTTTCTTAATATCCTACTCTAGATGGTTCAACAGAATTAGATAGATTAACAGTAAGAATGAAACAGAATTCTGATTTTACCACTCAGATAACAAATTCTGCCCCAAATTCTTCCTCAAAAGTACACAAATCAAGTCATGACTTATGTTCTTTCAAACTGCCTTGTTACCAATGCCATGATGCTTGGCTCTTTCTGTCAGCAGCTGAGGGTCGTGAATTCTCTGAGCTCCAGACAAGATCTCCTCCCCTCTCATGAACATATCGTACGAGTTAGAGGTTTTCTGGAAACACAAAGAGGAATTTATTTCTTACCTACAGCTCCACAGGATGCAAATATTAATCTCTCAATGACTTAATTCATGATATCCAATGCTGTAAAAAAGCCTATTTCCTGCTGAAGTGTCTGCTGCCCTGGAAGAATGTTGCAGCAGTGTTTGACCATGGAGATCTCTTCATAAAGCTCTCCCAGTTTTTGCTAATTTCTTTCTGGTATGTTTTCAGCAGTGAAGAGTAACTGGGAACATTTGACAAGTCATGTAACTCTGACCTGATCTTGTTATCATAATTTTAATTACAGCAAGGCTGGAACTAAATGGTCTTTAAGGTCCCTTCCATCCTAAACCATTCAATGATTCTATGAGCATATCAATACACTTTATCTGTATTGTCAGGTTTCCCCTATGTGGAATAATTTAAACCAAAAAAAAAAGGAATAAAAAAACCCATTGACAACAAAAAGGAATTTTACTTACAGGATTGGCTGGATCTGGCATTGTATAAAAAGGCCTCACAGCAAGAGGATATTTGTCAAGAATATAGAAGTCTGTGTCATACTGAAAGAAGGTAATTTAAAATAGTTAGTATAAAACTACAAAAAGAACAAATTACAAGAGAAAGACAGAACCAGTGAATCTTTGAAATGAAAAAAATTCCCAACAGCTTCCCACAATATTGTCTAAGTTATCAATAAAAGTGGTGCATTCATTCTCAGTTTTACAATACTACTTTTCATTTAAACTTACAAATGCTGAGCAGTAAAATGTGTTGCTGTAACAGGTACTTCCTCCTCCCCTCAAAGATCTCATCTTCTCTTACAGATTTTGTTAGCATTGGTTTGCTTTTTTTTTTTTAAATTCTCCTAAGAAGTGGCTTTGGAACATACTAGCCTGTTTGGTGTCCTCAGTATAACATATGATAGAAATAAATATAAAACATTGAAAATAGTTTGAAACTGCTTATTAATGACGAAGACAAAACTGACAGCAGATTAAATACACAGCCCCAAAATGGAAATGCAGTCAATTAAAAAATGGTAATCACCAACTGTTCACAACTTCTGCATGTTCTGAGATACTGTTTACATGCAGGTATTTACACCAACTCAATGACTCCACAACATCAGGTTTCAGATTTGGTGACAAATTATTTATTCTAAAATAATTGTTACCTTTTCCTTTACCAGGCGTCCCAGGAGCTTTTCATTAGGTGTGCTGAAAAAGATTATCATCATTAAAATGAAGTGATTTAAACTTGAACTGATAATAAACTTCATAAAGCCCAAAAGATTATAAGCTACAGAGCTGCTGCACCCTGACCTTTAGAAAATGTAGTACTTGTTTCTGACTTTTTTGCGTTGTGCACACAGAAACTGCAGAATTAAAGTGTATTTATTTGTTTCTGAGTATCTTGCATTGGTCTTAGAAATCCCTTAAATTAACTGGTACCTAAAAATATTCTTGCTCTCAATTTAACTTCTTCCTAATCATCATATCCTGATTACTAAAGAACTGTGTACTCTATTTCCTATTGCCATACATCTTGTGTATGACACAGTAAGTGAGAAACACCATGAAAGGTTGTTGAGGAAACAATTTTCCTCCATCAAACCCTTATGGTGGAAAATTTATTTGATGCACAGATCATTTAACTTAAAATCACTCAGTACCCTAATNAAGAAAAACACTGGTTTCTCAGCTGCTTAATGAACCTCAAGCCAAGCAGACAAGTGACTGCAGGACTAAAAATACAACAAAATAATTACAAACAAACAGTGGGGTTTTACTCATTGAGCATGTAAATTGTCCAGGGCTATCTAGAAATTATGACTGTAACAGTTTTGTTATATAATTTTGTTAATAACTATTCAACAAGGTGTTGCTGGAAGACTCACTGCTTTCTTAATATCCTACTCTAGATGGTTCAACAGAATTAGATAGATTAACAGTAAGAATGAAACAGAATTCTGATTTTACCACTCAGATAACAAATTCTGCCCCAAATTCTTCCTCAAAAGTACACAAATCAAGTCATGACTTATGTTCTTTCAAACTGCCTTGTTACCAATGCCATGATGCTTGGCTCTTTCTGTCAGCAGCTGAGGGTCGTGAATTCTCTGAGCTCCAGACAAGATCTCCTCCCCTCTCATGAACATATCGTACGAGTTAGAGGTTTTCTGGAAACACAAAGAGGAATTTATTTCTTACCTACAGCTCCACAGGATGCAAATATTAATCTCTCAATGACTTAATTCATGATATCCAATGCTGTAAAAAAGCCTATTTCCTGCTGAAGTGTCTGCTGCCCTGGAAGAATGTTTTTGCCACTTTTCAGTGATGGCAGCAGTGTTTGACCATGGAGATCTCTTCATAAAGCTCTCCCAGTTTTTGCTAATTTCTTTCTGGTATGTTTTCAGCAGTGAAGAGTAACTGGGAACATTTGACAAGTCATGTAACTCTGACCTGATCTTGTTATCATAATTTTAATTACAGCAAGGCTGGAACTAAATGGTCTTTAAGGTCCCTTCCATCCTAAACCATTCAATGATTCTATGAGCATATCAATACACTTTATCTGTATTGTCAGGTTTCCCCTATGTGGAATAATTTAAACCAAAAAAAAAAAGGAATTAAAAAACCCATTGACAACAAAAAGGAATTTTACTTACAGGATTGGCTGGATCTGGCATTGTATAAAAAGGCCTCACAGCAAGAGGATATTTGTCAAGAATATAGAAGTCTGTGTCATACTGAAAGAAGGTAATTTAAAATAGTTAGTATAAAACTACAAAAAGAACAAATTACAAGACAGAACCAGTGAATCTTTGAAATAAAATGAAAAAAATTCCCAACAGCTTCCCACAATATTGTCTAAGTTATCAATAAAAGTGGTGCATTCATTCTCAGTTTTACAATACTACTTTTCATTTAAACTTACAAATGCTGAGCAGTAAAATGTGTTGCTGTAACAGGTACTTCCTCCTCCCCTCAAAGATCTCATCTTCTCTTACAGATTTTGTTAGCATTGGTTTGCTTTTTTTTTTTTAAATTCTCCTAAGAAGTGGCTTTGGAACATACTAGCCTGTTTGGTGTCCTCAGTATAACATATGATAGAAATAAATATAAAAGATTGAAAATAGTTTGAAACTGCTTATTAATGACGAAGACAAAACTGACAGTAGATTAAATACACAGCCCCAAAATGGAAATGCAGTCAATTAAAAAATGGTAATCACCAACTGTTCACAACTTCTGCATGTTCTGAGATACTGTTTACATGCAGGTATTTACACCAACTCAATGACTCCACAACATCAGGTTTCAGATTTGGTGACAAATTATTTATTCTAAAATAATTGTTACCTTTTCCTTTACCAGGCGTCCCAGGAGCTTTTCATTAGGTGTGCTGAAAAAGATTATCATCATTAAAATGAAGTGATTTAAACTTGAACTGATAATAAACTTCATAAAGCCCAAAAGATTATAAGCTACAGAGCTGCTGCACCCTGACCTTTAGAAAATGTAGTACTTGTTTCTGACTTTTTTGCGTTGTGCACACAGAAACTGCAGAATTAAAGTGTATTTATTTGTTTCTGAGTATCTTGTATTGGTCTTAGAAATCCCTTAAATTAACTGGTACCTAAAAATATTCTTGCTCTCAATTTAACTTCTTCCTAATCATCATATCCTGATTACTAAAGAACTGTGTACTCTATTTCCTATTGCCATACATCTTGTGTATGACACAGTAAGTGAGAAACACCATGAAAGGTTGTTGAGGAAACAATTTTCCTCCATCAAACCCTTATGGTGGAAAATTTATTTGATGCACAGATCATTTAACTTAAAATCACTCAGTACCCTAATGGTGCTGGATATATTATGGAGAAGAACAGAAATGTTTTAATTCATTAAATGTCTTTAGAAAAGTTTATATATAAACTGCTAATTAAACCATCTCTCAGTAAATCAATGGCAATTCACCAAGATTGTTTAATCATTTTCCTGAGAGGTGGAAGGAAGAAATGGAAAGGTGTTACTTAAAAATAAAGACCTTAAGGCAGCAGAATCTTTTGGTTTAATCCTATTCAAAGACACGTTGTAATTCGCACAAGGACTGCAATTGCTGGACAGACAAACACTTCTTTTCCTTAGAAGGTTCAAGCTGCTCTCACTTTGTGTTGTCTGTTATTTTCTGTCAGATTTCAGAGTTTGCACCTAAAGCCTACACTAAAAGAAAGGATTATTTTCACATCCACTCTTTTACTTGTCAAGAGAAATGGACAGAAGTGCTGTTTATTCCTCTAAAAGCTGTGGTTCCTTACTGAGGGCTGTCAGGTGCACAGCACAAAACTGACACTTCACTACCACTTTCCCAAGACTGACACAGGTATGTCCTGCCAAGTACCTCAGATCCTCCTCATCACCCATCTCCACACCAGCCTCTCGAAGCATGGCCACACCTTCACGATATTCCAGCCTCAGAGTTGGCTCCAAAAACTTAAATGGCTCACATGGGAACTGTTTGCTCACTGTCTGGATTTCAGTTTGGAATCTACAGACAAAGAAACAAGAACAGAAACCAAACACAAAACGGTCAAGAATTTGCACCTCATAATGAGTTTGTGATTTTGCCACAAGATGTCCCTCTTGCAACACAAAAACTGTATTAAAACCACTTCTGGAGAAATTCTGTAATGAATTGTTTCAACAAAGTTAATGTATCTACTTCACTGATGTTAGTATTTTACAATTACTTCTGTTTATTCCTTTTATTAGAAATAATAGACAGGGTCAAATTTCCACAGTAAAGGCACTGAGAAATCATCCCTTTGATTTTGTAGCATTTACCTGGGTTCTTTTTTGATTTGAGTAATATTCAAATATAAACAAGAAATTTCCTTCTGGACAGATGAAGATTTGCATTTCTGCTGGCCAAACAGTCTAATTTGTAAGCAACTGGAAACCACTTCCTAAACTTCTAGCCTGGCTTTTTAATGAGTTAGACTGTGAATAATGGAAAATAATCCTTACTGTTATCATGGAACAAATGCAGGCTGGTACAAAAATTTTTATTCAAGAAAACTTTCTCATATAGTAAATATTAAAATAAATTTTGAAATAGAACAATCTATCAGTAGTGGCACAAAAGAAGGACATTTTAAATTAAAGATGGATCATCACTCTTAGGAAGTCCTTCCAATAGCAGACAGCAAGTTTCTTAGAGCAAGCCAGCACACTCCAGGAGATCCTAAAAGTAGTTTACTGGCCTATGGCTTGAGTGATAGAAGTCAGGCACAAATAAGTAGTTAAATAGTAAAGAGCAAAGCAAAAATATGTTTCAAAGTTGTGTTGTAAATCAGATTACCAATGATGATCTGACAAACTGAGGAGAAAAGGGTTACCTACTTCATACCACAGTGCAAGACATGTCAAACAAAGTTGCTCATTTAAAGAAGGAAATGCTCTTATTACCTTTCCTGAAGCCCCTTGAATATCTGCACCAAGGTATCTGCAATCTCATCTACCACTTCGTGATAGTGATAATTAAAAGCCATTTCAATATCCAGACCAACAAACTCAGTCAGGTGTCTGTGTGTATTGGAGTCCTCAGCTCTAAATACTGTAAAATTAAACAACAGAAATTCAAAGTGACCTGAAGTTATCATTCCAGTTGGAAAAATAACAATCTCTATCAGCACTTGGATTAGGTAGACATGAAAATTCTCACTGAAGACACAAATGAAACTGGCAGCCTCAGAGCATCACTTGTAACAGTGACAGCATTAGTGGTGCTCAAAGGATACAAGACAGACACAACCCATAGAGAGGCAGGATCTCTGGTTACACCGACAGACACAAGTGGAAAAAACAGACAAGCTTTCAAGCACACAAGAACTTTCAGATTTGAAAACTGCCTTTCTCAGAGGAAATGGGCTTGTGTGTGTCTTCTGGGATAGGTACATGAGTCTAATATAAACATGTCTTCTCATAAACCATGACTCATCTGTTAGTGATTAACAAGAAATTTAAGATCTTCTGAATTACTTGGAATTTTTTTTATACACTGTTACTGTTTTCCAGCATTTAGAGGTTATGTATCTTTAAACCATCTGAGGTCTTCAAAAAAACCTGCTGTATTGCCACCTAAAGAGGCCATGTTCTATCAGCTTTTGAGAAAGAAAACATGGAACTGGAAATTACTCATTTTATAATTATTTACTGATAGCCCAGTTAAAAGTAAGCCTGTTCTAAGTAACCTTGTTCAGTACCTGTACAGCAACTTTTCTGTCTTTACTGTCATCAGTCATCTCAACTGAAATTTGGTTTGGCAAGTGAAACTACACCAAGTGAAACCATTCAAAGTTTTTGTGTGTGTTGTGCATGTGTGTGTTATCTTCCTTGCACCACAGCTGCTTAAAGCCAGCAGGGCACACTCCAGACATTGCATAAAGCAAAGCTTTTCTTACCTGGCCCGACGCAGAAAACCTTTTCAAAGTCAGCACATATACACATCTGCTTGTACAGCTGTGGGGACTGAGCCAGGTAGGCACTGGTTTTGAAGTAGGATACAGTAAACACATTGGCTCCTCCTTCACTGGCAGCTGCAAAGCAAGTGCTTTTATAAGGAATCATTGAAATAAAATTAAGCATTTATTAAAATAAAAATATAAAAAATAAATCAGAGGTGGAATGATAGATTATTGGTCTTACATTTAAAGATCAGAAAGAGATTTTTCCTCAAAGCATATTAGAAGTAAAAGATATATTTGCATCCATCCATTCATGCCAAGGTAAATTTTGCAGCTCAGGACTGTCACACCTTGTCTTGCAAATCTGCAAATTTAGTAGTTTAAAATGTTGCTGTTCCAGCTGACCTTTACCTTAGAGTGAGAACAGCTGAGAATACATATCTGTACCAACACATCTACCTGCACCCCCACATTTCTGTGGAAACCAATCTTTGTCAGTGGCTCAGGCTTCCAGGGGTTCACTGCAGAGCCTGAGACTCAAGTGCATATTGTTTTGCTAGGACCATCCTCTCTAACTGAAGGCATAAATATCTCTCACAGCCAATCCCAGATTTACCAGAGGACAGGAGCCAAAGCTATAAAGCTCTTCTGCAATTTTCATAGACAGCTACAGGAACAAGGATCACATGCATTTGCCTCTCATTGCAAAGCACCTACCAAAACTGCACCACTTCACCTTGCCAGTTCCCAGTGTGTGATATTAGAGGTACAGTGGCCTAATACAGGTAACTTTTAAAAAACTCAAATCTTAACACAGTTAAGATGTTTGAATTGGAAGTTTAATAAGGATTGCATTGACTTAACCTAGTTAATTTTACAAAATATGGTCTCATCCAAACAATGGGATGCTTGCTGGCTTTCAGTGGGACACTGCACACTTCCTCAAAACTACTTGGGAGCCTTTTAATACTTCACACTATGTAACTGTCTCCATAGGAAAAAGTCATCCACTCTTTTAGTTCAATGACACTTTTTCATGTTGAAAGAACAGTTGCTTACATGCATTTTGTTAAAAAGTTCATTTTTTTATCTCAATCAAGAACTGTCCTCCAAAATATAAATACAGAAACATAAAATTCAGTAAGCAAAACACATGGACTTTATGAATGTACATACAGTAACACAAATGTTCTGCTCTGCTTTTCCATGCCATGTATCTTAGTGGCATCAACAGAACCTCAAAGAGCACCAATAAGATGGAAGAAAAGCCTCCATCAGTAAATCAAGCCATTGGACTTCTGAAAACAATACAGCAAATCAACAGAACTAGAAGCAAAATCTACATTTCAGTCTTTAAGGCTGAAGCTGTTATTCCACATTTCCAAAAAGTAAAAGGTCTACTGCCTTCTATTTTACTACATCCTCATTGCTAAAGTAGTGACAAATTGTGCCATATAATGGCATCATATTTTATACCACGATATGTTTGTTGCAACATCTTTATGATGGAATCTGCTTTTAATCTAAATTAGATGGGTTTTTTTTTATACTGAGAATGGAATAGGCAGTGCTCAACACTGAGAACACTGATTGAAGAATAATGCATATGATCAGAATTTAACACTGATATGTATTGCAAACTATATAAATCAGGTATATATATTATTTTTCTTGTCATTCTTTTAACAGCCTAAGTCAGGAGAAAAGTAAAGAACAACTCTGAACCTGCTAGAAGTTTGCTATGTTGCATCTAAGCTAGAAAGAAAACTTCATGTTTTTTAAATAAAAACTTACTAAATTTTTGTCAGATGGGTACACTGAGCAACTGTAAAAGAAGCACACCTGTAGCTGCTGGATCACATGTACAATACCTGAAATGATTTTGGGAGTCTGAATTTCCACAAATCCCTTGCGAATAAGAGTTTCTCGGAAAAGCTGACAAATACCAGACTGAAGGCAGAAGATTGCCTGACTAGTGGAGGTCTATAAGAAGAAGATAAAATAATGAATCCTGTGTTAGTTTTTCCTGACTCTATTACTTCTTCTGGACAGCTGGAAGGATGAATTTCTTCTCTCAGGAATACCTGATTATTGTCTCTGCCTAAACAGTGAAACGTGCAAATTCGTAATTGTCTGTTACACAGAAGGAAACAGGGAAAGAAACCAGAAAAATTATTAATTTCCATTTATAGCATATTCAGTTATAAATGAGGCACTATGGTCAATTCTACATTTTAAAAAAATACCTGATTTATGGGATGTGCTTCTGCAAATAAAGGTTTTTTAGTAAGAAATTGAATAAAAGCACTAAATCTATTAAAAAGCTTTCAGCACATTGAACTAGAACAGCTGCAGAATACACAGTGCAAGATAAAAGCAAAGCCATTAATAACTTACATAAGGTAGAAAAAGCTGTCTGTTAAAGGCTACCAAATACAACATCTTTGATGTAAAAACACTGCCACGTGTTAACTACGTACAACGCTGCCACAAAAACATCCAAAACCCAAGGTCTAAACTCTTAACATTTAAGCAGCCCACGTAACACCTGTTCACATGAGCTGCAGTTCTTTTTTCCCACCTTACTTCAGAAGTAAATTTAGCTGAAAACAGAAGTAGATTGAGCCTGAATTGATAATATTCTTTTTGTTTATGCACGTGACAGAACTGAGCTGCTCATCTGGGTTAGCAAATACCTACAACAAAACATTCCTGAACACTTTTGGCATGAAGAATAAAACAACCACCTTAGTGACTGCTGCAAAGGCTGCAAGGTGTCAGCACTGAAGCCATATCTGATTTTGTGCTTTCAGCACCTCAGACGTGACAGTGAGCAACCTAAAAGGGCACAAAAAGACCAACGAGTTCCTGCAAACGACCAAGAGAACGCTTCTTTACGACAACCTGCGTCACACAGCACTGTTTACTTCTCTTTCTGAACAGCACTCAGCTTTTCAGCTGGGGTAAGAAAGATCTTGTGGGCTTTTTCACATGACTCCTACCAAACCACAAAACAAAAAAACCCCAGCCAAAACAAATTATATTAAGCAGCCAAATTTAGAGAGAGTCAGTAAAAACGCTGAAATAAAGCTACATCCATCATCTCTGCAAGATAAAGATGTCCCTTCACCAACAAACCCAAAGAGAAAACTGCAATAACACTGTAGATCTGTAGCTTTTTGCTACATGTAACTTGCCATTTCAGCTGACCAACAAAATATTTCAGGCGTGTAAGTGGTTGAGACTAGTAAATAATAGCAGTTCTCACTGTCTGATAAACCACGTCTGACAGACCGCAGCCGCTACTCCAAATGCTCAAAATGAAGGAAATGAGGTTTTGAGCAACAGTTACAAAAGTACCCTAAAAGTATTTCACCGTTTTCATATTGGTCTCCCTGTGAATCAGACATATGGTAAGACTGCCTGAGTTATGGGCATAATTTGGCAGTGTTACATCCAAGTATCAGGATGATTAAAAGGGACTTTTTCTGCTTAACCATCTTCTACTTGAAAGGTGAAAGAGCTCACAACTTTAAGTCACATTTGAGTTTCCCAATAAAGTTTTTGATGAACTAGTCACATCTAAAATTGCTAAGAGAGTAACATTAACATAAAGCAGGATAGAAACAATGCCTCTTCTACCTTTGGTGTGAACCAACAGCAGTTTCATGTCAGAACAGGTGAGACTGCAGTAGGAAGTTAAACAGCCCCAGGAAAAAGAAAACTGGTTGCTAAACCCAGTTTGAAAGCAATTACATGGTCTGACCTAAAACTGTGCACAGAAACACAGCCAGTCAATACCTAACACAGCTCTGCAGTAACAAAGGTTCATCAGGCACTAACTCCTCCTTGTCCTTTGTAAGGATGCAGGGCAAGGATTCTGTCTACCTAAGCCATTTATAATGGTAAATTATGCTTAGAAACAGCATTTATGAAGGCAGCCAAATTCACAGAACTGGACACTGAGGCTTTTAACTGCAGACCAAGACCAATCAGCAATTCTCCATACCTCATATTAGATCTGACAAGACCACTCTTTTTTCACCAAAGGTGGCTGAGTTTCAGTGCCAATTCATTCTGAGACTGCCAACATGGATAACTGTTGGGAATTTGTGATACTGCAGCCTCCTTGTAAGAATTAAACAGACCCACAAGACATCTGAGATAAGCTCCTCAAGAACTGCATCTGACAATGTGGAGTCAAATCAGTGACCTCAAAAGTTTTATGTGCCACTACAATTTCCAAGTATTTTGAAAATGGACAAAAACCTTCAAATTTCATAACATTCTTTGCACTGGTGTGATGTTCAGAACACAAAGAGAACAAATTCATTTGAAGAAAATAATTCATTAACTGAGATGCTGGTATATATAGCAATCTATTTGCTACAATGGTAAGTAACACAGCCACAATTTGAGCTTTCACACTCAGATACAATACAGTAAACTAAAGACAGAGACAGCTTTCAAAATGAATTGATTTTTACCTTTGCCTTAAAATAAGATTTTGCTATGGCATTCTTTTTGTGTATTGTTTACTCCACATGAACCCTTCCACCTACATATTGAAAAAACTATCTCATCTGAGATTATGGCAAAGATAGCCAATATTCCTTCAAGAATTAATCAGAAACAGAAACAAACTTACGACAGTTCAATGCCGTTGCAGTTAACAATGTTAATGTTTTAACTCAGTCTGCAAAGTTAATTTTACAGAAAAACTCATTATTTTCAATAATCACCTTTGCTACAGACAGCAGAAGAAACCTTTAGGGAACAATGCTGAAGCATGGGTTTCAGTCATAGACTCACTCTAATGTCACCTGTGCATTTATTATTCAGATGCCACAAAGGAAGATATTAATGATAAAACTGAGCACTGCAAAATTATAAAAACAATTATCACTTTTCATTTAGCACAATCTGCAGTGCCAAAACAACAGCCACGTGTGCTGCCAAATGTGTTTCAGTGGAACTGAGGGCAGTTCACACCAACATAGTATCTCAGAGAGGTGAGACCAGTGCACAGACACAAAGAGTTGTGAACTTTCTTTTTATGCTCACATCAGCTGGAGAATTTGTTCTGCTCTCCCCTCATTTTTGCTTTTCTGATTGCCTGCTGTAGCTACCTATCTTCCACCAGGAACAAGCATTAAATACACAGTTGGCTAAATAATGCAATCTATATTCTTTTAAATAACATACATTATTTTAAATAATTTAAATAATTTTGCAATTTCTCTATAATAACTAGGACAAATGAAGGTTTTGCTAGGAAATAGAATTTGTGTTAAATAACTTTTTTTTTAAGCCCAAAGTGACTGAAGTCAGCTTTTATTCAAATGTCAGTATTACTTTTAGTGTAAGAACATACGAACATGGAGTTTATTGTCTAAATGACTGGGGCTGTGTATGTACTCACTGCCAAATCACTGCCCACAAGAAAATAAACTGTGCACTTGCTTGGTCATTACAGCTTGGATTCAGTCAGGAAAAACACAGCTTTTGCAATGAGGAAATTGAATCCAACACAATGAAATCAAGCTTGAAGTAATCAGGTATTTGGAAAAAAGTGCATTAAGATCAGTGTACAGCTGGATTATCACATAACACAGTCTGACATCCATAAACTACTACAGATACAGTTTAATGTTAATGCTCTACCCTGAGCAGTATAAACAGGATAATACTGACCCTGAAGAGGCTTTGCTTAGATCTCAATGAGCTGGGCATTAGCAGACACAATTGTAGCAACAGGACTGCAGAAGACATATAATTCAAGTCACATTTGGACAGATACAGTTGAGATAAAAGTCCTGCTGAACATAAAAAATAAGCCAGAGCAAGGACATTGGTCAGGTCCATTGTAAACATGGCTGAATCTGAATTGAGTTTTTCTTCAGACTTTTTCAAAGATAAACTGAGAAGTAATCCCAAGAATTAGTGTTTCTTGTTTCATTAGTTTTTCTAAACAATGTAAGAACTAGATGAACATGAACTGGTATTTCTAAGAAGCAAACTACAAGAATCAGTGTTTCACTGGTCTTTTCTTCACTGTTTTTCATGTACCACAGAACTTAATGAAATATAGCTTCTGCAGGTCTTTTTACAGACATGGGAAGTCTACACACCACTGAATACTTCAGCAAAACTTAAGAACAGCAGAAAAGTAAAGATTTAAAATCACAGTCAGTGTTCCACTTTGCCCTTTTTAACTGTTTCAATAAGTCAATGGTAAATCAAACACCTCTATGATCAAGTGGACTGATTTCCATTAAGCCACTGTGAAAAATAGAAACTTAGGTCAACAGCAGTTTCCTCACAGACACCTCTGGTTATGTAAAAGAAAATCTAGTCTACACAAGGACTTTTCTTTCTTCTTACCAGCTCTCTTTTCTCGAAAACCCCAAGTTTTCTACTCCAAGTGTGTGATCTGTATTTTATGAGTTAATCTAATAGGAACAGGCTCATTCTTCCCCAGTAATCATTCCTTGGAAATGATTTTCAAAACCCCTGAGCCCTAAATAATCACCATTTTCTGTCCATACATCACAATAACAACTACAGCAGTAGCTTGGCATCTTGGCATTTAAGTACTTCCCGTCCCTAACCTTAAAAAACCCGAACTACCAGACACTTCTGAGAGATCCTTGTCAGCAAACAAAATGAAAGATTGTTCATAATTCACTGCAATACTCAGTCTATTTTCATATGTACACAAGAGTGGAAGTCTTGCAATCTTTGCAACATACTTTGCATCTTTCATCTCCACTAATGTAATTTCCTTATTATTAATTACATTCTTCGTATTGCATCATAACCAAACCTTCCTTGGTATACATCACAGCTGGATGGAGTGATGCTATTTTTGAAAATCCAGGTTTTTTCATTCATGCAATAACGAGTTTCACAGCTCCACTTTATCATGACTTGGCCCTATCCAATTAACTCCCTTCATTAATCATTGCTTAAAATTAGCTAATTATTTAACTACTTTAAATACTGCATTTAAGTGGACAAAAACACATACAAGGACTTTTTTGTCTCAGCCTAACCAAGATCTATGTATTTAGTTTGTTAAATCTTTCTCAAAATAAGAATGTCCCTATTTTTGATGTTCAGTGACTTCCTTCTTCCTTAAAAAACTGGGGCACTGAGGAAACCAGAACTAGATGATACATTTACCTGTGGCTGGACTTCCTCCCACACTTGTAGAAACACATCATCACAGCATCTCTGTTAGAACTATTCTGTTAACATTTTTTTCCCTGTTGCCCATTTTGGTTTTCCTAGAAGGAACAGCTATGAGAGCAATGGTTTCAGATCACTGGATGTGTGGAAACACATCATGTTTCCAGTCCTCCTTAGGACATGCCTACTTAGGCTGTGCATTTGGAACACTAAAGGCTGTTTGAAGCCCCATTTATACTCCAGTAGCTACAATCTATGGAACCAAATCACTAAAAATCAATTACTGCTTTCTGGGTTTCTTTGTATGCCCACTCTTGTGATTCCACTATGTACAGTGCTTAGGATGTACATATATTTATAAATGCAAATGTGTTCTCACTGAAATTTCCCCGTTCTTCATTAAATATATTTTCTGCTTATCCAGCACTCCTTTTAAAAAACCAGATGAAAAATAACACATATTTAGAATCTGCTTTTGTTCTGAAACAAATAATGAAAGGTGCAACAGAAAAGACACAGAGAAATGTGACACAGTCTGAGACAGAAACCTTTCCTATGCAGCCACAGGTGTATGCAGAGGGTGAGACTCAGACACTGCAGTACTGAGATCTGGCATTTCATCCTTCCACCAATTCTGTGAAAAGTTAACCTGAATTCCTGTCCAGCATGAAAGAGCTGTTTAGCACCACACTACAGCAGCTGCTGGAGCTAAGGAGAAAAACAGCTTCTTAAGACATAGGTTCAGAGCTCAAAACAAGGTGCCAGACATTGCTGAAGAAAGGGTGTCCCAACAGTGGTTGGGACACACCAGCTGGACGAGGTTACGGCAACATCCACCTTCAGGTCAGCAGCTGCACCCTCCAGGCAGAACTGACAACTAATGCCCCACTGCTGTTCTGACAAAGGTATTTCAGAAGGACTGGGAGAGCCATGCTGGACTACTGGATGTGTACAGGAGCAGAAGAACATTAGTCCAGTCCTTTCCATTCCATCTCTTGTGTTTATTCTGGCATGAGTCTTCCTTCTTTTTCCATTACTATTTACATTTTTAGCCTTTGCTCTGCAGATGCCCTCAGCTGCCTTACAGACAAGGACACCTCCAAGCCATTTTCACCATTCACTTCAGTATTTTTAAATGTTATTTCCCTTTGTAGAATTTCTCTGTTCTCTTTAGGCCTCATGGCTCCTTCCAGCTTATTATAGAGGTGTTTCTTCAATTTAATGGATTTTCTTAGGTTTCTCTAGAGTGCTGTTGGTTATTTTTATTCATCACCAGATGTTCACGTAAAGCTTGCAGTTCAAGCAACCCAGACTTGTCCCTTCAATTCAGTACACTGCCTTAGCACTACCAAAAGCTGATCATCCTTCAAATGATTTTCACATTCAATCATTAGTATAGAATTCCTTTCATTAAAGGCTTAATTTAAGACAGATGAAGAGACCAATATGATGAGATACTGAGTATGGTGAAAAGTAATCACAAACTGAACTTACTCAGTATCATACATAAGGTCAAGTGAAAAGCAATTAACTTTGGTACAAGTAAAACACTTGACACAAGTAGTTTTAGTTGCTGAAATAAGGAGATCAGATGTTGAAACGCTCTAAACATCTCAGTGCCAGAACCTTTCCAAATTTTCCAATAAATGGCTTTTTTGTTTCATTTCTCAGATGCATAGATTAATTTACTGAGAAACTGCCATGATCAAGAACTGTGAAGGAAGCACTAGGTATAAAAAAAAAGAGCTAAGTACAAGTCCTCAATCAATGTTAATTAAATTTTATTTTGGAGAGCCTAAAGTGGCTAAAAAGCCTGGGAGAAAGCCAGGATGCCTCAAGCCAGTAATGGTTGGTTAGTTACTTACACATGTAAGTGTTAGCTGCTATTTCATTAAAAAGCAATCAAAGTTCTGTCAGAAATTTAGCAAACAGTATTTTAATGCTGATCAGAAATGGTAAATATTTGGGAGGTCTATGAATTCACAGAAGGCTGGATCTCTATAACCTGGATAAAGAAAGGTGTTTCAGGAAAAAAAGAAAGGAAAATTAATGCTGTGGAAGAAACAAAGACAATGAGATTGGTATTGTGGAAGAAACAACATCAATACTGTGGAAGAAAAAAAGCGAATGAGATCAGTATTGTGGCAAGGCTTGCATTACACAGCACCTCAGCTGCCCATTAAAACTCAGAACTCCCATCTTATACTTCAAAACCAAGCTCTTTACAGATTTTGGATGACAAAAGCTGTATCTGAGAAAAAATGTTGTCTCTAAATGGTCCCTATTCAGTTACTTTTGACTTTTGCAGCTAAAAGGCCCAGATGTACACGGCCACATGTCAAATCATCAACGTTTGCCTCTGAACTACCAATATATGTTCTCTAATTAGTGCCAGGAAAGACGAACATTTAGGCTTCAAAAATTCTGTGCTTTTACAATACCATGCAAAACCACAAAAGCACGTAGTTTATTTTTCTTCTGGCCAATAAATTCCATCAAATTCATTATTTTTATTGCTTCACAGATTAGGAATATGAAGAATAAACACTTGCAGGCAAGCCTGCAGCACTACATGTTCCTTACCCTCAGATCAATGATTCTGTTGTCCAGTCTTGTATCTTGGTTTACAGTAGCTCTTCCATCCTAAACAGTTGTGCAAAAGCAAATAGTGAATACACACACATCCAAAAAATAAACAAAACCAAAACTTCAACAGAACAAAATCAATGTTCAAGTAAAGCCATGTGTTATTTCTATGTTCAGCAGAACTTCTAGATCGTTCTATAAGGAACATACAGCAAACCAGCAGCACAGCAAGTTTAAGGTGTAACTTCTCCCAGAGGTCACAGGCAGAACCCAACTATGAGGATGTAGCAGACACACACACAAGATTAGAAACCCTCTGGTTTTGACCTTCTACAGCAGTTCAGCAGACATCAAAGCTCTCGAGATGTTGAACACAGCTCTGGATAGCACAAAGGAAGTAAAATGCAAACCTAACAAACCCCCAGAATCACTGCATTAAGGAAGTTGCCTGGCTTTCTTGCTTTTGTTCAGCTACAAAGACAATAAAAAGCATTTGAGGATGCAAGTTTTCACCTCCTCTCCTTCCACTTCTGGTCGAACAGCATCATCCAGCTGTAAGGGCAGCCGGGGTTCGGCCGAACTGATCACATAGATCTGAAATTGAGAGAGAACAGAAATAGCATGAGGCTCTGCTCAAAAGGAGGTGTGATTTACAAAAGGATATTTCTAGCAGAGACTTGAAACAGTGTTTGCATAGGCTGCTCGCTCTAAGGCTGTGATTTTATTCCAGTACTTGAGATACACCGTGCATTCTCATGACAATACTGAAGTGCTTAGTTCTTGCTTTCCCTTTGAAAGATTTGAAGTATCTTTTTTTCTTCTGGGAAGCACCAAATTGAGCAAGTTCATACAGCCTGAGGGACAGACCTTTTGGCATGAATCCCAGCTCTGAATATACCAGATTTCACTGAGTTTTAGGTTTTGATTCCAGCAAGATCATCCCATTCTACTCCTTGTTAATGTATTACTTATCATCTGAATATAGCTGAAAGAGCTATTTCTGATTTAAAAAATTTATGAGATAACTCAAATACAATTAGAGAATGAAAACCACCTTGCTGTGCCTTACAGTCTAGTATTGCTCCTAGAGGAGCAGTGAATTTGATGTTCTTTCAGAAAAATCAAGCACAGGATAATCTGCACACATACTAAAACATGTTTCTCCAAGATCTGCAGATTTTTCCCAATACTGTTAGCTGTAACAGCCATTGTGCTCTACTCCCGAGGTGACTGGGCTTCTGCTGTATTGTAGGCATACAGTTTAGTTAAAAACCTTTTGAAGAAAAGGATATTACCTAAAGGTTTAAATATGCTTTCTATTTAAACAAATTATAAAGTTACACTTCCTCCACCCCTACAGCACAAGCTACAGGAACTTTAGATTTCAAAAGCTTCCATGTAAGCCAGTGAGAGTTTATTTCTGTGAGAATTATGTATTCCAGTCCATTGTACTGAGAAGATTGTAACTCTGATAAAGAAGAAACTCCTGATCAGCACTTAAAGAGAAGGAGAATTTTTATTCCAATTATTATTAACTGCTGCAGTTAAGAACCAAAAAGTAGAATTACAAGCTTTGCTAGCCAAATTGTGCTAGCAAGATCCTTTATTTTGATACTGTAATTCGAATGGCAGATAAAAATAGGAAAATATAAACTCCAAATACCTTAAAACAAGAAGTGTTTAATTTTACATATGATACACTGCATTTTGTAGTTTAAAGCAGTTTACTTCTCTGGCATGGGATTCCTTACTGACAAAGTTTATATATGTAGACAGACTGACAGTCTCAACAGATAATCTATCAAACAACTGGCCAGTGCTCCATTTGCTCAAAAATTTACCCTCTGAACGTGAAGCTCAACGTCTTGCTGAGTACAACCTCCAATTTTCTGATGTGCTTTCCTCACAACACCTTCTATGTCCACAATGCTCTCTTTGGTGATGCTGGCAATAAAGAGAGGACAGAAGGCTCAGTAAGTTCCATTGCACACTGCAGCACATCTGCACTGAGCACCAGGACATTCATGCACTGTATGGACTGCTGAACAACAGAAAGGAGTTAAGGAGCTGAAGTTACTTTTAGATCTAATAACTGAGTAATGAAGGAGTTTGCTAAAATATCCCCAGCCACAATGAATTCAAACTGGGATGGAAGACTTGTGAGGGAAAGAATTATGACTGAGCTCAGTGCTCGCCCATTGTGTGTGTGTGTGTGTGTTTATACATAAACTGACAAGTGGCAGAGCTCTTTTTCTAGGCCACAGACACTCTTCCATGTGTCAGCTGATGCAATTATCTGCAAGATGTGTCTTCACCAGCAGAACAACAAACTGAAGGGAAGTCCCAGAACTGAAGGGGAAAATCAGAACTGGTTCAGCTTGTTTAAACTACATGACTTGTTACTGAAAGATGCAAGATGCTCCAAAGTCATTTCCCTGTGACAGGGGACATCCTAACTGCTCTCCACTAACAGTCATTAATAGTACATTAAAACACCACACATGATCCTGAAAGTCTCCAAAAGATATGATATAATGTATGTGTGCTATGAGCAAACAGCAACAAAAGCCTCAAGAGTCAGAGGTGAGAAAAGAATTTGTATGAGCAGTTTTTATTTATGCATTTAAGGTACCAACTTTAAACCAGCACTTTTCTACAGATAATCTCACCCTCACTGGAAATAAGTTTTCACTCTCTCTCTGTTAACTTGTAAGAGGCCAAATATCTAAAAAGATTACTTTCCTTTTTAGGAGAACTCATGTTACAATTAATCTTTCACTTGTGAGGCCTTCTTGAGAAAGCTGAAAAGCACTTTATGTACATCACTTGACCACGTAAGCCCTTAGACAGCAGGAAATTATCAGGCCCACAATTTAACTGTAAATAATAAGAAGTGAGTGAGGATGTCATCAGACAATCTGGCTGCTGCTGAAAGCAGCAAAGCAAAGAGCCATTAACAACCCTCAACTTTACAAGGCCAACACTAATTTACTTTGAATAAAAATCCTGAAAAATCTGATATTAAAGTAACAGTGGAAAATGCAAGCATCAAATTCTCAAAACCTAACAGTGGCACTATAAGTAAATTCCAATTAACTAAAAAATAAAAAGCCAAATGTGAGTGTTTTAGCTGAACACTCCCTTTTTTTGATGGCAATAGTTTCAGGTGATAGAATTTATTAGCTGCTCTACAGTTAATACAGACCAGGGTGCTTCATATGCTTGGCTTGCTTAACCATGAGTAATTCCATGTACTGCACTGAATTTGTTAACAGTGTGTTCTGGTACATTTACACTTTAGAAGAGCTACAGTTGCTCAAATCATGACTAAATTTGTACAAAGCAGAGGCTGAAAGCAGGCTTTAAGTAAGAATCCATTTAGTTATGGGTGAGCCTCCATCTCCATTATTTTAGCAGAGGCAACAAGTATGAGAAAAGGACAATCGAAATGACATCAAGTGCTTCCAAGTGCTTTCTATTACAAATGATTCTGTTTCAAACTCCTTGCACAGACTGTGGAACCAATACAGTGCTTTGGATGCAAGACAGCGAGATCATCTATGAGAATGTATGATGCTAAACCAGTATTAAGTGTAACTATAAATTCCCTTTGCTTTTCAAATGCGGGAATGTTTAAAAGAATTAAAGTTTTACTCTTATGTGAACTTTTTTCCCTAAACAGTTCTCCTCTCTCTCTTTTTCCACTTCCTTTTCCATGTCAACATTTTGGCAAATGTCCAGAAAACACCACTGATGACATGAATAGCAGTGTCTTCACTGAAAATATCCATTTCTAATCTGCTGAAGAAAAGCCCTCTCACTAATAACAGCAAATAATGATTTAACCTTGCTGAAGGAAATTCTCTGAGCTGTGAAAAAGAAAATAATAGTTACATAGAAATGTGTTGTATGTTGGATTCATAATCAGAATTGTGATCCCATAGATGAGAACTGTTAGTGAAGTCTGTACAGAGCTCTGATCAGAACATGCAAGGAATTCAAGACATGCAAAATGGTATCAGGTTAAAAATACAGGAAGAAACTGACTTTCACATCACTGTAACTGCAATACTGCAGTTACAAACTTGCATAATAACTTTAAAACTTTGCATGTAGGATAAAATGAGCTTTCTCTCCATCTCCACACTGGAGTTGCAATTAAAACACGTTTCTTGATTTGAAACATATTTAAAACTGTAGCATTCCTTAGTCATTACATCTGCCATAATTTTAAGATGTATTTAAACCGAGCTCCTAACTGTGTAGGTCCCTGTAACCAAACATGCAAGTAATTGCCTGGGCACACAAACACCAGGAAGGTTCCTACTGCATGTGACCATCTTTGTATTTATAATCATCCATCATCTCCTCTAAACCTTCATTTGATAATTAAAAAATGTGCTTTTCCTCATTTATGCTCCACATTTAATCCAGCATGGAAATAAAAGCTTGTGTTTTGACTTCTGTTTGAACCATGCTCAGCATGACCTAGAACTGGAAGTATCTGAAATCCCTAACATTGCACCAATTGTAAACTACAGAAACCTGGAAGGTGCTGCTTTGATCCCAACAGGTAATTCCAAGAATGTGACTGAAAGGGCATTTTCGGTTCAAGCTGCAACACGAAACAAGATGTTTTAATAAAATGCCAGTAACTACAGCAAAGCATTCTCCACAGCAGCAGGAATAAGTCATCTAGGTGATTTTTGATAAAATTCCCCTGGGTAACAAAAAACCCCCGAACACCAATAAAAGTCAACAAGCAGCAGAAAAACATACCAAAGTACCACAATTTCCATTGAGGACAACAACATTCATACATGTC
Source organism: Notiomystis cincta (assembly GCA_013398075.1). Taxonomy (NCBI): domain Eukaryota; kingdom Metazoa; phylum Chordata; class Aves; order Passeriformes; family Notiomystidae; genus Notiomystis; species Notiomystis cincta. Next base: position 761,032 of record VZRX01001673.1, read on the forward strand.
ATTAATATTACCAGGGACTAGAAACTAAAGTAGGATGCATAAAGCATTAAGAAAAGACAGATGACATTTTTACATTGTTTAATCCAAAGAGAAACTATTTTAGTACATGGATTCATGAAGTCCAACAATAAAAAATTCCTCTCTATAGGAAACTATTTTATACGTAATATTCAGAAAAATCAAGATTATCATTTCTTAAGTGTCCACTAGATGCCTTATGTCCCTCTTAATTAGCTGCATGTCTATTAGCCAAGACTTTCTCTTTTAACCACAGGATTGCATTCTTGCAGTCTTTATAACAACATCTTTCATCAACAGCTTCGTGTTGCAAGCTGAACCCTATGCTGGCCTCCCAAAGTGAATCACAATCAACACTTTCTTGGTTAAAAGCCTGAAGAATAGGAAGAAACCTGGTTATTTATAGACTTTAAATAGAAAATTTTTACTTCTTCTATATCATCTATATTTATTCTTGCATTTTCTTGTTTTTTTTCTTTAACACCTTTCTGTAAGCATACTGCACAAATTATATTAATACATTATTAAATTTTAAATATTAAATTATTATCTTGAGACATAATAAGCAATGATCCTTTATCTGAATGCCAGTGAAAGTGAAGGCAACGGTTTACTTTCAAAAAATGAGTGCATTTTGTTAGCAGTTAAGAGCACAAACATTTTGCACTCAATAAGAGCAACTGTAATCTTGTCTGCACAAATATTGCAAGTACGCATGAAGCCCCCTGAAAGGAAATTATCTCATGTTGTATACAAAAAGGCCATGTAAACACCTGTTCTTATTCTCTTTATTTGAAAAATATAATGATTGGTTTCTTATACCAACACTCTAACACTTGGTTAAACCCAGATATCTTCTGGGGAAAAAAGAAGCCAATCTGTTTTTAAAGATTTTAAGTAACAAAATCCATAATGCATTTTTAGTAATTTTCACTAAAAAAAATCCAAATTTTATTTCCATTCTAAATTTCCCTAACTTCATCCTCTGTTCATCACATCCTGTCATACCTTTGGTTCTGCAGTGTAAAGAACACCCTGCTGTGCCTGCACAGGCACCATCAGACTGGGATTTAAGTGCCTGACCATGTATCATTTCATCTTGCAACCTCACCATCAACCTTTTCCAATCTGACATTTATTCAGATACAAAGACAACAAAAGTGGAGAAAATATTCCAGAATTGCCTAAAAACAGGCACATATTACATTAATGGCATTTTCTTTTCCAAAACTTAAGGGGTTCCTAGCATAATACATAAGAGAACTGCATGGGCTCCTGTCAAGTCAGTCATCTATCACAGTATCACATTTCTCTCTCTCTTTTCCTACTTATTAATCCTGGACACACACAAAATCTGACCAAATGACCACAAAGGTACAAATTTGCACTGAAGAGCATTGAAGTGATGATTCTAAATGAACCCTGGTTACTATACACTCCTGAGTCCCTGTTTACCAGTCCAATTTCTGTGTCACCAGCAAACTTAGCTGCAATTTGACATTTTGTTCCAGTCTACTGATATAAAAATTAAGCAGAAATGTATAAAGAAAATATTCTGCAATATCCAGCAGTCTTTCTGGTATTACCAATTTATCTAGCTAAAGAACTTACACATATTTTTCTACATTGTGAATTATTTCATACAAGTTAACAATTCCCCCCCCCTCCCCTTTTAATCTCTTTCCTGCATTTTTACTCTCTACTCTACTGCAAAGAGTCATCAAGTTACTTCCTGTGCAAGGGCAAATTTTTTGAGCAGCTAAATTAGAATCTGTTAACCACCTCTTCCAACTGCTCTATCAGCTCACGTGGCTCTGGCAGTTGGGGTGGCGGGAAAGGCTCAATGCTGAGATTGAAAGGAGAAAGAAAACCAAAACCAGCCACACCCAATGCTTGATGGAAAAAAGCAGGTTGATAAATTACTAAGACAAATTACTAACTGACATCTCTGCTGTCTAAGAGACAATTAACTGTTTCTCTTAAACAGCATCCCTTGCAGGACCAGGTTGAATCGGGGTTTTTTTGATAAAAGACAGAATGATTCTGATAAAAGAAGAATGATTCCACAGCTGCCAATCCAGTATCTCTGCTGGCTCTGTGCTATGTTTGTTTTGGAAGTTAGAAACCTTCCATGGTTAAACTCACAGAAATTTCCTTGCAAACCTGAGCTGAACCATTGTAAAGTATCTTTCACTAAAAAGGAAGAACTCACATTCTAATGACAATGGAGGTAATTACTGTATGAATGTTGCTGACCACAGAAAATTATGAAAGTTCTTGGTTTCAATGTGCCAATAGCTAAAAGAGGAACGGGTTTGTTTATAATTTTTGAAAAATTGTACAAAAAGATTTCATTATTTAATCAACTAGCATGAAAAATTCAAGATCCAGAATTCTACAAACTATTTTAAACAAAGTTGTGGACACAGTATGAAAATCTGAGAAAAGAGCACGTGGAAAATATAGTTTATGTACTATCACTGAAAATATCTAAAAATTTAACTGAAATATAAGACATTTAAGTTAAATGTTTTCTTCAATAAATATCTATTTCCTCATTTAACATGTAGGAAACGAGGTGATAAAAAAAGACACTGAGAAAGGCAGGGAAACAGGATAGTTATTTTTAGACATCTAAGCCCAGCCTCATCTGCTAGAAATAATGGGATCATTCCAGAGCAGGTGAACAGCAGCAGGGAAGTGACTGAGGACAGGCACGTACTGGGGTTCTGCTTCAGGTGCTGCTGACACAGTGACCCCACGTGCACTCAGCAGTCAGGGAGCAGCAGCAGCCTCTGAAGGACAAGAGGCAGCTGCAGTGGCAACAGCAGACAGAATTGTAGGAGATGAAACACTGGAAAAAGTGAGAGCGTGGCAGGATATTAATAAAATAGGTTTGTTGGTGGGAAGGAATCCTGAGATAACTGCACTAATGGTGTTTAAAAAAACAAAAGCAAATCTCCAAAAGAAAATCCAGAAGGCTGTAACAGACAGTTACACCATTCAGACAACACGATGATAAGCATGCAAGCATTTCAGAAGCACAAATAATAAGGAAAACATGAATGTTACAAAGTAAATGAGGCTGAAGTACCAGGATTCAGGTAGCAAATGCCATCCTCCAAAAGGAGCAGAATGGAAAGTCAAAACACAGTATAAACATCATCAGTCTGGCTACTCTGAGGAATTCAGGTCTGTCTCATCAAGAGGGAAGATGTCAGGGAGTTGGGAAGAATCTAAGGATGAAGTTTTGCCTGGTTTAACAGCTCACTGTTGCCAGAAGAGAAAGGAGCTTTACCCCTCTTTCCAGATACCCTCTTCCACCATTTACCGTTCCTTGTTAGCTCTGAACCTCCATGACCTATTGCAAATCACTAATCTGGCAGGAAACTAACTGAGTAAAAAAAGATCAGTGAATCACAAAAAGCCATCACAGAAGGTTTATAAGTGGCAGTCAGCATATGGAAAAAGAGAGTAAAGACCAGCTCTCCCTCATGAGTTCCTAGCCACAAAGATCTACTGATCATGAAGAGTAAGAATTTCAGCTGTGGAGGAAAGAACCACAAAGAAAACTAAAAACCAGAGATATTGGAGAGAACTGGAGAATAGAAGGGTGTGCATCACAACTCTGAGAGTTGTTCCACTGTTCTGCAGCACAAGTTTCTCGAGGGAGTACAGGCAGATTGTTGGGAGTGTAGAGGGAGATGAATTAGGGAACAAGTACATTATACACTTAATTCTTTTCAAAGATTCCAAGCACTGGAGAGAACAAATCATTTCATGAAGAAACAGAACACTTCACTTTGGCTCATAAACACCTGTGAACAGCATGTTTCACACTGGCCCTGCCAGCACTGAGCACCGCCAAACAACAAACACTGCTGGTTCTGTTTTCCCGTTGCCTTGAACCCCGTCAGCAGAAGCATTATCCCAACCTTCTTAACTTGGCTTCTGGAAGTCTCTGCTATAATGAATCCTTCCCCTCCCTGACATATTGAAGGTTGAAGGCTGTAGCACTTTTGCAGCTAATTAGTGGGGGCTCCCTTCCCAGCCACGAGAGTAGTGCCAAGAACTACACAGAAGCAACTCAAGTGCCACATGTTAAACATATTCTGCACCGAATAAACTGCACAGAATTGATCAGCATTTCTATTTGTGAACAAGCAGACAGACATGATAAAGCACATTGTCACACAAGCATATTTATTACAAGGACAACTTGAAAGCACAATCTTGAGGCAAATAGAAGGGAAAGGTAATTTTTTATCTTTAGGAACAAAACAAACCAAATAACTGAATTCAAATTGCTGCAACAAACATTTTTTCAATTGGCAAGTCTAATTATTACCCCTGCCAAATTTTTTAAAATTAAAATGTTAATGCCAATAATAAGGTGTAGGTAAGACTAACCCAGTGCACAGAAACTACTTTTAATTTCTTCAACTCAGTAAGCCACTTGCAATATGGGACTTCCTCACATCATTTCTAAGTATAAAATGTATTACTACACTGCACGTTTGGCAATAGAAGAAAAACCTTGAACATGTGCAGACACACACCACCACCACACACCAAACCAAGTGTCCCACTAAGCTCAGCCTGCCAGACTTTTTGTTAGCCAGCTTGGAAGAAAATGTAGGTTGTCTGTGGCAAGAGAATGCTGCTTCAGCAGTTCAGAATGAATTTCAAGCCTGTTCTCTATTTTATCTTTTGTCACTATAATGTATTCAACGCAATAGAGAGCTGACAATTTAAATAACTACATTTTAAAACAAACGAAGCATTGATGTTAATGTGTGAAAATGGTCCCAACCCCTGGGAGTCCTGGTTCCCACCATTGTTTACTCTGACAACAGGATATAATTGCTTACTTACTTGGCAGCAAACTTTACCATCTGCTTGCTTGCATGCTGTCCCACAGCCACGAGAGCCTGGATATTAAACTGCTGCTGACGCAGGACTAAGAAACACTGCTTCCCTGAATACAAAGCAAAACAACACAGGTGTATTAAGGACAAGTTACTCGAGGTCTTTGTGAATGAGAAAAAATTCTTTACTACTTAAATATAAGCTGAGCTTTTAAGAATGTGCATCTCTCTCTCTCTCTCTCATTCATTGCTGCCCCTCCCCTCCAGAAAGCTGCTCAGTTGTACATGTACACACACACACACACAAACACACACAAGCATTGAGATAAATTAAATAATTCTGCTGCACATCTATAAACTTTTAAATGGACGTTTTCTAAAAATAACAGTATGCCTTCCAAGATAAAGAATATTTAGACAAAAGAAAAACAACGAATCATAACTTTAAAAGTAACTTTTTCTTCAACTGCAAGAAATATATCACACTTTTCCTTGTTTCTTTGCTCACAACTACTTCAAGTCTAAATGATTTTTAAAGAAATTTTTTCTCATCTTCTCAAATCAAAGCTGTAGAGTTCACTTTACAAAGCTGCTCTGAGAGAATTAGGCTTGATTTTGCACCACAAGGACTAAACCAACAATGTTCATTCTATAATACACCACACATTCAGAGTGAAGGGGAACAAAAGGAGTATTGATTCTAATGAATGACAAGAACCTAAAAGACCCAATTAAAAATTCCTGTAAGAGCAATTTATTCATGAACAGCTTAGGGAAAAAGAAGTTAATAGGAATTAATAACAATGTACAAAGAACATAGTGCATTTTGTTGACTTTTGAAATGGGTATTTCCAAGTCAACAAAGATCTTTCTAATCTCTTTAGCTGACAGTTAAAATCATTTCATACTTCTTCTCACATGTCTAATAATCATTTATTCCTTAACTTAGTTTTAAGGAAATATGGTGATTTTAAATGCTTCTTCCTAGAGAGAAATTAACAACAGTTTCACTGGTGTACCACTGTCTGATAAAGGCACCAGGATCACTTTAACTCCAAGTTCTGACTCAGAATATCCAAACATTTCCACTGAAATGGTGAGAAAAGGAAGAAGCCAGAAGTTTTGTTATAGACAGCTACCTCCCTGTTGCTGTTGACTTAAACTCTAAACCAATGAACAAAGATATAACTAACTTCAAAACTGACACCAAAAAGCCAGTTGCAGTTTTCATTTGTAATTATACAGATTACCATTCCTGAAACATAGCTACAGAAATTCAAGAATATCAGAAAATAAATGCAGAACTCTTGACACACAATCTCATGGAAATAAAAGTAAACATATGAAACTAGAATATTATTAAATATTAATTATTGGAAATAACTAATCTTGTCTTATGACAAACAAAAATGCAATAAGATTAATTACATATTTTCAGAACAGAGTACAACTGTTTCTGTATTCCAGAGGCTGCAATATCCAGTATGATACAGATGCACGTATTTCTTGCAGGCAAACATTAAACAACAGATTTAAATTAGAAAAATATAGGCTGTGTTTCAGATCCAGCAAGTCAACAAAGAAAGAACAATTTTTCCCCAGGACATGATATGCTGAGTTTCTTTAGATAACAGAGTCATATCACACATCTCTGACATCTCAGTGTTTCTTACAAGTTGGATACAGTATTTCCTAAGAGATAGTATTTGTCTCCATGATTTTAGTCACAAACAGTTTAGCAAAACATGATCAAAGTTTCAGCAATGATGTACTAGGTGTTCAAACATAAAATGCACAGCTGAAGACAGCTAGGATGTCACTCAACTATAAGACAGGGAAATAATGAAGGGACCTGCTACCACAGAATAGTTTGGGTTGGAAGAGACTTTTAAAGGTCATCCAGTCCAATCCCCTGCAACAAGCAGGGACATCTTCACCAAAAGCAGCTTGCTCAGATCCTCATCCAAAAGTCTGGAAGTCTGATGAATATCTGCATCACAAAAGGACTCAAATGTCTTTGCTATGAGTAAGAGTAGCTGATTTCATGAAGGAAGGGGATGTTTTGCAGAACACAATCACTTCTAATCACACAGAAGATAAGTGATCAAATGGACCTCACTCATAGGACTGGTTAAAATATCCCAATCACAAAGATTAAAAGAGGAAAGAGAACTTTTCCTGAGAGAGCTGAAGGCATTCAAAATAAAGTATCAAAAAGACCAGCCATAATCAAATCTAGCTCATGCTTAGAAGCCTTTTCAGATCAAGAAATGGGAAAAAGGCAGCGTTTGAGAAAGAAAAATTAGGACAATGGGATTTTCTCTATGTGTTTCAAAATACTTACGAGGTGTTTGGGTGAAAAGTATAGCACCAACTTTACTCACATTCAACAGGAAACTATTCTAAGTTCCTATTAAAAAAACAAATACCATGTCCCACAAGAATGCCTAAAAGATGAAAAGTTTTGGAAGAAATTTGTTTAAAAACATCTGACACAATATAATGCATAGAATGTTCAGGCACTGAACAAATTAGAGAATTCCATCAAACAGAGAATTTCATCAAAAATAAGCACATAAATCAACCAGTAATCCCCTGTCTGTCTTGGATAAAAGTACCAAACCACACAAGATCTTATGAAAGAAAAGGATGTAATAAAGAGAAAAAAAATGTTGGTTGTATAAATTAAATGATGCTTAGATACTTTTGTCAGCAAAGAGAAGACTTTACACGGTTTATAATAAAATTTAGTCCAGTATTTAAATTGTTCTTGGTGGAATTCTTATTTTCAGATGTTTCATAGACCTATGATTCATAACCCAAAATCTAGTTCAGGTCTAACACTCTCCACAAGCCCCAGCTGCCTGGTAAACCCACAGCAATTTCCCAAGGGCTTTTCAATGATAAAAGTGATCAGTAGATTAGGCTGGCTTTCAAATAAGGCCAGAAATAACATTTATTCCATCTATGATAAAAACCACAGGGCCCTGTGCACTTTAATTTTAGTACAATCCACAGAAATTCCCAACACCCCATTCTTTACACATCCTTCAGTTAATTTCCATCAGACTCCATGAGCGACTTGCTATATGAGACACCTGGAATTTGCAGTTGTTCCCATTAATTTTTTTTGGTTTATTGGTCAGAACCAGACAGGGTTAAATAAAGGCTACGTTGGTTATTTAGGAGTCAAATTCCAGTTTCTGAGAAAAACTAAAACTTGTTTTTGTGAAAGATTTTCCTGTTTCCTGCAAGGCTTTCTTTCCACAGTAGTAGGAATAGTGCCATGTTGTGTGTGGGAAAGGCTAATATTACTTTTTACTCTTAAACATTTGCTTTTCTTGTAAGATTCTTTCCCCAAAGCTTAAGTAAACAAGCATATGGCATTCCCTAGCAGCACTCCCTGAATGTCAGAATTGTTCTGTGTTGTCAGACCAAGAGGGAACAAGAGACACCATCAATAAATTCAGGACATTCATGCCCATGATCAACTCCTTTTGCTTTCATTCTTCAGGTTGTTTTAAAGGGTTTTGAAAACAAGCACTGTTGTTTCATCAAAAACAACAGTCTTTCCTGAGGTCAAACTGAAGATTACAACAGCTTCTTTTAAGTTTATACTGCCTTGTTACAGAGATGTTACTGTGTTTGATGTAAATGTATGTATCATGTAAGATACCACATATCAATGGAATACAGAGAGCAATCAACAACCACTGAACTTTACATTGCTTTCAATGTCTGCAGAGACATCTGCCTCTAATATCCTGAATTCTATTAAAAGCCTGAACTCTTCCTATAATAGCAGAAAAAAAGACATAAGAATACTTTAATTTATATACTGATAGTAAGATTAGTACCATTTAAATCAGATGGGGTGTCTCCTGTTTGAACAACTTCATGTTGTAATGACCAAGGCTTTCATAGCTTTTGGAGTTGACAATTTCTTTAAGTAACTGAGAGATTTCCATTTCCATTTCAAAACTACTGAGGAAATCACAGAGGACTCCTTAAGTTTAAAGATTGTAATATAAATTAAAATGTGCATCATATGTATATATTTACATGCAGTTCCTTACTTTGACTGCAGCATAGGCACTCATTAAGAGGGATGTTTTTAAAGAAAATAAAATCTCAAAAAGAGAAATGAATCTGGTATTTTTCATGATACTCTGTACTGGATTCTTGCCCCTAATTTGCATCATTCCCAATTTTAAGACTACTGTTAAGTTTCGTTTGTGAAGATAATTTCTTTACACTCTATTTTTTTCAATTCCTGGAAAGACAAGTTATTTATATCTGCAGAGCTGCCAACATAACTGAAACCAGCACAACAGTTGTCAGCATCTGATGTCAACTGCAAAGGCCAAAGCCTATTGAAGTTTGCATATGGCAACCTGGTCTCCAGAGGGAACTTCTGATTCCAGGGAAGAAATATGGCTGTCAGATAGCCAAGTGTGACAGCCCACACTGCTGAGAACCTAGGAAAGGGTTTCCCCTTTGTCTTGCTAAAGAAAGATGATGCTCCTTATTTGAAGTTCAAATTGATATCGAAAGTAAGAATTCTGAAATTTTAACATATTTGTTTCCTGTCAAAGGAAAGGTTTGGTGAAGATATTCATGTGCAGCAGAAGAAATATAACCTGTCAGACAATTGATACATTTATAATACAAGTATGTTTTATTGTAGGAGCTTAGAAGTGTTTTCTCTCACTGCTATTAACACCCTAGGGAAAAGGATGACATTTTTAATTACTATTATTTACAACTGTCCATATATTATTTAGCAATTCAGTAAAACAAAAACTTTTACTACAATAACTGATTTCCACACAGCTAAAACGAAAATCTCCTTTTCCCTCTTGGGAAAAAGAGAGGTGGAAAAAGAGAAAATAGCCAGTCAAAGTAACACTGAGGCAGCCCTGAGTAACCAGGTGGCAAAATTTTCTTGACTGCAAGACGTAACAGGTCATGAAACCAAAATCAATATTAAAGTTATACTAATGACACGAGGAAATTAAACCAAAAACCCTGGAAGTCTCTCACCTTTAGCTCTGCTGGTGTGAATTCTGCCACGAACCCAAACCTCTTCATCAGCCTTCTCCACTGTCAAGTCTTTTATGCGAACCAAAACTCTATCTGAATTACAGAAAAAAACACATATTTTAAAAGCTTTGTTTCTTTTGAAGCAAAATATTTTTCACTTTAAACTCCAAATAAACTATCACTGTTAAAACTGATAGTAAATCCAAAATTTTATTCTCTGTATCTACAGCAAAACTGACATACTGAAAACACACAAAATCCCATCTCCTTTCTTAGTGACTTGATTGAGTAGCTTTAAATTGGTTCAAGTTTATTTTTAACTTACACAGCAGAGTCAAAACTGCACTTTACCAACTGCAAGATTCACTGTAGTTCACAGATGGCAGAACCCAGCACGACTACCCTGGTTTTGATAGGACTTCACTGTACTACCTGCACTTATTAGTCTGAATTTCTGCTGCCTAAGGGATGTCTGCCCTGCTGCACTGTGCAGGGTGAAAGCTGCCATGTGGAACCCAGCAAAACAAAGGCTCAGAGCTGACATGACTACATCTGTATCTACCCTACGTAGTAGGATGAATATGACCGTAAAATAACTATTATTTAAAATAAAGAACAGAAAGAAACCACAAATAAATGTGCATTATGAATTTAAGAATATTTACTTTGATTAAAACAGCATTTTGGAGCAACAAGAGTTATAACTGTGTAAAATGGAGAACATTCCTTCTAGGATAATCTCACTGACAACCTGATTAAGCACTACAATCACTGTCAGAGACAGGACTGGATCAGAAGAACCCTGCAAATCCAATGTAGCTACAAAGGTAAATAACAACAGGAATGCATGGCTTGGAAGGATCAATTTCAAACAGTGCAGGGGAAAAAATTTACCAAGGAAAATATTTTTAAATAAATCAGGACTTTAAAAATTGTATACAACCACTATGAACTAATAATATGCTGGGTGCATGCTACTATTTTGTGCATGATTCTTTCCTCACAAACTTCTCCCTTGTTTCAAAATAACATTAAATTTGCTAAGACACTTCCACTGCAGACTTTTCCTGACAGAACTTTTCTAAAGTTTTGTAAAGAAAACCAACAACTTTTGCCCATTCCAGGTGACCATCTGCTGTTCTGGACTCCTTCCTTCTGTCTCTGAATACCAGTCACAGCTTGCCCTGCAAGCCTATTATTCTGCACTGGGGATTTTAGGGGATTGAAAACTTTTATTAGCTTATGTCAGGGCAATGCAGCTCTTTCTTCACAGACACATCTCAAACCCGGAACAGAATGGAAGTGCACAGAGAAATGTGATAGGAAATTGACTGGAATATATTCATAAAGTGTGTACGTGTGAGTGTGTGCCAGGAAGGGAGAAAGGGAAATACAGATGTTATCATTTGCCAGCAACTTCTGATATTCAAACTTGTGCAGTTCTACAGGAAACATGCAACCATCAAAATCCACAACCTACAGTATTTCTAAGTTTGATATTCAGACAGTTAAAATTACCTCAGTCAACTTGAAACTGTATTGTTACAAACGAAAAACATTTTCTAGGCAGAAGCATAAAGACAGAATGAGGTGGATCCTTAGTATGTATCTGCATTAGACAAATATTTTTTAAAGTCTTTTGGATACTTAATGGTTCATGCTTCACCAAGAGTAAACAAGACACATTTAACAACTGTTATATGGTATTAATTATTAAAACTATTTCACCTTTCATAAGAAGGCTAGTAAACAATACCCATAAGGAGACATCCTAAAGGCCTTCCAACAGCAGATCACAGAATCACAGACTGGCTGAGGCTGGGACGAGTCTCTGGAAGTCATCCCACCGAATGCCATGCACAATCATGTTCTGATGTTTTTTCAGAAGGGAAACTCTTCCTGGGCAACCTGTACCAATTCTTGGTCACCCTCACAGGAAAAAAAAAATTCCTGATGTTCACTGTGCCCATTGCCTCTGGTCCTGTCAATGTGCTCCACTGCAATGAGCTGGATGTAGCAACTATGCCACTTTGCTTCCCTCCCCTGCCACTTCCCAAATCTAATCTTCTTTCCCTCTCATTTCTAAAATGCCAGTAGGTCATGATGATGCCTCTATCTGTGAGTGTAAGCAACCATTTCCTCTTGTCCAACCAACACCCTGTATCTCCCATCTGCACTCTTGCATAGCATTGCACCTGAATTCTTTTCAGTTCATTTTTATCTCTTGCATGGTAAAAATGAAGCTTCTTGCTCTCATGTTTAAGGTCCTTCCAACACTCTTTAGACTATCACCTACTTGTTCTTTCACAAACTCAAGGTGTATTTACATTTTCTGTCTTCTTGCAACAAACACATCTAGACAATTAAACTCAAAAATGAAAGATGTTTTAAAAGATGCTAAAGTTGCAGTGAAGACAAGGGAACAAAGAGTTTAAAGAAAGTTCAAACACAACACTCTGTAGGTTTGAAAATACACTTCCAGCCCCAATTCAGTATTCAGGCTATCTCACCTTTACTGCCATTTTTGACTCACATTTATGGAGAAACTTTTTTTTTCCCCTCAATGTACAGCCCTGTCTCTTCTTTCCAACATACTAAATAGCCTTATTTTTCTCTCAGAACTCTAACCTCTTCTAAACATAGGAGGAGAGGATAAAAGTCCAAAAAGCTGTGTGGGATACGTAAAACAACACTTTTTCACCTGCAGACTCCATTCCCTGCCTGTGACATCAGCCTGTTTACTAAGATAATTTATCCTGCGTCAAGGAATTTTGAACACTATGATCAATAGTTCTGCTGTCTCTGTGTAGTTCCAGCATCTTTATAGTACTGGAAAAATTTGAGAAAGAGAAGGCAAGTTTGACATAAAAACCTGAAAATCAAAAGCAGTATTACATGAAAGCAGCTTCCAGGGAGGGGAGATGAGATAATGGGACTGAAGGGAAAAGAAAGGAATGGCAAAAAACAGAGTTTTACTAACAATCATAGCCTCAAGCAGGCAGGAAGGACTTAAAAACCTGACATGATGGGAAGTGAGAACATCAGAAAGCCAGAGCAGCCAACATGAGCAGAAGAAAGACTTTAGTGTGCCAAGAAAGAAGGCACACGTATGTGTGAGCTTAGCAGAGCAGGGTGGAGAAAGAGAGTTGTGAACCTGAGAAAAGAGTTTTAATTTGCCTGCAGAGGAACAAGAATCTCTCAGCATGGCAAAAGGGCAATAAGCTTACTGCTCAGAAAGGAAGAATTAACTTGTTCTGATCACTTTAAGCTGTGTGAGTACCCATGTCCAGCCAGTGATCCCAGCACAGTGCAGCAACATGAGCAAGCAGAACAGCACCACTGCTGCAGCTCCCCCTGAGCTGCCACCCAGGGCTGTGCTGTGCTGGCTCCAGTCACCAGATGCTGTGTGGGCTGCACACCTCGTACCACCAGTGGTTACTGTGATTTAGAAATGGCAGACAGACCTGAGAGACTTCACACAGACTTCAGAAACAAAATGAACACACTTCAGACAGACGGGAACACGCCTATCTGTGCTCCCCCACCACTCCGTGTCCCAAGCAGCAGCTCCCCCAAGACACCCAAGGCAAGCACAACACTTTGGGGAGCTACTGATGACAGACAAATAATGATCTCACCCTCCCGTGAACCCTTTGGCAAGAGCTCTCCCTGGCAGGAACTATTGAATCTGTAAATAACAGTGCACTAGTCTCAAGGAAGGGTCTAGGCTGATCCTCCATCTTTTTATTATAGGTATTTTGTTCTTTATTGTTACCTAATTCTGGTGTTCTGGATAACCATTTTCTAAAATGGCAGAACAACAAGAATGTTGGGAGGTTGTATTAAGCCCAATGGAAAACCCACTCAACATTGTCCACACACTATGTCTCAGATCCTTTTTCAAACCAGGATCAAGAGTTAAGGGGACAACAACTAAATACAGTGCTCAGCCTTTTCCATACAGTCTCCTGTAGCTTTCACCATCTTCCTTCTCACCATATTTTTTGCTCCAGAACTTCTGAGTGTTTCTTTTGAATATGAGACACTTAGCATTTCTCCATGAAAGCAGGACTTGATCTGCCACCTCAATCTGCCAGTTTGGGTCCCCCACACAGTTGTTTGCTCTGGGATGCAAACCCGGGAGAGGAAACACAGCAGCAGAGCTGCTTCCAAGGAGATTTCAACTCCAGCTCCCTTCCTCTGGAAGCTACAATGTATTTTATTCAACAATGACTGCTCATGCAGTCTCTGCTCATCTTCTTGTCCCATTACCTTCTTGATAGAAAGCTCCCCTTTAGTTGTTTTCAGCCTATGAGTGCTCCTGTGACTGCTTCTCTTCCCTACATTCTGCATTTCCCTTCATAAGGGAGAATCAACCAAAACAACCATTCAAAGGAGAAAAAAAAAATCACCTAATCACAGATGATGCTGCTGTTTTACATTTTACTATGAAGAAGTTCAAGAAGCCAGTCTGTTACCTTCCCTCAATCCCATTTCATGCACTGAATTTAATACAAAGATTAATATTTCTTGGGATATTGGCCTGAAAGATTGTTCTCTAGCCACTAAATTTTTCTGAATCTCAGTTCCTCATCAGGAGAAAATCAGGATTTCCTGAATTCAGACTGGCATGACTGATAAAACCCATAAATATTAACATCTGATATTAATGGATTTGGTGCCCATGTACAGGAGAAATGGAATCTGCTGCACAGGCAGACAGACCACACTCAGAGAGAGAGCTCTGCTGCAGTAAGTCACAGCAGAACTCACACCAAACACAGAAAACACCTGACTTCTCAGGACTCAGTACATTATAAATAGTAATAATTTAATAATTAAAAGAAGAGTCTGCACTGATGGACAGACACAAAACTGACTATGTAAGGCATGGTCCAGGCAAGGGCAACGACTGAGAACCCTCTCAATCCAGAACTGAGCTCAAATATTCACCCACACTCACGATTTTTTTTTCTTCCCTCTAATCTCAATTTCCTGGTCCAACTCATGTCCATAACCTCCAGTCCAATTACCACAAACCTTCAAAGCCTGGCCTTATCTTTCCTACACTCTCCCATTAAATAGATTTAAACTGTAAGATCATCCCCCAGCTTCCTCTTCTCCAGGCTGAACAAGCCTCCCCCAGATGCTGGGCTCCAGTCCCCTGAGCAACCTGGTAGCTCTCCACTGGACTGGCTCCAAAAGTTCATGTCTTCCTTGCACTGGAGAGCCCAAAACTGGACGTGGCACTCCAAATGCAAGTGTCTCACAAGGGCCAAATGTCTTCCAATAAAGGGAAAAAATGCCAGTGGGATTTGAATGAAAAGGTCTGGTAAAGGATTTCTCATGGAAGTACTGAAGATATTTGGTAGAGAACTTTTTTCCTTCTTTCCCGCCCCCTCTCTTGCAAAAACCTTTTTTATTTTTCAACTGACCTGGTTTCTCTTGGGATTGTATCATTGATGACACTCCATACCTTTCCTTAGCATAATCCTAAAATGGAGGTGAGAAACATGTATCAAAGAAGCACACAACACAAAAAACCAGAACAAAATCATCACAGAGTTAACTGAGGAAATACAAAATAATTAGCTATAATATTTAAAAAATCACATTTTGGACTCGTAAGAGATACACAAGGGAGAGAAGACAATTGTGTCCTCGAAGCAAAAAATAACTCCAACAACGGCAAACATGCATGGGGATCATTACTTGTTACATAGAGAGCTAGTGTGATTATGGCTATAAAAAGCTACTCCTCAAAAAAATACTTGAGTCCTACGTAAGTAGATACATTAAATATTTCCTTCCCATATTCAGGCACACTGAGAAATCCAGCAGACCACAGGTAATTGTCACAGCTCAGCGGAGCCTGACTGTTAACATGTAACATCTGCCAGGTAAGGCAGAGAGCAAGGCAGCATTTTCACCAAATAGAGGACAATTTTGGTCTCCCAACTGAGCACATGCATTTCCAACAAAAAATATTCCTTGGTTTATTTATTTTATTCAATATATGAGCCAAAGTTTCTACTAAATACTTTATTTGGACAGTCTTTGCTTGTCTGCTTTTGATGAGTTGTGGCATATTTGTAACTTTAAGGAAGCCACCAATACTTGGAATTCCTTACTGCAAGAATAAGCAAAAATTATAACAAAATGAACTGATGCGCATTGCTAGTACTTTTTTCTTCTTGAAGAAACACTGGCCTACAATTTTTCAGCACTGCTCTGTGATCTTCACGTTCAAGGCGGAAGCAGCTGCCAGGCCAGCAGGAGCCTCTGCAGAAACCTCCCGCTGTGGAGGAGCAGCCCAGGTATTTCTGGGGGGCAGAGCTCTTCAGGGCATCACAGGCTGGGCCCGGCGAAAGAGGGAGTGAGGGACAGGCAGGGTAAAGCCAAAGGCAGCCGTGTCCCCGGGCTCGGCCGAACCCCGCCTGGGCCCAGCCCCCCCAACCCCGGGGAGCCTCAACAGCGCGCCCGCCGCGTTCCCTGCGGAGACCCACATCAGCCGCCGACGAGTCCTCGTTCTCCGGGCGGCGGTCGTGGCCCTGCCCGCGGCCGGCGGCGCTCGGCATCCTGCGGCGGCCGGCGCGGCCCTCCCGGCCCCTCACGNGTGCCCTCAGGGCGGGCTGGGGGCGGGGCCGCATTCCCGCCCTGCCCGCGGGGCTTGCGCGGTGCCGCCCGGGCCCAGCTGCCCTCAGAAAGCCGCTCTTTCAGGGGGCTGCCGCCGTCCTGGCGGCTCTCGGCGCCCCCAGCCCCGCGCTGATGCTGAGGCGAACGCTGCGGAACTGTGCTGGGCAGGGCATGGCTGAGGCAGGGTGGGTTTGGCCCTCGTTCGCCCTGCTCCACAGCCCATGATATTGTGGCCAGAGGTAACAAAGAATCACAGACTTCCTAGGGTTGAAAGGGATCTCTGGAGATCAGTCAGTCCCGCCCCTTGCCAACGCTGGGTTCCCTGAAGCAGTGATACAGGAAGGTGTCCAGGTGGGTTTGGGATGTCTCCAGAGAGGGAGACTCCACACCCAACCTGGGCATCTGTTCCAGTGCTCTGCCACCCTCAGTGTAAAGAAGTTCTTCCATGTATTGAGGTGAAACTTTGTTTTTTAGTTTATGGCAATGCTCCTCGTCCTGCTGCTGAACACCACTGAAAAGAGTCTGGCACCATCCTTTTGGCACCTGCTTTGAAGATATTTATATGCATATAAATAAATATGTTGGACCGTGAGGTGGCCAGCTAATGAGTGTGGAGCCAAATCGAAATGTGCTTTTGTTCTATTACTCCAGCAAACGTGGCTTCCCAGTGCTTTCCCGGGTAGCAGTTCTGAGCCCTTGCCCAATCACCTTGTTTATAATTAGCTGTTTGTTAGTTAGCCACAAGTAGGTCGGGTAGTTTTGAGAGGATGAGCAATAGTGCAAATGCAGGTGTTTCCCTCCAGCTGGGTGCTTGAAGCAATGCTATGGTTTTGAGCCAGGGCTGGCTGCAGGTGCCAGCTTTGAAATGACAGAAATCAAAGCTGGCTGCAGCTGGCGAATCTATAGACTCATAGATTGTTTATTTTGTGCAGGGCGAGAAAGAGTTAGCAGTCCTGATTTAAATTCTAGTTTTGAATTTTCACATTTGACTAACTAATCCCTTTCGCGGTATCGATTAGAGTTCTTAATTTCCTGTCCTACAGTTGTTTATTTTGCAGCACTTTGTACTGCACTGGTTCACATCTCTTCTCGTGGGAATCCCCTTGCAAAGTTCCCGTTCTGCCTCTGTCTCAGAGAATTATCACTTCACCATGAGACTGCACAGCTTTCACAAAATCCTTTCTTCTCATGCTCTGTTGCAAAGAATTAAGATTCAGTGATAGAGAAGGCAAATCACTGTCAGTTTTCATTTCTCACCACAAGAAACAAAGTTCTGATGGTGGGGTATTGTGTACTGTGCTTAAATGCTAATGTAACAGTAACAAAGCACGTGGATTTCTCTCAGTCAGTTGTGTCTCTTGCTACCTGTCACGTAGAGCCACTGCTCAGCCTGAACCTGAACTAACAGACAGATGCAAATCTTTTGCCTCACCACGGAGCAGACGGTACCATCTGTATGACACGGTCCTCTGTAATTCTTGGCATTTCACCGACTTTGCTGTGAAATTCAATCAAAAGAACCCAGCCCTGTTACCCTTATTTCTGTGCTGGGAGCCTTCCAGTGGTGACTAGCATAAGTATTTCCTCTGGGGCAAATAACCTGAAGGTGGTTCTGAAGGAAAAACTCTTTTAATATAATGAGGGTGTTAACTGAAAACAAAATATGGCCATTTAAAGGGCACTGTGGATAATTATTCTATTGCCAAACTTCCAGAAGAAGCATTTTGCAGAGTTCATGCTCTTGGGTCATTTAGCCAGGATCCCTTTGTTTTGCAATGTGGAAATAAGTTTTTCAGAAAAAAATCTGTAATGCACTGAAAATAGAAATACAGAAAAATAAATTAAGAATAATTTTGTATTTGGTTCAATAAACCCCTCAAAATTCTCCACTTAGCTTGGGTCTGAAGCAAAAAATTTATATCCCGTCTCCATCTCACTAAATTTGTTACAAATCCTGCGAAGAACACAAAGCACCACGCGCAGGCGAGGCAGCTCATCTGCCGCACCTTCTGTTTCGCTGCGCTGGTGTTGACACTCAGGCGATGGGGCAGTACCTGCGGTGAGCCTGGGAGCGATAAGCGGCAGCGGAGCCGGAGCCGGAGCCGGAGCCGGAGCCGGAGCCGGAGCCGGAGCCGGAGCCGGAGCCGGAGCCGGAGCCGGAGCCGGAGCCGGAGCCGGAGCCGGAGCCGGAGCCGGAGCCGGAGCCGGAGCCGGGCCCGGGTGGGCGCGCAGGGGCCGGGGGAGAGGCCAGCGCTGTCCCCCGGGGCCTGGCCCGGGATTAGCACATGGAAATGACATCACCCACAGCCAATCGGGGGGCCCCGGGGGTGCAGCTGGATGGAGGCCATCCTCCACTTAAGTAACAAGACATGACATACCATGTGCTAATGCTAAATAATTTATCCCTCAGGCATATCGTGAATTGCAAAGCCAAGCTGAGGCCTGGTCAACAGTTTGTAGTTTAAATTAAAATTGGCTTTCCCATCTTCAAGGGAGGGAGGGGGTTGTCAGTTGTTGTGAGGAAAAGTGGAATGTAGAAATCTCTTTTTTTCTCTTCACTTTACTTCTTTCTCCTGTTACAATTTGATCTTATCAGAACACTTTTCAGTGATTTTGGAGATGTATCCTACATATCTCTATTATGTGAAGGAAAACCATAGAGGAAGCTTTAAGACATTGTGAATAATTATATCCAACATATCCTTGAAACTTAGGCATTAGCACCTGTAGTACCCTAAACCAAAGCTATTCCAAGATTTAGTTATATGTGTTTCAAGTTACAAATGTTATGGGGATGTTTCCATAGCACAGCCATAAATTTGTCTCATTAGGAATCCAGAGGCATTTGCTGCTGCTCAGGCTGAAGCTCAGCCCCAGCCTGTGTCAGGATGCTGGGAGCCAGCAGCACACAGAGGTGGGTGTGATGTTAAACCACAGCTGAGGGCTGCTGAAACTGAAGCCTTTCCAACTCAGCACTCCAGCTAAGCTTGGCCAAACCTTTGACATTTTTTGAAATACTGAGCTGGTTTTACTTAGATATGCTAAACAACATTTTCACTGAAACCACAAGAAGCTAAAAGTAGTCAGTACTTTCCATAACCTGTCCTTACATAAAAATGGTGGCTCAAATGTTCTTTAATCTCCCAGTGTACTATTGGCTAGGAAATCAAAAGTCACAATATGCACTGTGTTGGTGGGAAGGAGATAGGAATTGCCTTTAAGTTATTTTAGGAGAAGAAATTAAAAGAACCTCTGCCCTATGGAATAAGTCAGAACATATTTACCTAGTGTGTACTTGTTTGGCAAGTTGAAACCTAGAGAGCATGAAGTGGCACAGAGATAAAAAGAGCATGTGGGGAAAAATACAAAACAAATTGGTAATGTTTCTGAAAGGTCTTCAGGGAATTCAGCTTTATTGCCACAATAGCACACTTTTCCGTGTGCAATTACTTGTTGTCATGGAAATGGATTTTGAAGATTTCTCCGATTTTGGATGCTGCAGAGCACACTTTATTTAATTAAGAGGTTGCCTTTGATTTTTTCCTTTCCATATTTGTTTACTTATCTAGGTTCTTGTATGATTGTCAGGCCAGTATCCAAGTTTGCCTTAGATAACAAAAAGAAAAAATCACGCCACTGGAAAAAAAATGCAGGAGCAGCTAAAATATTAATATAGTATTTATTTTGTAAGTTATATAAGTTCACAGTGTGCCTTCTGTGATAGGGAGAGCTCTTCTATTAATAATTTCAACCTTGGCAAAAATGTATTTTTGTAATTGATCATTCTTTTTTTGCTAAAACATTTGTACAATGAATAACAAAGCCTTTGCATCTAGATCCAAGTAGGAACAGAATTTGGCAAATCTAATTCCTTCCTGGATTTTCGCAGCTCTACTTCCTTTAGGAAGTTTTTAGTCAATGGGAAACAAAGGCTTATTGAAAGGATTAAAGTTGCAACTATTCTCTTTGTTTTAGAGCTTCAGTCACGGTTTTCCTCTAGTAAACAACATTTGCAATTAATAAGACTTCTAAAAAAACAGGAACTTTGCGGAAGTACGTGCTTATGATAAGCAGCAGGATTTCTTTTGACAGAACTCTATACAAAGGTGTAGTCTTTTTAAGTTAAGACAATGATAACAATTGAGTTTCTCAAAGCATTCTGAAAATGTTCCTTCTGATAAACACAAGACAACACGCTCTGCAGCCAGGGATGGGCAATACATTTAAACAGGAGATATCTTGTCAGCAGTTTTTGTGTCCCAAAATTACTTGAAATAGCTGCAAACAGCTCACATTTCATATCATGCATAAACCCAGTCGTCATGTCCTACATGATGAAATATCTGTGTGCATTGGACATACAGTGCTGCATATATTTATGAACTATTATCCATAAATTGTTTATTGTTTCCTGTCTATGGCACTTGAATAAGGCATTTGGATAGCAGATATCTGTGCATGAACAAGAACACACGGAATATTTAATCTTTAGAATTTATTTTTTGGTCTTTTATATGTCATAAAATATACACATTTTCATGTTTATGTCAGCTGTATTTCTCTTACTCACTTTTGTGTTTACTTCCAAGGAATCCTCTCCCGCCAGTGGGAAACTGAGGGAAACATGGTAACTTTGATAATGGCCCTCCCCATGGAGGGCAGTGTGGAGCTGCCAGATGAGTGGGACTGGCTGGCACAGGAGATTTTTCATGAACAGCTCAGCTATTGTTCTCACCCAAGTGTCCAGTTCTTTTTCTGGCGTGGCTGATGTCCAAAGGGTGCTGCAAACAGCAAAGTGGAGCAGAAAGGGACTGCAGTGCTGGCTGGGCCCTTAAGTGCAAGGACACTGCTCTTTCTTACATGATATTTCTTGTTTACAGAAACCATCTGAAGCCGTTTTCCTTCTGATGGTAATTTTTGCACTTTTATCTCACATGTAGGCAGATTTTTTTCTTCTAGATTTTGTCAGCTAAATGTTTCATATCCTTGCTAACCTCTAACCCAGAGTTGACTTCTGGTGAAGTTATAAACCTTTAGAAATGGAAAGTTGTGATGAGAATCCTGACTCAGACTTGATTTCGGCAGCAGGAACAGTGCTCTGTTATCAGGAGATGTGAGTCAGGCATCAGCACTAAGTCTGATCTTTGAGATTGCCCATTAAAAGTGTTCTTTGTTGCTGTCTGAAACAAACAAGAAGCAGAGACAAGTCATCTAAATGATTAAATGTGTCACAGAGGATGTTAAATGCTATTTTTGAGCCATTTTCCTACAGCAATTGTGAAGTATTTTGTAAACAAAGTGTGTTATTGGTCAAGGGTGCTCCATCAGACATTCTGTGTACATCCATTGGCTCAGACTGTGAAGACAGTCACACAGAAGTTTGGAGCTTGGTGGAAATGGACAGACTGATTCCTAGAGGAAATAAGCGTTAGCATGAGAACAACAGCTGAACTGAAATCCCATAAGCCAGGAAGAACAGCTACACAATTACACTAACAGGTGGTTGGTTTCAAAACAAATTTCAAGGTCTGACAGCTCAGTGCACCTGCTTTGGGCTGATTTCTTTTAAGACTTGGGTTTGCCATGAACCATTGATAAAACCCATAATTCTTTGTGTCTGAGAAAAGTCATCATTACCATATAGTGATGATAAAGTGCTAAAGCTTTCTAAAAGTTGTACTTAGCCAGAAGGTGATGTGGGTCATTCTGCACACTCTGTCATTCGAGTTCAAGCTTTTCTCTCTCAGACCTACCAGGCAAACACCACAGACCTCTCCTTCTGTAAGCTGAGATAATTTCATTCTCTAGAGTGCTGTGATTTGAATTAGGTATGACTTCATCCTTTGCATTCACCACCATAAGAAAAATCAAATTTTATTTTGACAAAGATTTTGACAAAGATACTCAGCAAATTCTGAGTATCTATTATATATTATACAAGTTATATACTCTAAATAATTCTGAGTAATTTTAAAGGTCATACTCTTTCTTCTACATTTCTTACAATTGCTGACATTTCATTTGTGGAGATTTTTTTTATCTGCTTGTATTTGTTCTCCTCTTATAGAATTCTCATGAATTTTGGACAAAGGAAGGATGGTCATTTTCGTTTTGGAGAAAAAATAAAACAAGCTTTTATCATTCAAATGTCTGTACTTGTGGTCCTTTATGGATGGCTCCCACATGTCAATAAGAAATACAATAAATTATAAATTTGGTCGAAACAGATTGATAAATGTAGCTTTTGGGATTGAAGTTGCTTTGTTTCTACAGAATTGAAATGAGATTTTCAGAATGGTCTAAATACCTAAAAATTCAAGTTCCTCTAATTTTCAGGCAATGGGATTACAGAGTTTGTCACACCTCTGTAAGATCTGGGCCTTTATTCTGAACCCCTCACTTTGCAAACGTAGCATGTCAGGGTTTTATGTGGTGCAATCCTGAGTTCTGGAAATGTGTGGGGGTTTATTTTCTTCTAGAGACCGTAAGAAGAATATGGTCCCAGTTTTCATCTCTGAGCTGCTCTTGTGAATAGGAGATGTGCAGCCTACCTGCAGGCTTATGACCTAGTACTGTGCTGGGGACACCTGTATGACCTGCACTTACTCAGACTGCAGCTGCCCTCCACTGCTGTGCCTCATCTCTCCTCTTGTCTGTTGAACAAAACTTGCAGATATTTATAAACTTCATGGTGTTCAAGATCGTGGGGAGTGCATGCAGAGCTGCTAATGCAGTTCTGTAGTGCTACTGTGGGCCTTTCCCCTCTCCATTTCGCTGGGTTTTAAAGACCTGAAGTTATGATTATATGGTTAACAGCTGGTACCAGGGAAACAGAAAAATAGTCATTAGCTCGGCATCTCCCATCTCCTTTTAATGAATGAAAATGCAAATCTGCATAAAAACAGGTTTTTGTTTTAACTGTCCTTCACCCAGAATGACTAAATACATTACCTGACAGCAGTGGTGGTTGCTTTTTTCTGAAGATTCTGTTTGTCAAGTCTTGATACATTACTCTTTCTACTGGATTGCAGAGTATGTTCCTGTTAATTTTCCTTGGCTGCTGTATGATTTGACTATGTGACTGTCAAGGTCTATCTGTTAGATTTTCAAATTTTTGTAATTACATTCCAGATTTCATGATCTGTAGACTTGAACCTATCTAACTAAAATAAGATATGAAAGATATTAAGCTAGACCTTGTGAAATATACTTAAAATGTCCACCTTTCAATTTGCTCTGTCAGTTATCCAGGTCTGCAGTGGTTTTTCCTTTGTTGTAGTTACTCAGTTAACAAAGACTGACATGCTTTATTTTTTTGGCTGTCAACTTAAGACACACTCTAGCACAAAGCTAAAACTTCATCTACCTTCCTTAAGGAGGAAGAGTTAACAAAAGTGAACATTATATTAAAGAACTGGGTACAAGTTTTTATCACTTGAAGGATGAAGACACAGAAAAAACCCCATAATATTGTGTGGATAAAGAATCTGAGGATCTACAAATTTCCCTGCCATGAATAACTGACAGTGAACCAGGGACAAGTCTTTTTTGCAACTGAGAGGAGAGACTGGCTGTTCCCAGAGCTGTCTGACAGGTCAGCTTCTGTGGTCACCTGCATTTTCACCTCAGTTCAGTGTGAAGCCACACTTTCAGACTGAACTATAAGGCACAACTCTCCATTCCAAAGTCATCCAGGTCACCAAACTCTGGTGACCTTACTTGAGAGACAGTTGAGAAATGGTCAGGTGAACATACAGCAGAGACAAGGGTTAGTGATTTCCTCTGATAAGGATTTGCTTTCTCTGAAGTGAGCCTGATGAAGAGCTGAGGAAGAGACAGTGGGCAGTAGGCTGTAGGGCACAGCTGTTTGCAAAGGCATGTTTGTCTATAGTGTGAATCATCCTGAGAAGATGTGCACTTGGGTGTTCTGCAATTGGAGGCTGGCACTGCTCTGATTAACACTTTCTGTACCCAGTGGGAAAGTGCTCAGAACTGTGTTGTACTCTAATACATCAGTAGATTTCAACCTGCTAAGGAGTGACTCTGTTGCTTTCTTAGAATGTAGCTCTAAGCTTTCCAGAAGGTCAGGACATCTCAGGACTTAGTTTTGAATGCTTTTCTCAGAGATCTGATTGTTGAAGAGTGCTCAGATTTTAAATTGAAATATTTGACCCACTTTGTAGAGGACGAAAAAAAAAGATTTGGGAATGGGAAGGTCACTGTTAATAGTACATGAACTACTTCTTAACAAGTTTTAAAATTGCTTTGTTTCTTCCTCTCCTAGTGCTGTAAACATGACAAGCCAAAGGAAGACCCTAGAAAACAACTCAAGGAAGCTACAAAGGCTATTGAGAAAGCAAAGAAGCCAGCTGGACCGGTTAGTGTCAAACACAACTTTTTCTAATATTCTCTAGCTGTGGTGGGTGGATTTCTCCACATTTCTCAGTAGATACACATCACATACTTTGAACAGTACAGTGAAGCAAGTGAGAATATTCTCATACAGAAAGTTCACTTTTTTAAGGCATAGCAATAGGCTGCATTCTATTTGGAGTCTTCCTAAATCCCTGATAAGGAAACATCTGCGTAATCCAAGGTTGAAGAGAAAGGCAAATTTTAATATGTTCTTTTTTTGTTTGGAGTTTAGATACTGGAATTTCTGTTAAAATACTCATTTTTCTTGGTTTGGGCACAATTACTAAAGCATTAATTTGACAATTAACTGAGCAATATGTGGGATTTTTAAAAATGTCAAAATTCTAAATCTCAGTTTTAGAAGACTGTACTGTTTAGAGAGAATGTTGCTAGTGGTTTGTGATATTTTATATTTGAAGAATCAAGGGATGGAATAATGCAAGTCATAGGTTAAGCTTCTTAGTGAGAATAAGTTTGTAGATAGCACATCTCTTATCATGGAATCATGTAGCTCTTCTCAGTTTGTGATGTCTAAAAAAAGGTATTGGCACTAGGATGTCTGGTTGATGACTGCAGGGGATATATCCATGTCTGTAAGTTGAAGTAACCATCATGTATTTCCAGAGAACCTATTACCAAGGTCACTGTAAGGCCATGTGGTATCCACTATCTCTCTTCCTTCCTTCCTTCCTAATTGTGGATAAGTAGAAGGATGAGTTGCTCAAACAACAGGCAGTGGCCAGGGTGGTCTGCACAAGCATTTGCACTGTGTGAAGTGCACAGTGGGAAGATTTGATGTTTCCTGGCTCCCTGATTGCTTTCCTTTCCCTTCTTTCCTCCTTCTTTCCTCCACTGGACAGCTCGTGTCAGTCTCCACAGTGTATTAAATCCTGCTTGCAGACAACCATGGTCATTTGGTACCTGTTAAGGAATGGCAGTAGGGGCAGGTGTTCCTGTCACTGTGTTCGACTTCTTGCCACTGGATTTAATCTCTCTCAGGATTTCACTGTCTAAGAGACGTCTCTGATAGAAATCAAAGGAAGTTTACTTTTCCTGTTATGTCTCCAAGAGCCCAATTCTCCTTGCATATACTAACTCCAATTTGTGAATAGTAACTCTTTCTCTGTGGTTGGGTAGGTTATTGAACTACATTTCTCATTCTGCCCTTCAATTTTATTTTCACAAAAGGAACCCACGGCTCGTTACACTAGGAATCGAGGGAAGGTTTTGTTGGAATATGTTTTGCAAGCTACAATATTTCTGACAGTAAAAACAAAATTCTCATCTCTGTTAAGGGCCTAGTTACATTTACAATATAGTTTTTTCCAGAAAAATTTACTCAGTTTGGAGGGAAATTTGAATTCTGAGGTGATACTAAATGAACTTTAAGTCACATGTATACACAACATGAACAAAAGCAAATGGTTGTTTATGAGAGACAGCAAAAGTGGGCAGGTGGGAAGAAGGAGAATGCTGGTTTTGCAAAGACAATACAAAAGGAAACCTTTTGTGGAATCAGTTTAGCAAACAAGAATAATAATAACAGAAACATAACTGTGGCAAACAAGAAAGGATTAAAAAATATACTGGCTGAACTGTTTGAGCAAGAAACTGTTGTGTACTTTAAAGCACATTAAACAATAAAAGTGAGGAAAATGCCTAATCAACTGATTTTGACTTTGAATGTTTGAACTGTGAAATGTCTTTGTTTCAAGTATTTGTTTGTTTGTGATGATATCCACAAGTGGTAAGTGGTTTCTTCCTATACAATATCTATTCACTACAACTAAAGAGGGATGGGATATTCAACCTTTGTCTTTGGAGTGAGAAAATAAGTTGGACATGCAAAGAAAACTTATTGTCTGTTATTGCTGTGTCTATCCCAGTGGGTCTGTATGAAGATGTCAGCCTTTGTAAATTATAAATGTCATATAGCTTTTTCTAGAGTGGGTTGAAAAACATCTTAAATTGTGGTCTAATGATAAAAGTTGAAGCTGTAAACTGAGGTTGACACAGAATCACAAAGGAAAATAATCTCATTTTAACTGGCTCTGTAGGTGGTACAGTGTTCTACAGAATCACTGAGCCATTACTTGCTCTCTAATTGTCCTTCATTTTCCTGTGCTGAGAAGCTATTAGTGCAGGATATAAATTGTGTCTGTACTGGATTTCTGCAGCTAACTGGTAAGGAATCAAATTTTTAATTTGTCACATAGACCTCCCCAAACACCCTTAGATCTTCAAACAATAAAAGCTGCTAAAACCTAAGGAGTTTGGAGTCACCCAGCTGAGAGACAGTGTTGATAATTTAAAGGCTTTTTGGCCAATTTCAACTCCAGGACCCATTTTCTTTGCAGTATACTGCTTCAAGCTAATGGATTTGTAATTAGTGGGGAAGCCAAATTCATAAGGCTGCTCACTATTTAAAGTATCACAGTTCAAGCTTAAGAGACAGTTCATTACAGCAATAATACTTCTTTGTCTTCACTGCAGTTACAAAAAGTGATTTTTACATGTTGTGCTTATTTGATTTGAGTGAAGCCATGGTCCCATCATGAACCCTGTAGCTTTCTTCTGTTCTGCTTTGTTTGTCACAAGCCACTTTCTGCTTAGGTAGTTAATTGTAGGTTTGCTTTGGAAGAGTGTTGGTTCTGGCTTATGGTCTCAAAAGCAATGGCCTTAAACTGAACAGGATATAGCCTGGAATAATTGAAATCCTATTGATTCTCAGAACCTTAAGAAGGCTCATAAAATATGACATAAACTCTGAAGAGACAAACCGAGAGATCTGATGATGAGTGGGAAGAAAAACTTTCTGTTTTGCAAATGATTTATCCTCCAAATGATTTATGTCTCCATTTCCAAAACCACCTCCAAACAGATCAAAATCTCCCTAGGATTTGCAGTAGCTATTAGAGTCAGTATTTTAGTTTGCTGTAATTTTTCATTGGATAGCAGAAAATGTATGTGATGTTTTTATAAAATTACTATTTTTTTCCTTCATTGTGATCTTTTCCTAGTCTCACCTGGATTTTTCTATCTCTCCTTACTCCTGTGTCTCTTTCTAGTTCTCCCAATTTTATGAGTTTCTTTCTTGGGAATATTCTCAGCCAAAAGTTCTCAATGGTATGAAGTCCAATAGATTATTTAATTTTTCTTCTTCCCTTCATAGTCTTCATATGTTTAAGCAGCTTGGAGAGGTATTGCACTTGAACTTATGCATCATTAGTGAAGATCTGTGTGTGTACAACTGAGAGCACAATTAGCTTAAAGTCTGTTCCAAAAGGAAATTGAGTAGGATCCTGCAATTCCGAGTTGTTTCCCTTTCCAGCAGCAATGAGCTGAATCAGAAGGGAACTAATGAATTCTGGTCGATTTCCTTCAGCGCACCAAAGCTCTTTAAACACATACTGAAGAAGGGAAATGAAGTAGGATTAGTCCATTTCCCTTTGAAGCCAGCTGTGTGTTCACAGTGCATGTAGTGGAACATTATTTCACTTGCCAGTTTCTGGCCGTGGGCCAAACTGTAGTATCATCTTGAATTGATGCAGGATCCAAAAATACATAGAAAAACACATGGACTGCCTCTGGACAATAAGTAAGAAGTTGGTGGCTGTATGGCAAATTACCTTGTGTTTTTATTCTTTAGTTCATTACCTGTTTGGCAAGGGATCACCTAATTATTTTTATTATTGTTTTTTCGTTAGCTTTGCCATAGCCAGAAGCAGTTCTGGGGCCTTATGTTCCCCTTCAGACTGACTTCAAATAGAAGGGAGTGTGAATTTTTAATGTAATATTAAGACACTTTGTTGTTTCTTTACTGCTGTTGTGTTTTTGAGGGAGGAAAGTCCCACGTGTTTCACCTTACGCAGAGCATTTGGGGAAGAGGGATGTTTGAGGAGTTGGGTAATACTGAAAGCTGTGTGTGTGTGACTCATGCAAGTACTAATTATTGTTGTGCCTGTATATAGCACCTTCCTTTCCAGATGGTCTCAAAACATTTTGTAAATAATGTGGTGATTTCCTAGTGTGTGACACTCTCAGGGATTGAAGGATTGGAGTAGTGCATTTTAGTTTACTGTTGCTGCCACATAGTTGAGCAGTTCTGATTTTTTGTGTAGGAGATAAGCAAAGATAAGAAAAAAATAGGCAGTCTTATCCACAGCATTACACACATGAAGTACACGGGGATGAAAAGTGTCTGCTATCACCCAAGTACTGTGCCAATGGAAAAAAATGGAACATTTGGGCTGGAACCTTTCTTCTACAGAGCTATTGGATCTCTGTGTCTTATAGGGCCTTTCTTATAATATGCTCAGTGACAGCGACCCTGGCCTTATTTGTTACAGGGCATCTGTGATTTACATGTTTTCCCATGCCACTGGGTTTTGCCTGTTTAATTCCAGGACACTCCTGAAGGCACAAACTAAGCTGACAAATGTGCTGCCCTGGTGGCATAAAGGAGGGTGAACCAGGCATTTACTGGTGCAGCAGTGGCAGCTGGAGGTTATGCCTTGTCACAGTTGTGTTGATGTAGCTATGCTGGAAGAAATCTGTAGTATTGTGCTGACTCCAGGGATCAGTGGATGAGGCTTCTTGGCTGTCCTTAAAGTAGATGTGCACTAACCAAATTAGGGATTTGTAAATTAGGACTGGGACTTCAGACTTGATCCAGAAGTGAGGGGAGGATTGGTGGAATACCCAGAGCACCAGAGCAATATTAGACTCTGTCAGGCTGAATACAGTGCAGCTTCTCTCTGAGGTTCAGGTTTGCTTGCAGGTTGAGTGGGCTGCTGAGTTGGTACCACAGCTGACAAAAGGCAGCCAGCATAAGCAACCTTCCTATGAAAAACATGCTAATAGGAAATTTAAGGAAGCTAGCAGTAGATATAAGGAAACTTGCCTCTTATCTGACTGCTTGTTTTTAACCCAATGACAATACTGTCTGTATCAGACAGTGGAGGATTGTGGTTGCAGGGCTGAGTTCAAACCACAAAATCTGAATGCATATGGGCCTGCCTTTTGAGAAGATTAGGCAGTCCAAAACTAAATCCATGGATAAAGCAGTGATCTTTCTTCAGGCTTTGGAAAAACCAAAGGAATTTCTTAGTTTGCTGTTCTTTGTTCCCAGGAAAGCATGTTGAAAGGAGAGAAAATAAGAAAGGCAATACTTGCATTCCCTAAAGAGGCCTTTAAAAAAGCCCAAACAACCAAGCAATAAAGAATCAGGTAGGAAAAGATGAATGGCCTTGAGAATTTACATGCAAAACTGCCCTTGTGGGAGAGCTACAGGGAAGCTTAACAGATCTCCATAAGAACTATTAACTCAGCCAAAAGCTAACAGAAAGTTGTCAGCGTTCTGCAAGCCCAGGGAGCAGTCCCAAACGCCTGCATGCAGATTAGACACGCATGACTTCTGGGGGCCCTCGGATGGAAGGGGATGCACCCGATCAGGAGAGCGGGGAAAAACAAACTACAAAAAAAGTGCAGATAGTTCAGTAGTCCCTAACCCTCAACTCTGGAGATGTTCCCTTTTGTATCCAGCACAAGAGAGGTAGAAATTAGGCCACAGCATCACTGGAGCAGACGGGCACGCTCTGTCTGCGCCGCAGCAGCATGTGCTCCTTTTCAGGGAGTTGCCTGGCAACGGAATGCTGTCCGCCCGAGTGACTGCAGGAGCCCATTGAAACCCTCCGACGGGCAGGGCAAGGGGAGAAAGGACGAGAGGAAGGAGGAGGGGGAGAGTGAGCTCACCAGTTTAGAAATTTCTGGCAGCAGAGCCAGGACACCAAGAATGAGACTGGGAAAGGGGAGAAAAAATTGCTATTCAACAGTAAATCTTTCCATACAAGTCCAATTTTATTTCGTACAAAGTCAGAGGGAGGGATCTAATTCCATCGATTTTATAGGATATGTGAGGATGGTCACACCCAAAGAATATATTGTTTCTAACATGTAGAATATCCAAGCTTCTGAGAAATAAAAGGTGCTTGTGGGAAGGTGAATGCACGCTCACAACCTTGCTGCAGGTAGTGAGAGGCTCCTCCAAGTGCACCCCTTCCCTTGAACCCCACACAGGTGATGGCTCTGAGCCCTGTGTGCCCAGGGGTGGGATGTGGGAGCTCTGTAACCATGTCATTAGATGCTGTGCTGGGGACCCAATCTATTCTGGTGACCAACAATTGGATTGCATCATTCTGCCAAATGACTGATTTCTGTTTGTGTGGCAATTAGTTAAATATCACTTCATCTGGGATTTTAAAGATCCTAAGGGAGTCAAGTGTTTAACTCTCACTGAATTTCAATTGCATATCTCTCTGGGAAAATTAATGAGCTGAGTCCTCAGGAGCCTTGCTGTTTTCAGTAGCGCTAAATGTATTGTTTGTTGTCCAAGTCTGGTTTTCCTTTCATATATACATACAGAGTGTTCATTTTCACATGCAGAAACATTTGTCAGAAATTCCAGTTGGTACCAGTCTGGAAATTTGGAGTCCTTGCTTTTGTGGAACAAGCTTTCAAATGATTACAACTAAATGCTACTGTGAGAGTTGTGAAGCAAATAGTGGTAAAGACAGATATTTTGACAACTTTAAGAGTTAGCAACTCTCTAACTCAAATAGGTAATTCTCCCAGAAGTCGAGATCAGACTCAGGAAATGAGCACCAAAACAGCCTTCACTAGAGGCTCTTGCAATATGCTTTCCCAGTGAAAACTCAAGCCCTGGAGAAAATAATGGAATTAGTTAAATATTCAAACAGGAAATGCTGTATTAAATCAGACCAATCTTCCATTTGATATGAAGCCAATTTTTGACAGTTACCAGAAGCACAAGAAAGTATATTGGGGATAATTTTGAAGAGGATTGCCTGTAAAGGGTATCTCTTAAACTGTAATCTCTTGGTGGTAGGATTACTTTTTTAAATGTAAATGTTAAAGGAAATATATGTCAATATGATTGGTCATTGTAGGAACTCTGGAAGGGCTGTAAGTCCCTACAGAGAGCTGTATATATTGTAAGATTGAATTATATTTTTAGAGTGAACAATTTCTACGGTGCATACTGCCAAGAGCTGTGCTCACACTTAGTTGTCCAATCTTCTTTGGTTTCCCTCTAGGTATACATGGGAATCCAGAGAGCAGTATGAATGTGCTTAATAAATTCACAGTAATTGGACAGGTGTTGTTATACTTGAGGCTGGTGAGGTGTTAGGGATTGAATATACTCTCCAAGAATTTGGATTTGTTGTCATACTGTCCTGTTGTGTGAAGGCCACCTTTCTGCAGCAGCCAAACACTCTTGAACTTCAAGAGTGGTGCTAACAGACTCAGGTAGAATCAGAATGGATCATTTCTCAAATAAATAATTGGTTTCATGGTGATAGCAGAAGAAACTCTCTTTTCAAAAAGATACACCAAGAAGTGGGAATAATATTTCCATTATATCTAAAAAATTATGTCCTATGCAGTAACAAACCCTGTCAATTATACTTTTTTTTTGCGTCACAAGGCATGAGAAGAAGCTATAAGAAAATAAAATTTAGATAAAGAAAATAAATTTGTTTCCTTTGGAAACTAGAACATAAATTACTGGGTTTTGTAGTCTTTTAATAACTGTTGGGATCTTTTGAGAAACAAGTTAGAATGAGGAGAATTAACTGTCCAAGAAATGGGTGGTTGTGACAGCTACAGCTGTAGCTTATAGGGTACTGAAAGAAAGAAACCTTTGGGGATCAAACATCCTGTGTGCTCTCCCTATGACATTCATACTTTAATTCAAAAGTGCAGTCTTCTGAGATATTTTTTAGATTCTATGTTGCTGCTGTCATCAAGCATATCATTCCTATTATTCTCAGTTCACTGGGTTGTGCAAGAAACAGTTTTTCTCCCAAAGCCCAGGAAATGAGCCATGTTGATTGTTCATCAGAGAATACAACTGAAGTTTAGCTTTGTGTTGGACTGCAAGAGTATTTTCTGTAATCAAAAACTGTGTATCCATTTTGTGTCTGAAACTAGGATCAGAAGTTCCCAGGTTTTCCAGGATGTGTAATTATTTCAGCCATTCTGATACAATAAGACTGGGCTCAGTTGTTGCTTTTCTCTTATCAGATTTGCCATACTCTGCAATACAATAAACGCCCACACAAAAACAATGTTAAAATAAGGTTAAGGTGAGGACATACACTCACAAAGGAAGGAAGTGCTGAAATACTGTTTTCATTAAAATCTTCACTCAACAAGCAGAATGGTATGAAACATGAAGGGTTGTGGCTAAGGACTGAAAGCATCCTAAATTTTTTAGGTGGTATGATCTTTATTGTACAAAAGGATTCTTCAGTGATCTGACCCATCTTGATACTCCCATCCACTATCAAAATGTATGAAAAGTTATTGTGCTAGATTAGTTGCAATACTTACTGCCATATTTTTTATTCATCAGTTTTTTCTTTGATATCCAGAGACAGCATTCAAAACTGAAAGCCTATGTTTGGTTCTGAATTTCACTGCCTTTTAGTAACATCTTCTGATCATCCTGTTCTGCATCTGAAGCTCTGAAATGGCAGCTGCAGTACCTGATTTGAAGCCTCAATTGCTGTCAATTGTTGTTCTTTTGCAGCCCCACATGGAGCTATTTAGTCTTGCTGAGATATAGATTTCCAAGCACATTTACTCAATTTCACTTGGACATCACAAAAACTGCCTTTGATACAAATCTTGTTCACTTTGATGAGGTTTCCATAGATTCCACAAATATGATTTGACACCTAGATTTTTTTTCTTTGTTGACTTCCTCTTATGCTTGTCTTCATTTTGTCATGGTATTATTCCTACATATCATATAACATTGACCTAGATTATTTTGAGGAATTTTGTTCTGTTTTGTCTGAGATTGCTTTGCTGGAAAGCCACAGCATAGTTGATCTGCTAAATCATATGCCAGTGGCAAAGTATTATAAAAAATGTAAATAATAACTTCCAATATCTTTTTCCTACTATATTTGCTATCAAGAAACAGAATTTTTCAATTCATTTAATATAATCATCCAGTAAGTATACATTGATGATAAAATAGTCACCTGATAATAAATATACATCAAGCAAAAGCTGCAGTTTGCTAATAATGAGGTTGTATGGAAGTACTGTGAGGAAACTGTAATGACTGTACCAGCATCAAAAACTCACACCTTTTGCAAATGTTTCGTGCCTTCAAATGAACAATGAACAAAAAAACGTGGTGTTCATCGAGCCATCCGAACAGCGTAGGAGGAGCTGTGATCTTTTTCTTGTTAAAGGCAAATTGTGCCTGACAAATTTGCTGGCCTTCTGCAGTGGGGTTACAGCCTTGGTAGATAAAGGCAGAGCAACTGATGTCATCCACTGAACTTGTGCAAAGCTCAGCTGGACCCTGTCCCACACAACATCCTTTTCTCTGAACTGGAGAGGGATGGATTTGACGGCTGGGTCACTTGGTGGATAAGGAATTGGCTGGCTGGTTGCACTGGAAGAGTTGCACTCAGCTCAGTGTCCAAGTGGAGACCAGTGACGAGTGCTCTTCCTCGGGGCTGGCGTCAGGACTGGTGCTGTTCAGCATGGACAGTGGGACTGACTGTGACCTCAGCAATTTTGCTGATGACACCAACCTGTGTGGTGTGGTGGACACACTGGAGAGAAAGGATAGAGAAGACAAGGTTCTGGGAAGACCTTAGACCCCCTTCCAGCACCTAAAGGGACTACAAGAGAACTGGAGAAGGACTTCTTACAAGGGCATGGAGGAATAGGTCAAGGGGCAAAGGCGTTAAACTAGAAGAGGGTAGATTTTAGATTAGATATTCAGAAGAAATTCTTCTCTGTGATGGTGGTGAGGCCCTGGCACAGGCTGCCCAGAGAAGCTGTGGCTGCCCCATCCTTGGAAGTATTCAAGGCCAGGCTGGATGGGATCCTGGGTGATCTGATCTATTGGAAGGTGTCCCAGCCCGTGGCGTGGGGGTTGGAATGAGACAAGCTTTAAGATCCCTTCCAAACCAAGCTATTCTGTGATTCAAGGTTGTGTACAGGAGACAAATTATGAGCTTTATTGAAACTATTTCTGAGTTTTTTTCTTGTTACCATCTCCCTTGGATGTTTTTATTTGGGAATAAAAATGTTCATATGGAGACAGTTTAGATTTTCAGAATTTTTTTAAAGTAATTGTTCTACTTCGAATGTGTGTTTTATCTTACTTGGATTAGCAAATTTAGGCAAGGCCTTAGCTTTTATCAACCTGATATTCCAGTATATGCAGGTTTTTCTTGCAAGATGCTATGGAAAGCTGTGGGACAAGGTACAATATATTCAGTTTAAAAATTCTGTAGAAAAGTCTGAACTTGTATGTATGTTTGTAATCCTGTACTGAAGATACTGCTGCTATGAGGAGATCTGTATTTTTTCTCATTTTACTGTATATCTTGTCTTGTTTTGTTTTGTTTTTCTGTTTCTGTCTTTTCTCTGTTCTATTTGTACTTTTTTCCCCAGTTGTGTTAGAAAATAAAATCAGTGAATTAACAAAAAAAATAGAAGGTAAGAAATAAACAGATTTTCAGCTACATTTTAATTATCATTGATAGGGATGGGCTTCTTTAAATGAACATAAATAACTCTCAAAATAAGATGGCTGTCAGATTGACAACAAATCTGATTTCATTTATTCCATGTATAGGTACAGATCCTTTGTTGTCTAAGTTGTCATAACTGATGACTTGGTGGACTGTGATATATTACTCCAGCTGGGGAGGGTCCAGTGTAAGAACACTGATGAATCAGTTTTTCAGTTTTTCTTTCATTTTACATTTCTCCCCCTAGATTTTCCTTTATTTTCCCCTTCTGCATTTTCCTCTGTCTTTTTCTCAGCTGTGTGGTTATTTAGGGAACAATCATAGTGTTCATAGAGGTTTTTAGTATAATAAATGTTTTCACGTTTAGTTTGGTATAAAATTTACATATGTTTGACAATGCTGTGTCAAATGGGAGTAAATCCTGAGGAGGTGCCCCTGACTTAACCCAGTGTCTTGTGTTATCCAAAGAATAACTTCAAAGCTGATTATTTCACTGAGAGGAACCACACAGGGCAACCCTTTGATTTTCCTTTTTATTGCTCACAAGCTCTGATAAAACAAATTAAAATAAAATTTCTCAAAGACTACTTCTTTATATTTTTAGTTGCCCTAATAAAAGAGTTCACCTCCACGTTTTTGGTTGTGCTATAAAGTGCTTTTCTGTTGAGCCAGTGTGATTACCATTTGCACATTCCTTAGTTTAAAGGAAAAAAGAAAGCTTTATAACTTGAGGCTTGTATCACACAGCCCTGGCATTGTGTTTAACATGATTCAGTACTGCAGCTGTTTATTCCCTTTCTTCTTTTCTCTGACAACAATTTAAGATGTTTTTGTTTAAAGTGAAACCACGTTCCTGTTATTCACCTACATTGTAAAAATCCTGCCATATTTGAAAGTGTCATCAGTTCAGCAAATGTTTGAAACTGTATAGAGAATTTAATAGATCTGAGCAGATGGGTCCCCAGTTTCGATCCCTGTAGTGAAAGATGTGCACTGCTGAGAACCTGCCTTTAAACAATGACTATACCATATGTTGTAAAGAAACGCTGTAAGGTTTGGCAAACTGTTTAAAAAAATACTTTGCATCGTCCAACCTCTTATTTTAAGATTGCCAAAGTAATCTCAAAACATGGAACATATCATCTAAATCAAACAGTTTAGCAGTGCTGATGAGCATTTAACCTAGAGTGTCCTAAACAGCTTTGTGCATAATGCAGAAAGCCTCAGAAAAGTGCTAGTGCTGTATCAAATAGTATGTTGGCAAATCATTTAACTGGGCTGTCCTGAAGTTTTGTTTGAAGTGTGAGAACATAGATCTCTCACACTGTTTTTATTATGAATGCAGGAAGTAATGGTTATTAGGGCCTGGGAATCCTGTTAATACATATACTTGAATTAACATGTTACCATTGACAGTAGACTTACTTTGTTAGCAAAGAGCTTGAAGCATTCAAGTAAAAAATAATGTATTCAAAGGCCAGTAAAAGATGAAGTAACAACTTATCTTTCAGTGCATAAAAAGTAACCACACACTTAACATGGGATTTCTGTTAATCTGCAACAGTTGGAAACAGCAAATAAGAGAATATAAAATAAGCCAAGGCTCGTGTGAAGAAGCAATGTCGTGTAGGAGACAAATGACTTAAGTAAAATAACAGCTGGACTTTCTAGGGTATAAGGTCTTATTTGGGCCTGAACTAAAGCAACTGCTGAATAATTTGTTTTGTCTAGTAAAAATATTAACTATCCCTAGACAGCTCAAATCATTATGTATGCACATACTGTCATAGTTGCAGATCATTACTACTAAGCAATGGTTTGTGAAACGTATTTGTGAAAACAACTTTTCCCCCCTAGTTATCCCCCATTCTCCTTCCCAAAGTGATTCCCCTTCTTTGTGGGAGGGAAGGCAGATACACTAGAGGTGCAGAGTCAGTAACAGTGCCACATACCATGCAATCCCAGTGAGAAGTGGCATGCTTGAGATCCTTAGATACAGCTTGTATGGAATTGTCATCAGATTCCATTAGACACGGTCCAGATTTGTGGCCACAGTGATTGCGAGACTGCCCCCAAAGTCTCTGCTTCCATAGCCTATAGCTGAGCAGTCATCCTCCAAAGCTGAACCTGTCACAACTTGATACACTTTTAGTTCACAATCTGTAGCCTTCACACAGGGAAAACTTCAATTGTAACTAATACTTGGTATTTTGAGGCCTGTTCTGAAGTCCTTAGTAAGTTCTTAAATTTTGTTTCCTTCCATCTCTAAGATAATGGTGTACCCTGGCAGCCTTTTCAGACAGGGGATTGAGTCCCTCATTCAGGCTGAATGAGTGGTTGTGTTGAATCCTGGAGTCCAGTGGGCCATGCTGTCTGCACAGTTTGGCATTCTGGCTCACTCTCTAGGGGGTCTTTGGGCTGTGTCATTGCTACTGAGATATTTGAAGCTTATAACTGCAGTTATCCTTTTAGAATGTGCAATATGTATGGCTTTTGAATGGGAGGTGGAGGTTTGCCTAAGACCCAGGTAATGATTAGGTGGTGAAGGAATGCACATTTAGGGATGTAATAACATGATTTAACATATGGGTGCTTCAAGCACATCCATAACAGTAGTGCTGCCCCTATGGTTACCTGAGAACACAGAAGTACAAGCAAGGCAAGGCTTCTAGGAAAAGCAAAATCTTATTTGTATGAGTTTTCAGCTGGAGAAAAGAATAAGCATTTGAGAATGGAGGACAGAGAGACATGGTATAGAAGCAGCAAATGTCAACCTGTATTCCATTTGGGAATAATTGCTTTAATAATTTAAATTACGTAATTACATTAAACAGTTTGAAGGAAAAAAGATGGCAAGGACTGGTACAGCACAGGGAGAGATGGAAAACTCATTAGTCACTGGAAGACTGAAGGACAATGATGAAAAACTACAATAAAGGGAAAGTTTAGAAGCAACTACTCAAAAGAAAAAAAGTATATTGAGGTAGGGAGTTTTATTATAAGAAGAAGCACAACTATGTTCTTCCAAAGTAATCTGTGATTTTAGTAAATTCTTGTGGGTTATGTTAGAACAGAATTTCTCCGCCAGCATCCTTGCCAGACTGTGATTTACTATCTGTGATGTAATTGTCTTCATGTTTGTATTTAAAGTAACTAGGTTCTTTCTTTGTTCTTTCATTTCCTTAAATTGAATGTTTTCTCTCTTTAAGTGTGAAGGCACTTGTTCTTTTATTTGGTGAGAGAATCAAAGCAGCTCAGATAGTATAGCATTGTTTCTAATCAAATGAAAGTAGATAACTCTGTAGTTTGAAAGTGAAACCCAGCAGCGGTTCCAATGAAAACAAATCTCATTAAGTGTAACTATTTTCTCTACTTATATTGCCTTGTTTTCCATCTCCTTGCAAATTGCTGTTTCTTCCTTCTTCTTTTGTAGTTCTAACAAACCAAAATGAAATTAAACATGCTCTGATTGCATTTACATCATCCAAAAATTCAGTGACTCATATCATATGGAAGGTACATAATCTAAAGACTCAGTTATGTGAACTTGGTAGAAAGTTTGTTGTTTGATATTATTGATACTTCTTCCAGAACAAATGTGCCTGAAATACTTTCAAAGGAAGATAACTTAAACAATTTCAAAAGAAGACATGGTTTTAGTCCTGCTGAAGTGCTTTCTGTAACAATATGATTCTTTGCAAGTGTTGATCATTAAATATCTTTGTTAGTGTATATATTTTATTTTTAGTAATGATAAATATAGATGTCTGCAAAGCTCTTTTTTTTTGCCTGTGAAGTGCCCTACCAAAAGGAAACACAGTTCTACTATGAAGCAGAGACGAGAGTTATGATTAGCATTGGTCACTAGTTACTGCAAAAATCCCACTGAAAATCTACTTCTAAGAAATTATAACTTACATTACTAATACTATATACTTTAATTATGAAATTGATAGAAAGACAAGCCTTGGCCTGATTTGTTAATGTAGATCATAACAAAAATCCAAATACCTAAGATAATTTTCAGAATGGCACTTGTGTGTAAATGCTGGTGTTTGCTCTCATCATACTTGCATATGCAAAACCAGAAATTTGCGTGTTGTAATCATACCTGTGCCTGCAAAAGAGGTTTTCATATGTAAATATGAAAGTAGATAATTTGAAAGTACTTCTGATATCAGCAGGAGATGAGGACAGTAAGAATTGTGTAGTGTTACTTCATTAAGTATTTCTGTGAGAAGTGTTTCTGTGAAAATAAAAGGATTGTTTAATTGACTCATAGCATTGCATATTGTGTGCACTTAATTTACAGTAGATATTCAGTAGGATTTACAGTATGGTACAGAATTTACAGTATGATATTCATGGATGGAAAGCCAAGATATGCCAAGAAGTATGCATGTTTATAGCATAATTTCTTCTGAACAAACTGGATTCTTCTGGATCAGATGATGTACCAACTACCAGTCCCTTAACAAGATCAGTTTTACAAAAGGTATAAAGTACCTACACTGTCTTATATAATCTTTGAGATTAAACATAAAATTACTTATGTAGAAAAGTTTTACAGTTTGAGGAAAAATCTGAAAATTTCTCTGCAGAAATATTTTTTTTGTCAACTGCCACTGAATAACAGCAACCTTTCAATTGGTTTCTGTAAGAGGCTTTTTAGGAGAGGGAAGCTACTGGCTTACATAGTAGGGTTTACTTTTAAAATTCATACTTGTCTCACCTCTGTTGGTGTTTGTAGGGTGTAAGTAGTTAAAGGTAACCAGTGCCTTAATATCTGGATCTCCAATCAATCAATTTTATTTTGGAGAACTGCTTGCTCTGGACATCTGGTGTGATTACTTCTATCCCATTGCTTTTGTCTCTGTTTCCACCAGACATCTGCCCTGCAGACATTGTTTTCATTGCCAAAAAAGTCTAGAAAACCTGAGTTAGTCTCAGCTAGAGAACAGACTGTAGACAAAGTCTCAGTGAATATAAGTCAGTTTGTGTGTTCCCTAATGTTAACTCATGACAATTGAACTGCCAATTTAGCTAAAACTATAAATTGCATCAGGTTCCCTTATATTTCCCACAGCTAAGAGGTGCTTATTTTTCTTCATTCTCTATCAGTTGTATATTTTGCCATGTGCAATTCTTCCCTCTATCATGGCTCCTAAAGATGCTATGAAAGAGCAAGAACTGTTTCTCTAACAGTGGCAAAAGGACATTGTCACAAAGATGTTTTGAGAAAATATCAGTTCTGAATACTGGTGATAAAGAATATTTCTTCATTTGCTGGATACTGACCAGCTGAAAATTACTTCTATAAGAACTTTGTGTTTCTATTCTGCAGAATGCTGGTATACTGGTGAATTTGAAAGCTGTGTGAAACAGTGTGAGCTTTTTCGTTCTGCTTTAGTTTAAAATTGTTACTTTTACTATCTACTGCAAAAAAATCAAATATCCTGTTATGAATTATATGACATTACAAATCCAGTTTTGGAGTTAGAGAAATGTCTCTCCAGAGTTCCAAATTAGTTGCTGAAATAGATGCTCAGACGTGAAATCTGTGCATATTAGCAATCTGCAGTATTCCTTACTCAGTGTGGGTATTCAGTTGCTGGAAGAAGTTGCTGAAAGGGAAAGAAAATCTCGTTATATTTTCTCATATCAAATTTACTTGACTATGTCTAATTATATCATGCTTGACTGTCAGCAGAAAAAGTGCTTGGGTAATGTTTTCCAAGAACATAATAAAAAATACAAAGTGAAAAACAGGAATAGTGGTTTTTGGTCCCTATTCTGTCTGCATGATAGTGGTGTTTCTCTTTTAGCCGCTTTGGGTTGTTTCCTTTTTTTTTAAACGTTGTGCTTAAATACTTCTCCCTTTTGCCGTACCCGCTAAGAGTTTCCCATACGAAATTGGGATGAAAACGTGACAGTTCCAGTTCTAAAAAAAAAAGAACCCTTTATAGAATTTTGAAAAAATACATTTATAGTCTGATTCTCAAATCTTACAACTTCTTCTACTGGGTCACACAAGTTTCTTAAAATATAGGCCACTTTTTTCTCTACATTTACTGGAATCTGTAGTCCGCAGTTGATGCCTCCACAGTAGACCTTCCAAAGAAAATAGCTGCTTATATAATCTGAAAGCCACAAATTGCCTTCTCTTATGTATCAGAGAAAAGGTGTTTTACAGTACTTATTTTCTATTCACAAAAGAAGAAAGGAGGCTTCTCAGATTTTGATTTCATTGAGTGTTTTTACTGTGCAATTCAAGCTCAGGGTGATTATGATAGTAATAAAACCGTGTCTTAAAGAGTTAACTCACTTTTCTCGCTAAATCTTAATTTATTTGCACATTATAATCTATTCCATATGAAATGTCATCACTT
Source organism: Notiomystis cincta (assembly GCA_013398075.1). Classification (NCBI taxonomy): domain Eukaryota; kingdom Metazoa; phylum Chordata; class Aves; order Passeriformes; family Notiomystidae; genus Notiomystis; species Notiomystis cincta. The sequence goes on from VZRX01001673.1 coordinate 802,990, forward strand.
TGTTGCAGCCTAGTGTCACTGTTTGTACAGGATTGTGCAGTTCAATCTTTCTGTTACCTAGAGGGTCAATATCAATGGCTCTCACAGTGGCCACTGTTCATCTTAACTTATTTTCTATCCTTATCTTGGTAGCTGGAAAGTAAAATATTTAACAAATGCCACAGTCTTTTTTGCACTTTTTAACCCTTTAAGACTCACAGTTAATATGTCATAGTCTGCTCTGAAGTGCAGACCATGATGTACATGAAGCAACCCATCTTGATTTTATTTCTAACAGATCTTATGTGCCTGAAATCAATTCCAAATGTAGGATCTATCATTCAAGAGGTTGAAGCTTATTCTTTCATGTCACAGAAGACTTACTTAACTTGGGGGATCATTCCCTTCCCTTGAAAATTTTAATTCCAGGAATGTAAATATGACTTTGAACTGTGCACCTCGAGTGAACGTGATGAACACAAAGTCTTCTAGGAGTCAAATTTTTTATTACATACTGGAAAAAGCCACATAGTGTTAGCAAGGGAATGTTCTGTTATCCTCAGTCACTGTCTAGGTCATCAATTTGGTGCATGTCTCTTGGCTCTGGCATTTGGACACAAGGTCTGTCCTGAGATCAGCAGTCTCCATACAGGTTAATGAAATTTGTAATGCATTTCTCCTTTTTACCAAGGGTTGTGATAGGAATGACAGACAGTAGCACTGATATAGTTTGTATCAACATACAAACCCAGCATGGGATTCCCTTTCTCTGCCTGTAAACGTTCTGACACCGAGCCTGGCTTGTTCAATATCAAGTTGCCTTGACTCTTCTCTACCTCTCAGGAGTCCCAGCCACATTATGGTGCAACCTATGCTGCTCAAGTCTGATGAATTACAAATGGGAACTGTGGGGCAATCCCCTTCCAGGATTTGTGGGCACCTTGAAAGTGATCTTCCCTTCAGGACCTAAAAGAAAAGCCACTCTTTCTTTGGCAGTCTGTTTTCTGGGTCCTTGATATGTATATTACAGCTGCTGAGGGGAAAGTTTCTCAAATCTTCAGCTCTGCCTTATGGTCCTCTGGAAGATAAAGCACAATGCTAACATGGTAATTACAATAAACTAGGGTTGGCCAAAGCTGATCCCTTCCTGAATTCGTTCCAGCTCTTAGAGAAGGCATGTGAAACCTTGCCTCCCTCTTGTATAAAATCTTGCTTTATTAAAAAAATTATGGTGAACCGAAGAATGTGACAATTTCCTTGGAAATTTTAAATACATTGTCTTTGTTTGTCTTGTTTCACTAATCTTACCTGTGATTAAGTGTCACAGTTTCGTCTCTTAAATGCAAAATAAATAATAAAATACATGCTTTCCTTTCCATCTGTGTGACAACATTTTCATTTTTCACACTTAGAAGTGTAGCTTGCTGTTTCTGACACTTTGATCACAAACTCCAAGGAGCGCCTCATCTCTGTAAATTTATTTCTAGGAAGAACTATAAGAATAATTAGAAATTGTCATGCTGCTGAAGTAAAATAGTTTTGAAGTAAGGATAATGTACTTGTTGTGACTGAACTCTGCAGTCCTTTTTCTCTTAGGATAAAATGTATTCTGTCAGTGTATTCTGTGCTTGGCAGTACTCTTAATAGCATTCTTTGTTTTCACCTTCAGGACCAAAATATTGGAATTTACCTTCTCACACCATATTTTTTATACTGGTTTCCTCTTCTTGTTGAAGTCTCCTTGTCATGATCCCTGTACTGTAAGTCATGGATGCTTCTGCAGTCTGCAACTATGTTTTAGTCTCAGCTGGGATAACTATTGAGTTAACTCAACTATGATTGAGGCTTTTGCATGTTCCTAAGTCATTGAGAATACATTTTCAGAACGGGCTGGTGATTGAGGGTGCATAGGTGGACATTTCTGTAAGAGTGCTGAAATTACTGGTGCTGAAAGTGGGACATGGTTACTGAATCTGTACAGTCCAAGTGAATCCAACCAAAAAACCTGACTCCTATTATTTCATGTAGGAGGCAACAATCATGCCACAGTCTCATTCCAGGAATGTGGTTCTGCCATCAGCCTCAGCCTCATTAGCCTTGTGTCTAGTGCCAAATGTAGCAGAATTGTCTTCCTGCTTTCTGTGCTTTCTCATGAAACTGCTTCATTCTCTCCCACAGAACACACAAGCCCAGTCCCTTCACTACGAACGTTTTTTAGGCTGTTTAAAAAAAAAAAAAAAGGAAGGAAGTCTTTTTCGGTCTTTTATTTAGTTACATTTTCTCTTGTTGTTCCACAAAAAGCTGGATATTCAGACCTGCAGTGGATGAGAATTTAGACATCCAACTGATTTCAGCAGGACTTTTCAAATTCCAAAAACTAAATGTAAGAACAACTTCTCTTGGTCGGACTAAAGGTTTGTCTTGTCTTGGCACTGACCAGAGGAAAGGGTATGAGAAGATAGTAAGTACATAGTGCTGTTTCCCCAAAATGCTCTGCCAGTAGTTTCCAGAGCAGGAACTTCTAAAGCCAGATATGGCTTCTTTGCATCTAATTGTCCAGGCTGGATTTTCTTCCTCTAATTTTATGACACCACTTGTTGTGTTCTTATGAACTTTTAGCATTTTTAGTTCTACAGATTAGAACTATGTACTGTGAAGCAGTACCTGCTTGAATCTGATGCCTCCTCATTTTTATATCAGCCTGCTTGTACACTCACTTATCTATTTATCTTCTGTGTAATTCAATAGTTGGTTTGTCTTATCTATTTACATGCTGTAGAATTCTCTTCCTCATACAGAACCCATTCCATACCTGTGATGCACATAAAATTACATAAGTCATGAAAAGGAATCATGGTGTTGGCATCTTGCCAGACAGAATGGCAAAATAAATTTAATTTATTAATTGATTAAATGGATGAATCCCAGTAAACATTTTATATTCCTGGATTTCAAGCTAAATCTCTTTTGGTATTTGAATCTTTAAACTTCTGGTCATGGTTCTTTAATTTATAAAATGTGAATTACATGCAGTTTATCAGGTCAATGTTCAATGTCCAACAGATATATTGAGACAGAAATCAGATGGGCTGTCAAGATAATAGAATTCTGAATTAATATTTATGTAATTATATATATTTATAAAAATGTATTAATATTTTCTTATGTATGAACTTTTCGGTCTATCTACCTGACTGGGGTTACTCACCACTTACCACTCCTTTATCCTAATAATGGATTCAGCCCTTCACATCCCTTCTCTTGCCCTTCAAGTTAGCTCTTGTAACCTAACAATGCTTAGTTTCTTGACTAGGAGTTTGTTAGAATACCATTATTTTGCCTTTATAACCTGGTTTTGTGACTATATATGCATCAATGTAGAGAAATTGTTACCATTTATTTGTATAAGGTGGAAGCTGTCTCAAATTTATGTTTATTACATTACACGAGAAAATTCATGCAGGAGGAGAGCAATGCAGTTCTTTGAGGGCTCTATGACAGGAAAATTCCTTTGTCACATAGAGTGCAGCAGAGTGAGCACACAGGTGCTGTCAGGTGCCTGCAGGAGGGTGTGAGCTGCCTGACACATTCAGTTCCTGACCAGTCACTGTATGGCAGTGAGCTACAGCAGAGCCCCTGGGAGACAAATACCTTGTCTTTGTGATGGAGAATCAAATATTGCAGCAAAAAGTCCCCAAGAGGAAAACATGAAACTAGGAGAAAGAAAAAATAGAAAATTACAGACAGGTACTAATTGGAATAAGTTTTTGCCTTGATTCTTTTCTAAACAGCTTCACTTTTTGGAGACATGTGGCAGAATGTTTTTAGACAGTTCTAACATATTTTATTCTCCCCTCATCACTTTGCTGTTCATTCCTTTTTAATGCATTTCTTTTTTCACCTTTTCCTTTCTACCTTACTTTTTATTCTCATCAATCACCCTTTGATAGCTTTATATTTACCTTTCTCTGTTTGGATCAGTTATTGAAAGTAAGCAACTACTTTTGATGTCTCATTAGCACTTTTTGGAGCTTTCTTCTTGCCTTCCAGTTTCTGGTCACAGAAGTGTAACAGTTGCCATGAAACCAATATCATAAATAATGGAATCTGTATGTTTGTGCATCTGATAAATATATAATATTCAATTCTCATAATTAAGGCCACTGAAAAGGTTTTAGCATATAAATAAAAAACACTGTCTGCATTTTAAACTTAGGAAGTTGCACACAGGCAGCTTCAGAGCAGCCACGAGCAGAGGTGCCAACAACAGAATCAGATAGCACTGCTGAGAAAAAAATACATTCCTGAGTTTGACATCTGGGTCCTGCAGCTGGAGTGACTGGAAGAAGAAAGGGAAACAGTACAGACTGTCATCAAAAGGAGATACTGGTGCCAAGTGGAAATTGCATACAGATGCCACTTTTTTACTTAAGACAAATAGCTCAACTATACAACAGCAACAACATCCAAAGATGTGCTTAGAAGTGCCTGATGGGTAACTGAGCATTGCTTTTTGTAAGTAGAACTGGCTTATAACTAGAGATGTGAGATTTTGAAGTTGAATTTAAAGCTAGATACATTTTAATGTTTGAACAAATAAGCTCCAAAGAATTTTTATATATAAAAAGGCAAAGAACAAACACGGTGTATTCCAGCTCTTTTCTGAGTAACTCATTGTTTTAGCTTTTCTGCCCAATACTTCACTTTGCCATATATCACTCTCACTCAGCACATTAGTTAACCACACAGGGCCAACTGTAATCATGCTGCTGAAAAGCCCCAAATACATGAAGAAAAATTAGAATTATCTAGACAACTTTCCTAGAACCATGTGATTCAAGCATCTTAACAGAGAAATAAAATGTATTCACAAATAAAATAGGAAAAATAGTGTAGACATTAAGGTGTTTTAGGAGTTGCTTGGCTGATCAATATGATCTTCTGGGGAAGACAGATAATCAGGTAGTGCTGTGAATTCAAAATGTTGTGTGCCCTCTTTGTAGAGGAAACTGCAATAAGGACAATAACAAAACAGGAAACACAACAGCATAAAATACCATTAGGGATGCTCTGCCTAGGAAAGGTACCAGCAACAGCCCTAACAGGACTGTGACTGGAAAAGAGACTGGATAATGCCATAGAGATAAAGAAGAAGGAGGTAGATTCAGATTTCAGATTTATTTAGGCCATGAATTAATTAGGTCTGAATCTATTGTACAGTGGAAAGATGTCCATGTACTGGAATCACTTCTACCCTGTTGAAGACTTCAGGAAAAAACAGGGGTCCTAAGGATTTTCCTTTGTTTACAGAGGTAGTCCCAGGAAAGTTGTAACATCTTCAGTGTTGCAGATTTTCTGTAAATGTTTAGAGGCTGTACTGATTCCAGGAGCATCAAACCAGGCATCTTCTACAGCACAAATCAACCTTAATTAATAAAACTGTTACATAACCATGGTACCTGATTTTAGAGATAGTGTATTTAAGGCTTCTCTTTCTGTTGCCAGATCTTCAGCATCTGCAAGTATATTCCAGGCTACTTTACTAAGAATAAGGGGAATGCTTATCTGGGGAGTAAGCAATTGGTGGTTTTGAAATTCTGTCTACTGTAATACTTGAGGAAAAATAATGTAGCTTGGCAGCTAAATAAGTTCTTCACTGAAGGACACTTTACATAATATACTGCAAATTGAAAGGAAAAAAGCTTGAACCCAAATCAATCCTATACTAACAAGACCCTTTCTTGTTTAGCTTGTATTATAACTTGCTGTCTTGGTGCTATCTGAAGCAGCATCAATGGGTCTTGCTACCATTTGGGAAACCTGTGTGTGTTTCAGTCACACATTGTTCTTGCAGGATTTCCTTAGGCTAAGCCACAGAAGTGAAAGAGTTTCATTTAAGAGAGTCTGTGAATAACTAGGAAATGAGCATCAAACTCGGCATTATCTGAAGATGTTTGTTAACATGCAGGATGTTCCTTAAGGCCTCTATCTTGAATGAGAAGAGTTTTTATTCAGGATTGCTTTTTGAAAAAGCAAGAGTTCTTTTGCATGCATGTCACTATGGGCCCTACTCAGGCAAAGAACGCTGTTTGATGCTCTTGGCACAATTTCCTTGGATATAACTGCTATAGGCAGCCTTATTTGGAAGAAGATTATGACTTTTCAGTGCTGAGAATGGGCACAACCTTGCATACTCACCTATAAATTACTCCTGTTCTATTGCACAGTTGTAACAAAAATCATAACCCCCCCTGGTTCTCTACTGTGGGATCTCTAGAAGAAAAATGCTGTTATGGAGAGAAGGCTCTGTACTTTCACCAGAAGATCAACTGTGTCCCTTGCCTTATGTTATAAAAAATACTGTATTTTTTATCTAGCTGAGAAAAAGGAAATACCTTTGTATAGGCAGTAGTCTCTGCTTCCTAAGGAATGTTAGGCAAAATAATTTGTTATTATAAAGTAGAATAACAAACAGCTGGAGAAGAAAGTTTTATATGGGTGCCAACTCAAAAGTGCAGCCGTGGAGATAAATGAAATTGAAGTTTCCCATCAAAATAAAAGATTATGACCCAAAGTATAATCAGTTGGATTTGTGTGTGTGTGTGTGTCTGTATTCTTGCATGGATGTATTAAGAACAGAAGTATGTTTCCAGAAGTATGTTCTTACCTGAGGCCTTGCCTATAAAATTTACACCAGTGAAAAAAATCTAGGATGTTATACTGGTTTAGTTTTCTGTAATATTGGCAGAGTCTCAGAAACAGCTTAAGAGAAAAGTATTAACCTTTAGATTGTGAAATCCTTAAACTGTGAAAGCCATCCACCAAAAAGTTAAGAAAGCATAAAGCAGAACCTTGTTAGTTCAAAGACAAAAGAGATCCACTCACACATTCACTCTTGTGTGCTTTGTATAAGCATCATCCTCCTCTCTAGGGAAGCAAAGACTTAGAAGAATACAAATGCTGTATTCATGTTTATCTAATTAATTTATAGAGAGATTCCTAACTCAGCAGACAGTTTTTTATATATCAAAGTCAAAGGTCCTAACATATGTCAGCCTTCTTACACAGATGTTATACATTTGATATCTAATAAATAATTAAACATTAGATTCAGCAAAGCTACACAGAATATAGATTTGACCTATTTAATATTTGGAAATTTGAAAACCAAAAATAATATAGATACAACAATTATTTTAATAAGGCAAAGTGAAGTTGTTGACAAAATTTGCTTTGGAGTCTATGCCAATTTATGTTAATTCAGTGCAAAATCAGGCTGGGATATTGAATACATTACCATTTTTCACTTTGTGCCCACTGACTTGTAAATCTTGAATTATTAGCTTTTTACTTCTGATAGTTTTATTAATTGCCTATTTTAGATTGAAGCAGATCTTTAAAAAATGTCAGAATAGCATAAGTTTTCTGTTTACACCATCTTTTCAGCTGCTTGAAATTAGCAATGAAGCCACCATGTAGTGTATATGAAGATACCTGCACTTCAGAAACAATAGGAGTGTAGCTGAAGTGTGGCTACACCAGCAGATGTGAACTAATTTCTCATCCTTTCCAAGTCATAAGCAATTAACTGTTTCTTTTCCATAAACCCAGACTATCTATTGTAATGTAATGGAACAAATACAAAGCATCTGGAAAGAGAATAATTATAATTAAATTAGTCTTTCCAATTAGAGAAAATGGTAAGCCTTTCCCTTGATTTAGAGTTATAATAATCATTTGTAATCTGATTTAAAAAGGTCTTATGGTTGCATTCATAAAACTGGGAGACATTAGGATTGACATGACCTCTTAGGTATCTAGAGAAATTGTAGGTCTACGGAGGTAGGAATATATCATTAAGTCCTGAACTGACAGCATTTTTTTATTTGTACTGACCTTTGGTTGGATTAAGTCCAGTCATCAGAAAATAATTCCATTTCAAGCAGCTGAGCATTATTATCAGGTTTTGCTGATTCAGGATTAAGTGTACCTCAGTGGCTGAGGAGCTCATTAGGATGAGCTGTCCGTTCGCTGATGGAGTTTGTGAAAAGACAGGAGGAAAACACGATGGAGCTGTTTCTGTCTGGTGTGTGAATATCCTCTACAGCTCTGTTTTTTGGGTGGTACAGAGTTCTGTAGTGTTCTAGACTCCTCTTACTGACAGCTAGACTACAACACATTATGTTTCTACAAATGATATGGACACTTAAATGTAAACATAAACCTTAAGAAGCTTTTGTGGATTCCCAGCAGATCTCATACCCAGTTATCTCTTGCTGCTAATGCTCAGAACCGTTTCAGACTGGATAGTGCCAGTTGACAAAGTAGATCTGCCTAACCCCCGGCAGAAGTCATAAACAAAGCACGTCTCAGCTTTTTCCGAGGACAGTGCTTACTCCTATAGGTGCTATTTTAATCCTACACAAAACACTGAAGAGCAGGAGGAGGAGCCCTCTTGCAGAAACAATGTCCCTTGTCAAGGGACATCGGGGTAAAAGCTCGGGTTTCCTTGCAGTCTGAGAGCCACTGTCTCTTGGGAGGTGCTTAATCACCACGCTGTTGTATTTGATGGGGTGCTTTTGTCTTGTGAGTCCTTTTGAAAATGTTGAACTTTGCATAAATAAATATTCACCAAGTCGGAGAGAGACTAATTCTATAGCCCAGTGGTCAGGACAGCCGGGATGGATAAAGGGACAGGTAATCACAGCTGCTTCCCTGGCTGCATTGATATTACCTCGGCTAATATCACCCAACAGCACAGCACCACTGTGGGCTCAGTGCCACCTCAGCAGTTCAGTCCCATGGTCCAGTTCAGGAAGATGCACCTTCAATTTCCTCTCAGGACATGGCTTGTAGAGGGCAAAATGGGCCCCAGTTTGGCTGGCAACTAAAAAAGTACATGCAAAGCGTATGCCACTAGGAACAGAGGATTTTAAAATGGATTCTGAAGAGATGCAAAAAACTTTGTTTTCATTATTTAATTGTTACTGTAACTGGTGAATGAATGAATAAGCTCTCTTTCAAACACCTGGGTAGCAGAGTCGTCTTAAATATCACAGACAAAGGATCTTCTATCCTTCATCTGTTACAGTTTTTATTACAGAGTCCCCACAAAGTGCTTAATGAAGGGGCAGAGTTTCTTAATACTCCCTCCACATTAGCTTATGGAAAGAAGCAAGAGTGAGGAGATTGAAGGATTTGTGGCTCTGTTGACTGTTTATTCTCTGGGCTGAAGTAAGGTTAAACTGTTGGGCTGGTGAATACACTACACTGACTATTCCTGCAGTTGCCAGGCTCTCCCCTTTTTTGCAGAATATTAGGGGAGCCATATATCTCCATACATTCAGATTATACAATCTGAGCATATTTAGTCTGGCTTCAACATGACTGGGCTGACTACATTTCAACTTAGTGAAACTTAGTTTGCCTTTGAAGCAGGGATCTAATGTTTTTTCCTAAGCAGTTTTCATACCAAGAGGCATATGCTTTCCTTAGTTGATAGGTTAAGGAGAGAATCACAGCATAATATTCAAACTAAGTGCTTTGTTGTGGGGATTTGGGGTTTTTTAGTGATTGTTAGATGGGAAAATACCTGTTCTGTGCTTTTCAAGTATTACGTTTTTAAAACTGCGCTAACATCCACATTCAAAAGTCCTCATTCAAAAAGTCCTGTGTCTATATATGAATGTAGAATTGCACTGTGTCTTAACCAATAGCTGCATTAAATCTGATGAGCAATATAGTCAAGAACATGATTGATCATTGAGATCTATTCCAGATCTCTTTAGTTCAAAACGCTGTTATTCAAGACCTCTTTCCTGAGCTTTGTTTCAGGGGAAGGTGCTCTGTGGGACCGTGATCATGTAGTCAACATGTAATGATATTTTACCTCAGGAGGAAACAAGGCTCACTTCCCTTAATGAGGGGCATCTGTTCTCTAGATACTTTTTCAGCCTCTTGCCCCTTATCCAAGAACTCGTGTTTTTGTTTAACAGTTTGGCTGTTTACTTAAGGAAGTTTTGACAAGATAGCTAAACTGGTCTAACAACTTGCTGGTCCCAAAAGCCAGAGTCCCACGCCTTTGCTCCCAACAGCTCCCAGGTGCATGAATCTGCCCTCAGTCTTGCAATTGCTCTGATTTTTGACTTCTTAGTGAGACAGTTCAGTTCACTGTGCTGCCTGAGATCCATTCATTTCCTTCTTTTCATTTTCTGTGGCTAGTGGGCTACAAAACAGGAGTCAAACTATGAGCTTATTGCTCCTAAAAGAAAAAGTGAAAAAAAGTAACAGTTTTTCTTTCTTTGCTTAGCCATGTATCTGATTGCTTTTTGTTTTAAATCTTGAATGTAATCAGTCCCATTTCTGAGCTAACTTCATTAAAAGAAATTTTAAAAAAAGATACTGTCTATTTAATCAGTTAAGTCTGTTCAAAATAAAGTGTGACTTATTCAATAGATAATGCACAGCAGGCGACAGGTCCACAGGATTTAGAATCAGCGTATTGAAGATATCAAATGAAAGGATTAGAAGAGGCAG